>JAJHSJ010000002.1:122433817-122753124 GCA_021015155.1 Magnolia officinalis | reverse complement strand
AATGAAAATGGATGCCCTATAAATCAGATTAGTCAAACTATTAGATGAAACTCATATAAATGCAGAGGTTTTTGGGTGATTGTTCATTA
The DNA here is from genome assembly GCA_021015155.1 of Magnolia officinalis. Taxonomy (NCBI): domain Eukaryota; kingdom Viridiplantae; phylum Streptophyta; class Magnoliopsida; order Magnoliales; family Magnoliaceae; genus Magnolia; species Magnolia officinalis. The sequence goes on along the minus strand of JAJHSJ010000002.1, from coordinate 122,753,035 downwards.
TTTTTTTAATGGTATAACCGATATGATAGTCGGATCAACCTCATCTTAAGGTATCCTATTTTCATAATGGGACTTGGTAAATGGGTTGAATGTCATGCAAACACTATGGTGGTCTCACATGCAACTAGATGTGCTTCAGCATATCTCACGATACAGAGGTAAACCTCTATGCGACTCCAAATCCAACATGTGGCGAACCTCTTGCATTTAGCTGTTGCGTCTTTGGGTGCTTTGCTAAGCTCGAATGGAGCACTATCCAAACATGCCATGTTTTTGTGGCATAGAATCATGATGCACCGAACACTGCAGGGTGGATGATCTTGGTTCTGGACTGTTGGATGATGGCCCCACTGATGAATTCCTATAACTTGAATGGAAGAAATCTACCGGGACATTTGTGTACTGGGTACCTGTGAAGCATCCCTCCATTTTTCTACTTACATTGATAGACCATTTCGTAACGGCAGATCTTTTAGAGCAAGTGGTTATTTGACATGAAATCAAGGTGGACGGTTTGAATTGTTAATAAAATAATATATATCATCGTTGTTCATACCTTATGAATAGGTTTGATTAAATATACACACCATAATCGCCTTATACACAAACCATGGCTGGCATCTCAGTCTCATTATTATCTGTGGTGTGGCCCACCAGGGTATGGATCTGGCAGTTTTTTTTTTTTTTTTTTTTTTTTTTTTGTTCCAGGTGCAAGAATCCAGGAGCACATGTGCAGTAGATTTAACATGTATAAAATGGTGGCCCAAAGATTTCCTCTAAGGGTCTGTTTGGCCAGGGCGGATTGGAAGGGATTGGATGGTATTGGAAGGGATTGGAAGTTAAATTTTTTAGGCACAGGGTAAAACATGTGTTGTCGACAATTCACATTTTATTAATAAAAATCATTATAACTGTCCTTTTTCAAGCAAGTTTCTGTTAGTCATCATCCGTGCGACACATTTGAGGTGGGGCCTACTTGCTGACCTTGCATGAACGTTCTATATTTTATCTGTCCACATGTGGACCCATACTAATTTGAGATCATTTTAGGACATGAGCCAAAGAATAAGTCAGATCCAAGGCTCAAGTGGCCTCGCCACAGCAAACAGTGAATGCCTACCATTTAAAACTTATAAAGGGCACATAAGTTTTCGATCATGCTTGATATTTGTGTTTTCCATTATTCATGTCTGTGTTAACTTGTGAACTAGTTGGATCTCAAATAAACATCATGGTGCACCCTAAGAAGGTTTCAACGGCGGGCGACACTCTCCCCGGCTGTTTTCTGTAGTGGGGTCCACTTGAGTTTTGTATCTGCTTTATTCTGTCTCATGTTCTAAAATAATCTCTCCAAACGAATGGAGGGTGTGGATACAAAACACACATCAATCATGATGGGGCTTACATTACTTGGTGACGTCACTTCAGTAGCTAGACTGGCTACTCACGTTGTATCGTACGCTGGCCGTGAAAGAAGGGTCAGAGCCTCAGAGGTCAGGTCCACAAATCGCTGGTGGCCTCACCATGGATAAGAGTGCCCTATAAAGCGTCAGATTAGAACATCTAACCATCCTATCCAGGGGGTTCACATCATATCTGGGCAGCATTGTGAATGGAGCACAGCCCAAAAGCCATGCAAAATGACAATCCAACATCCACCGAGTGTCCATCAAATGGACAGGTAAATGTAAAATAGCCAACGGTCCAGATTCTACTAACTAAATTAGATGGCTAGAATTTCTTTTTCATCCAAGTGAATTTGGATCTATAGCTGGAACCAGAATTTTGCTTTTAATGTATTGAGAGGTGACAACCACACACCATTCAACTCATCAAGCAGGCCAAGCTACTATAATCAATGGACAACTGATAGTTTAACTCAACATGCAACCTTGGCCCACCCAGTAAACATATCAACCTAATGTTTGAGAAAAGTGATCTTGACTGTGGTTTTTCATGATGCAAATATTTTAAATTCATGGCATGTTAGAGGGAAGAAATCAAAGTACCACAAGTTGTGATACATTGCATGTAGGCAATGGATTCTCTTCTCATATTTTATACTTAGCCAAAGGGTTTAAAGTTAAAAGAGAATTGATTACCTACAAGATGCATACATGGTGGGTGGGGAAAATAAATACACTATAGATCATTTGATACCCTGTTTTGAATATACTCGTGGGTAGATGAATTCCTCGTACTTGTTTTTTACATTATAGCAGTAATGTTTGTGGAGGTAAATGCAATTAAAGGTATTTTAAACATAATTCTAATTTGAGTGTGTTATGAAATCTCATCCCTCATAATATAATTGAAGTTAAATTCAATTTTCAGCTCCCTTCACATATTTAATAAAAGCGTCACTAAGCTACTATTAATCATACATAATACATGCAATGATACTCTAAAATAGTCTAATAATCCATTGTGACACTAAAATCACATTAGTAGAATGATACAAAATGTTCAAACATTATCCATCTAAATATATAGTTAAAAAATATTGGTGAGTCAATCATTTGTGATCTTTATATTTGTGGGTGACCCACCCAAAGCTTGAAATTTTATCAATTTTGATCAAGTATATGTTAGTGGGATTATTACAATCATCTTGTCAAATATCACATAACATTAATTTGGAATATTAAAGGGATTTTGCATCATATAGACCCGTTGTACTACTCACATTTTTTCATTGAACAAAAAAAAAAACCAGAAACATTAGAGTAGACTATGGTTGGTACAAAAAAAATCTAGGAAAATGAAAATACTTTTTTTTTTTATTCGCTTATCTTAATAGGTAGAGATATTTTCGTCAAAAAATCAACATACGTACCCTAAAAATAGCCTTTGGTGAGATAGGTTTTCGGACTGGACAAAATAAAATAAAATAAAATAAAATAAATTAAAAAAAAAAAAAAAGGGTTGTGGGGACTCGTCCACAGTGCTAATATATATTGTAAATAAGATATGCCCAGCTTTAACCGTTGGATTTGTGTTTTTCACTAACCCAGACCGTTTATGTGATATGGCTCACCTTGGACCTGGGATGAGCGAAATAACTCTCATATTGATATATTTCAATATCCTTCCATCATATAAAGAGAATGGTAACCGTTCATGTCCCAAGCAAAAGCAGCTAAATTATCACAGGGTTGAAATAATGCAATTGAGAGCTTTTACTCGATGCCCATCCACCACAAAAAGCTAGACATATCGATCAAACGGCTGGAATCACTGGAACATGATCTGAATTCAAAAGGTTAGAAGTTCGGACGTATCTTACTGCAGTGCACCAGGATGTATCATTCCAAACATAAAAACCCCAGCCCTGCTCTTTCTTTCTTGTTTTCTTTAAAAGCTGTAGAGTCTCAAAGGCCAAAGAGCAGCTTAATATCTGAAGTAGTTTCTCCCAGAGGTGTGCTGCAGTGATGGATGGAGGAAAGAAAAGCAACAAGAGCTCCTCATCGTCTCCAGTTTCTCTCCAGCAATTTCTTTCCATCATGACTCCTCTCATCGACATGGAAAAGGTCTCTCTCTCTCTCTCTCTCTCTCTCTCTCTCTCTCTCTCTCTCTCTCTTCGGCGTTTGGATGCATGAGAGAATTCAATCGATATGAAACGAGAAAAACCAATGATTTCTCTTTCTCTCTCTCTATTCGTTCTTTCAAGCAATGATATGGAAATTTGGAGCCCAGAACCTCAATTTGAATGCTGGGAGGGAAATTACATTCTGGTGATTTACATTTTAACAGACTTACGGTTGAAATTCAATTCAACTGCGCATCCAAACACGCCGCCCTATTACTTGGCAGAGATTGTACTAGTTCTCTATAGTCTATACTCAATGAAAAAATCGAACGGCCTGACTTCTGGACCCGGGATGTTTGCAGTGGGCCCCACCTTGAGAATGGCCTGGGCTTCGCACACGTGTGCTACACTGTTCTGAAATTCAATCTGCCCTCTTGTGGGCTCCTTGGCACCTCTTCTGGAGCTTCTCCCACTTTCTCCTTTTCTCTCTTCTTTTATTTTTTTATTATTATTATTATTATTTTCATCATAAGGGGTTGTTTGGTAACCTGGGAAAGTGCACTGTTGGAAATGGAACTTTTAACTGGGGGCAAATTCCTGGTTCCTGGAATCCAAATCCAGCTAAAAGCCTGTTTTTGGATTCCTAGCTAGAAGCTGGCTTGTGGATTCCATGGAAATAGCTTCCCACCCAAACTGCCACTTTTACTACTATTGTTATTTTTTACCCTACAAGTTCACCTGTACAGTCCCCTCCTTTGCTAGTACCCAATCGCAATTTCTGGATTCTCTAGAATTACATTCCCAGTAGTCAAACATGATGGGTAGAATCTGTTTCTCAGGGAATTTGTTTCCAAATTCCCAAGTGACATTTAAATTCCAGGCTGCCAAATGAATGGTTCTGATGCTTACGTTCTTTAATTAACTTCTTAAGAATTTTCTTCTACGGCTGAAGTGAAATGATCTTTTTGGGAATTTTCTAAATCATTGCAAGCGAGGTCTTTTGGAAGAGGCCTCCGAAGTCTCTCAGCAAGCTAAGGATACAGTGATAGAATGAGCGCCGGGAATCAAAGTCCTTGTAGGATGTTGTGAGGAGGAGCTAAATGCTTCTTGGGGTGATGCAATGGGGTAGAGGGGGTTTTAGGATGATTTCTTGTCATCCTTTTCTTTTTGAAGATTTTCCTCTATATGCTTTTTGATTGGTTCCTAATAAAATCCTCATTGCCGTTCAAAGAAAAAGAAAGCAACCTTTTTTTCATATTGCATGGTTTGCATGCAATGTTGTCAATGCGACGAGAGAATGTTTGCCTCTCTTTGGCTCTATATGACTTTGTAGTAGGCTTGCATATTGCTAACAAGAAAACAAACTCTAGTTTATTGCCATTGCTTCTGTTGTTCTGTCCATTTACTTCTTTTGAAACTTCGAGGTGTGAGAGGGAATAATCTAATGATTTGCGAACGATTAGTCATCATCATCTAAGCCTTATCACAACAAATTGGGGTCAGTTACATGAATCCTATTCCACCATTCCGCTCTATGAAAGGTTATAACTTTAGTTAGCCGTAGGTCTTCAAGTTAATTCTTTCTACCTTCATCCACATCCTTTTGGGCCTTCCCCTTGCCCTTTTAGAGTCTTCAACTTGTACCAACTCACTCCTTCCAACCGGTGCAGTTCTTGGTCTCCGTTGCACATGACCAAATCATCTATATCCGCTTCCCCTCATTTCATTACCTATTGCTGCCACTTCTGGGTTCTATTTCTATCCTTGTCTTGCCACATCCATCTCAATGTCCCCATTTCAGTTACGCTCATCCTATAAACATATTCTTCCTTAACTAGCCAACATTCTGTTCTATAAAGCATGGTTGGTCTTATAGCTATCCATAAAATTCCCTTTCCAACGATCACATAAAACTCTAGCGGCACATCTCCATTTCTTCTGCTCCGCTTGAATTCTATGGGCAACATCTTTCTCAATCTTTTTTTTTTTGGAGAAGTCACAAGAATTGTGTTAAAAGAGAAGCCAAAAAAATAGGGAAGAGATTAGGAAGTCTGCTGAGAAAGTAGACAACACTAGACTCCAAGGAAAAGAAAATCATAACCCTTCGGAAAATCTGCATGAATAGCCCATTCTAAAATAAGACGCTTGGCCTTAGAGGCTACAACGTGATCAGAATTTGCAGTGTCCCTGAAGCATCTTCCATTTCTTTCTTCCCAAACTGACCACCAGACGGCGAGAATGGCCATTCTCCACAGCCACGCTCTATAGTTTGTCTAAGCTAACCTCATGCCACGCCTTGAGAAGCTTATCTATTGAGTCAGGGAGGCACCAACTGATGCTGAAGCGGCTGCAGAAATCAGACCAAATAGAATAAATGAAAGGACAATGAAGCAAGAGGTGATCGACTAATTCTTCGTTCTTCATGCAGCAGAGGCAAATATTGACTAAGGGCATCCCCCTTTTTCTCAAATTATCCACCGTTAAAATCCTTTTCTTACCAACCAACCAGCCAAAAGCACTTATCTTGGGAGGAACCGAATACTTCCAGAGATGTTTGAGCAGAAGAACATCAGTTGGAGCTGAACTATCCAGTTCGTTGTATAGGGATTTAACCGAGAACTTACCAGATTTGTCCAGCCTCCTAATCAGACTATCTTCAGCTAATGGTTTTGGCGACGAATAGTAGATGCAAACAAGGAGGTCTGCGTATGCCCGAATCTCCCAATCTTGGAGATTCCTCCTGCACTCCACTTTCCAATCTACTTTCCTTCCCTAAACAAAATAACAGTCGGCAACGTGAATATCTTGATTTGGAGCCAGGAGAAAAATGTTTGGAAATTTATCTTTCAAAGGATTGTCACCTACCCATATATCTTTCCAAAAAAGGATATTATCCCCCTTTCCAAGTTGAAAACCGATACCTTTAAGCACTTCATTTTTCATTGAAAGAATACCTTTCCAAAGGTTGGAGCCCCTATAACGAGACGAGTCTTTGGTCCACCAGCCGCTCGCGGATCTTCCGTATTTGCTTTTAATGATTTGATTCCAAAGACTCTTGTCTTCATTGCCTACTCTCCAAGTCCACTTCCCTAGGAGAGCCTGGTTCATAAGCTTTAGATCTTTTACCCCTGCTTCGCCATGTTGAGGTTGCTTGCAAACCAATTTCCAGTCGACAAGGTGGAATTTCTTTTTCTCTTCCTTGCCATGCCAAAGGAAATCCCATCTCAATTTATCAATTGAAGCTAGAATAGAGGGAGGACATTTGAGCAAGGACATGAAATATAAGGGGATGTTAGAAAGGGCTGCCTTGATGAGAGTAAGGTGACTTTCCAATGATAAAAACCAACATTTCCACTTTGCCAAATAACTATCAAAACTGTTGATGACCTTTTCCCAAGAGGACTTAGGGGGCGTGCCAATACTCAGAGGGAGACCGACAAAAGATGACGGAAGGGACGCTGCCGAACAGTCAAGGGAGGATGCCCATCTAGCTATCTCATCTTCCTCCATGTTTACCCCAAACAGCTTAGACTTCATCAGATTAACCGTCAGGCTTGTGACTGCCTCAAAACACCGGATCGTAATGCACAGATTGTCTACTTTCTCCTGAGAAGCTTCACTGAAAACCGAAGTGTCGTTTGCAAACTGGATATGTGATATAGGAGAAGACATGCCTTTAATACCGATACCTCTTAGAATACCTGAGTCTTGCCCTTTATGCAACATTCTGGAGAGGGCCTCCCCCACCATGAGAAAGAAAAACGGGGAAAGATGATCCCCGTGCCGTAGACCTCTCGAGCTTTTAAAGAAACCTTTCGGAGATCCATTTAAAAGAATAGATATGTGGGCCGAGCTAATACATTCACCTATCCATCTTCTCCATTTGTCACCCCATTTGTCACCAAAACCCACATGCAACATCATATATTGCAAAAACCCCCACTTGACGTGATTGTAGGCTTTCTCAATATCTAACTTACATAGAATAAATTTCGCACCAGACCTATGGCTAGAATCCAAGCATTCGTTAGCTATAAGAGCGCAATCGGTTATCTGCCTACTCGGGATGAAAGCGCATTGATTACCTGAAATGATTGATTTGATCACCTTTCTCAGACGACAAGTAAGAACTTTGGCCAATATTTTGTAGGGGCCCCCAAGTAAATTGATTGGCCTGTAGTCTTTAAAGGCTGCAACACCTGGGAATTTAGGGATAAGAGCTATAAAGGAAGCTCTAAGTTGTTTGGAAAGTCTGCCTCTATCGAAAAATTCATTCAGGAAAGCCATAACGTCCACTTGAATAACTTCCCAGAAAGATAGGAAAACCATCCGGCCATGGGGCTTTATCTGTTCCTAATGAATCGATCGCTGCTTTCACTTCTTCCACACTAAAAGGGGCCTCAAGGGAAGAGGCATCTACAGACGAGATCGAGTCTAACTGCAGGTTATCCAGCCGGGGTCTGTCCCAGCCATCTTCTTTGAGGAGGGAACTGAAATGAGCGACAGCCGCTTCCGCAATTTGTTCATTATCTTCAATACGAATCTCCTTAACGACTATGCTGCTGATTTTGTTGATTCTGGCATGCATACTAGCGATACTATGAAAGAAATTTGTATTTTTGTCCCCCTCCTTAATCCATTTCGCCTGTGATTTTTGTTTCCAGGAAATCTCGTCTTCAAGGACCCTAGCTGATAGAGATTGGATCAACTGAATTCTCTTGGATAGAATATCCAAGGATATCACCCTATCTTCAATTTCAACATCTAACTGTAGGAGCTGAGACATAATCGAATCCGTTTCCATTTGCCTTTTGAGAAAATCCTTTTGCTTCCACCGTTTTAGTTTTTCCTTCAACAGTCTGAGTTTAGAGCATAATCTAGAGCTAGCAAAACCATCTACTTTACAGCTACCCCACCAATTTGCAATCATAAGTCTGAATCCTTTGATCTTAAGCCAGGAGGAGTCAAATTGGAAAGGTTTCGGGCCCCAATTGGATTCCTTACCTGAAAGCAAAATCGGACAATGGTCTGACGTTGTACGCGGAAGAACGCACTGAGAGACAAAGGGGAAAGCTTCTAACCACTCAGGAGACAACAAGAATCTGTCCAGTCTTGACATGGAGGGGGAGGCTCTCCCGTTGGTCCATGTGAATCAGGAATCGAGGAGGAGGAGATCTACCAAATCCTGGTCATCGATTCAGGACGAGAAGGACCTCATAGCTGGAGAGGACTTATTGCCATGAGATTTTTCTTCAACGAATCTGATCATATTGAAGTCTCCCGCTAGACACATAGGACTAGAGAAACGCTGTCTAATATCGATAAGCTCTTCCCAGAAATTCTTTCTGCTGACTTCAAGATTGGGGCGTAAACTGAAGAGATGAGGCACCGAAAATCAGAAGAAAGATCTTGTAAGATGACTGAAACCAAAAAGACCCAACCCAATTCGACAGGAGGGTTCATCTAGCCGAGTTCTAGGCAAGCAAAATTCCTCCAGCACTGCCAATGGCATCTAGAGCCACCCATTTTGTATCTCTGGACTTCCAGATAATTCCCAGCAGAGGATCACTGAATTGACGGACCTTTGTCTCCTGTAAACAAACCACATCCGGACTGTTTCTCCCACAGGAGTATTTGATAAGCCTCCTCTTCTGCTTAAACCCCACTCCCCTAACATTCCACGAAACAACCTTCATCGAGAAACCAACCTGCCCCGTTTGCCCTGAATATCGGCCTCTATACTAATGCCTTTAAGCGTAGCAATGTTCAAATCTTTACACTGGATCTCTTTATTGCTAGCGGATCTGAAAAGATGATTTCTGGGAGATCTCGAAACTAGAAGGGGTTTGCCACGGGATTCCACACATTGGAATAGAGCAATATAATCATCGGGTCGATCTCCAAAGGATAGGCCGATGGATCTTCCAACATGCCTGATGGCGTCTCTGATCCACATCTTTTTCTGAATTGTGTTTATCAATTTGGATCTGAACTGGGCGTCTTCCAATAACTTGGCCTAATTCTCCTCCTGATCTGAAGATTTTCCAATCCACACTTGCAACGGTTCTGCCTCTATGATCCTATCTCCAGCATCATCCTGAAAAAGAGAGATTAGTGCAAGATCTGACTAGGCCTGAGAAGAGGAAAGGAGAGAAGAGGTGGGGGAAGTGAGAGTAGCCGGGTTCTCCGACGACCAAGACTGATTGTCGAATTCCATAACTTCATCACCCGTAGTGGGAAGAGAGATAGGATCGATCGAGTGAGCGACTTTTCTCAGAAGAGCTAGACCCCTCGGCCCCGAATCCCCTGGATGAATGGGGGTCTTTAGAAGGCTGGAGGAGATAAAGCGAGGTGAAAGGTGTATATTTGGCGCTGGATTAGAAGCAGGAATCAACCGACGATTGGACCTTAGCTCGGGTAAGAGAGAAAGGTTGAGGTTGAATGGTTGAGTGGATACCGAGGCATCCGACCCATCAGAATCGGAACTGACAGGCATGATGTGAACCATACCCAAACCATCGAGAACATTGCCGAGGCTGACACGCGTATCCCTCGAGCCATCGATATCACTATCTAGCTTGCCATGTGGAAGCCGCGACTGACCGAGATCGAGGCTATCTAGTTCTCTCGATCCTGAAAAGGGGACATGGTGATGCGGCTCCATCTCGTCCGCCCACGTAGACGTTTCGATAACGCCGTTTATGCGAGTTACGATAGCAGCAGACGGATCGCTTGCTATGTTGACACGCGTCTCGTGAAAAGACTGGGGACGCCATCGCCATAATTACAAACAGCTGGCTGATGTTGGCTCCCTTTCTGTACTCCCCGGGAGCATGGAACGCGAACTCCATGCTCCATCGGCATTGGGTCAGAGGCAGGAAGAGAAGATGGAGATTCTTTTATTCTCCAGAGGTCACCCCATCTGGGGGAAGGATCGCCACTTGCTTCTAGCTGAACTAGAAGGGAGATCGTTCTATTGTCCACCGACACCTGGATCTGGGAAGGCAGAGGATCCCCTTTTGTTCTTCTTACCCGAGCTCTGATCATAGCCATTTCTTCTCCGATCTTCGTCTTGGAGTCCAGTTCTATGAACGAGCCTAAAACTAATATCACGTCGATGAAGAACTCTTCATACCACAGTTCCAAAGGGATTCCCCAGATGAGAATCCACACGTTTTCCTTCCTGAATATAGAAAACTCCTCCCATTTCTGAATTTTGATAATCGGACCTTCCAAATGTAAGACTCCTGCTATAAGCAATATATCTGGGTTCAGGCCAGGCCACAGCTTGATCCAAGGATCATTATAGCCTATGGGTCTAATAATATATTTCTCTGGTTTGATACCGCAACATTCATCGATCCATCTCTGCACTTGAGAGATGGAGGCTCCTTCTCTGGTGGACACCACTAGGGTGTCTTGCAGGTCCCTTTTTTATCGATTCAGGAGTTCTTGATTGATACTGAGAACTCCGTCTTTCATTTTCTCTACCGGATGGACTTGCTTCTTCGTTCCTACCTCTTTTCCGATTTAATGATTATTTTTGTTGGGATTTTGGGGGTCTTGCAACTTTGATGACCCTGAGGGGTTGAGAAGCACCTCCTTAAAGGAAGGGCCCTCCTTCTGAAGAGGGCGAGTATGAGGATGTTTCACTATAGTTGAGGAGGAACTGGAAGAGCTACCCTTCTTTTGAATGTGGTTCGGGCCGTATCTTGCCCTTTTAACTAGAAGCTTCATCCCACCAAAGCTTTTGCCATGAAGCATTTGCACCACCCCTGCTAGTTCTTCCTTGGAGCTCATCCTTACTAGCGCAAATCCTCTGTAGAGACCATTGGTTCCATCTCTTGGCATCACGACGTCCATGACTGCTCCTGCACGGCCGAAAACTCTGGATAAGTTGATTGGGAGCCAACCTTGAGGAAATCCCCTAACAAATGGGGTTGGATAGGATGGGATTACCTTTCTCCTACTATCTATTTGAATCCCTTTTCCTTTGCGAGAGGAAACCCGTTGCCAATCCCCTAAATCACCCTAAAATCGAAACTTTTCTGAATCGGAGTTAGTGATTGGATTTTCCTCCGATGGGTCACCTGGATCTCCGTCTTCGTCTCCTTCGACGATGTCTTTCATCTGTTGGTGGCCATTTGGATTTCGAGGTTTCGTCTGCTGTCGCACCATTTTCGCCAACTCAATCTCTTCATGCTCATGAATAATCGACCCAAGATATCAAAAGTGGTCATTTTGGGAAAGTTCTTGACCTGCAATCTTAATTAATTTCTTGTTCCCACTCCTATTGCTACTGAAATTGCACTCCATATGCTTTGTTTCAGTCCAATTAATTGCTCACAATCATTCAAAGTATAAAGATTCATTATTTTTTCAGACTACAGAAGATCATAAATGCATTGTTAGCTAACAAATATGCATTATAAGCTTTCCGTTGCCACTTATTTCCATCACACAAGTTTTCCTCCTTGTCATAATACTGTTCATAAGCTATTATTTGTAGGAAGTGTGCATCAACATGATTTATGTAGATGTGGGAAGTTTATGAAGTGTGCTATCATATTGTTAGGCTGTGTTTCTTTGATAATTTTAGAACCAAGATGATATTTTCATTGCATTTACTCAATCTAGGCCACTTCCAATCCTGATGCATCACAGGACTATGGACACAAACTGTGTATGCTTGGTAACCAATCAATTACAACCCATTATTCTGCTGAGAATCTCCCACCCAATGCCATCCATAGCATCTGAATGATTATTTAAGGATCTTGAAATGAAGAGGGGAAAATGCATCTCAGTTACAATATTCTAGATTCGATGACATCCTTGTGCAAATGTTAGCCCATTCTTCACATGTAAAGTTACTGCTATTGTTCATGAGTATATCTTGAGTTTATTTCTCAGGTGTTCTGATATCTTATTTACTTGCATTTTTCAACTGATCAGGAAGCTGAAATATCAGCATCCATAAGTTCAGGCTCGTCAAGGAACTTGGATACAGCTCAGAAGAGAGGCTCCACAATTCTTAATCTGAAATGCACAAATGCTGAGGTTCTCGATGTGGATTTAGTTCATTTCTATGATTAGAGTGTTCTTTCTTTTAAGTTGAATTTCTTGCCTTTTATATTGCTAATTTATCTCTGAATTTAGACAGGGCTGATGGGGAAAGCTCTTCTTGAGTTTCAATCTACCAAGGGAGATGTACTTCCTGCCCACAAGGTGAATATACTGACCAGTAAATAGGTATATCGTGGCTTTATCTTATAAATATGTTCTTATTCTTTTCTATATTCTAATATCTAAAGGTTGATGATTTTGATAAGTTATATCAAATGCTTGAACTGCATTTATTCACTCACTTTAAAGATTGATATGCATGGATATTTTAATCGATAAGAATTTGTTGCAGCTAGAAGTCATCTTAGAGTTCCATACAAAAGATATACATGTTCCACGTCAGTGTTTATTCATCGTTAATTTGACTCACGTCAGACATGAGGAATGCTGGATGTATAAAGAATTTCAGACCCTATATTTCATCGAATTATTGACTCCAGTCCTGTATGGAAGGAGTGGAATGGAAAAATCTTTATTGTAATCATGAGAACCTTAGACATTGATTAGGGGCATTGCCGGCAAGGTCTCTGAAGAAAGGCTGACTATTTTGGCATGCCTTGAAGAGAATTCTGTACCCAAGCATCTGAACTATCATAGCTTCGCTAGCAAGGGGAGATAAATTATGAAAGGTTAGAAGGGGCAGCATATGATCAGCTAAAACTGAATTGATGGGAGTAGCGTGGTAGGTGCAAGATTGGTAGGTTTGCTGGAGATTTCTATTGATGAGCCATGAAAATGGGCTCAGCTTAGCAAATTTGTATGAGTGAAGTGGAGTTATAGACCCTCTGGAATGGAGTAAAGGCTATGCAGTAGTGCAGCTTCTCACAGAGGTTCTGGAAACAATGATTTGGATCATGGGTGATTCTATGAAACCAATTAGTTGGCTTATGATGATCCACTGTGACCTTGGTGCAATTGACCAAATTCTGCCATTGTATCAGATGAGGAGCGAAAAAATTGGATGATCAGTTAGCAAATTATGGGGTTGAATGTTATCATAATCTGCGCCTTATCCCAACTAATTGGATCGTCAAATTAGGGGGTTGAATGTAAACATGTAATAATGAGGCAAACCGTGCTGTTGTATACTTCTTAATATAAGGCAATTTCTGTATAGACTTCTGAATCCAATGAAATTCGCTTCAATGATGCCAAAAGAAAAAAAAACGTGCTGGAATTTCTTTTCATTTCCTTTGTTTTATTTGTCACGTGGATTGTGGAGGAGATTGGAGTTGGTATGAAGTGCCAGCATGGATTGGTGGCAGTGTTTTAAATATCAACGATATGAGCCGATATATCCCATGATATTTCTTGTATCCCACCTGTGCGATACGAAATGCACAAGTAGTGTAATATATCTCACATGTTCGATCCGGTGAGCATTTTTTTATTTTCGATCTTTTTAAAAAAAAAATTATTATTCTGTAAATCATGTTAAATCAAAGTCAAATTGTTACAAATCCATGTTTTTTCATGTTTTGCATGAAAATTCATGGATTGTGAGCTTCAATTTTGAGATTTGGAGGAGAAGGACCAAGTTGCGGAAAATTGAAAAAAATTAAAAAAAAATTTAATTTCTCGCAAATCGGTTGCAATCTGTGTCCAAACATAAACTCTAACATGTATGTAACCCGATTTAGTGATTCTTCTTTTGCTTTTGAATGTATTGTTTGTGTTTCCACACGTCTTCTTACATTTATAAATTATATGAATAAACTTTGAATATACTTGCATCAATACGCATAAATTAGGACCCCATACATAGAAAACCTATTATTTGCACTTGTTTTTTGTAATGTTTTGATTCATAAGTGTGTATTGATGTCTTTTTTAACAATCATTGAAATTCCATTGAAAAATTTGACCAATTTCCAATGTTTCCCCATGTTTCCAACAATAGCGATACATTACGCGATACAACCGATATATCCCATGCGATAACCAATACGTATCTGTATCCCAAGGGTGCGATACGTAACGCGATACCGATATTTCGAACATTGATTGGTGGTACATATCTTCGGTTAAATTATTTGTTCTGATTGATGTTGCACGTGAATCTCTTTAATTTTCATGTGGTGTTGTGCCAATGGGATCTGCTATCTCTGTTCTTATATTCCTCATTCATTGATTCTATCAATTTGATTTTTATGAAGCTCTAGAGATGTTGCTATTGATGGGCCCTTTTTTTTTCCTGCTCATATAGGCTGTGTTTGGATGCAATATTGAATTGACTTGCAATAGGTAGTTTCATTAAGGTGGAAATGACTAAATTGTAGCTTACTTCTTTCGTTTGGATTGGTGGAAAAAGGGATTGAACAGAGGAAATAAAACTGATTCCTCTGATGTGACAGTTCCCCACGTTTGCAAAAGTAAAGAGAACTGAGGAAATGTGTTTTCCTTTCTACTGTTTTCCCCAGAAAAGGGCCACTTCCTTTCTCTCTAAAACTAAGAAATGAGATTTCCACTATTTTTGAGAGACAACTCTCACTCTTTGACCATTGACTGTTCCAGGTTTCCATTGAAATCATGTATTCTAAATCAAACATGTTATTTAAGGATTCTTTTCCACAGTTTTCCTCAGATGTGATATTTTCTTTTCCTCAGATACTTTTTGTGTTCCATCAATCTAAACAGGCCCTCAGGCCTGAGGGAGTAGGCTATAAATTGCAATTGCATTACTTTCTAGTTGCACTAGTTGCACTTTGAAGGAATGTAACTGCAATTTGAGGGATACTTCATCAATATATATGCTAGAAATTGTCATTACTAATTCCGTTGTTTGTTTCCTCGTGATTATATTGAATGTTTGCAATTCAATTCATTGTGTGTCCATATAAACCCTTAGTTTCTCCCTTTTTGAAGGCAGCTGAACTGTTAGGGTCTTGATTGCAGTTTGGACCTCATGATGTAGTTGTTCTAAAACCCAACAAGGCTGAGTTAGGATCCGCTTCCCTTGGACAAGGTGTGGTTTATCGTCTAAAGGTACCTTTTCATTTCACAGAATGTTGAGTGATTGCATTCATAACTCTGTCGTATTCTTCAGTAACAGAAGAATATTGTATTCTTCCTCATTGCAGTAATCTGCTAATAATGTTGAACAGGACTCTTCCATCACCGTTGCCTTTGATGATATTCCGGAGGATGGTTTGAACAACCCACTTCGCCTTGAAAAGGTTGCAAATGAGGTAGGCTTTCATATCTTGCTCTCACTTTGGCTGCTCTCTCTCTCTCTCTCTCTCTCTCTCTCTCTCTCCTCTCTCTCTCTCTCTTTCTCTCTCTTCTATTCTCTTGTTTGATAATTAGATAGCATAAAGAAGAAGCATCTCATACTATTTTGGCATTGTGTTTGAGTGATTTCATGTTTAAAATAAACTGATAAAACTTTTACCTATCTATTGTCTGCCAGGTATTTACTCTAAGCACAGAAAATTCATTGGATCGTGCATAATACTTCTCTGCGTAAAATTCGAAGTCAAACTTCGGGAAATTTTGATGCTGTTCTAGATTTGAAAAGTACTAGATCCATGAGAGGACCATTTAAAGATACTTTAAATGGTTCTTGGGTTGCCTGTGTGGAATTTCAAGCACTCCTCTTCATTAGTTGCTGAAGGCAGCTAGGGAGTATCTTCGACATGCACCTTGCAACAGCAGTGTTGGCAGCTCAAAGCATATAAACAAAATATTTTTATATGCTTGGTGTATCGTGTAGGGTCATGATACTGATACTGATGCCAAATGCTTGTTGATTTAGCTGAATCCTAATGTATTCCATTTGTCATGTTTTAAAATCCCAAAACGTGTTATTTTCATATTGTAGAAGGTGGTACTGCAGATACATTAGAGATTGATATTTCCATTTAAGTTGGCAGAAGCT
This sequence comes from Magnolia officinalis, assembly GCA_021015155.1. Taxonomy (NCBI): domain Eukaryota; kingdom Viridiplantae; phylum Streptophyta; class Magnoliopsida; order Magnoliales; family Magnoliaceae; genus Magnolia; species Magnolia officinalis. The sequence continues at coordinate 122,736,503 of JAJHSJ010000002.1, read as the reverse complement.
AGAAAGACTAAACCATCATTTTGCTTAAGGGTGCATTTGGTTGCACCAAATATGATGAGATTTCATGATTTTTGCACCAAATTGGACTGATTAATCAAGAAATATCTTTTTCTTTGAAAGGCAAAGAATATCAAGGAATTCAGCATAATAGGTCAAATAGTTCAAGCAAAAGTCATAAATCTGAGTACAAGTGGCATATTACGAATGGGATACTCATTTCCTTATCCGTGTCCCGGATTTTGGTAAATGGAGAGTTGTATCTCTATTCCCATATGCATTCACCTGTGTGTGTGTGTGTGTGTGTGTGTGTGTGTGTGTGTGATATCATATATTTTAGAGGTGCATGGCATATGAGAGATGCAACTATGCCCGAACTGTGGTGGTGTCATATAATGACAGTAGAAGCATATTAGATATTGGAATACATATAGAGTATATATGCCTTGCAGTTCAAGATAATAAGGTGGAACTGCTGGGCAAGGAATATTGCTTTGCTTGATTCTGGAATATTTTGATATAGAATTTGTTATCATGAGTTTTCTAATTCTCAATTATCAATTGTTTATGTAGGTAACTTATCGTAGGATGAAGGATGCCTTAGTACAACTAAGTAAGGGTGTTCAGAAGGGACCTGCTGCAGATTTGATTCCTGTATTATTTGGAGAGAAATGCCCAACCGTGTCAAAGAAGGCTGTATCATTTACATCATTTAACTCCAACCTTGACCATTCTCAGGTGTTCAGTACATTGGTTACAATTATTGTATGGGTTTCTAAGCAAATGGCATCATGCTATTTAACGCCACCACTACTATCCATGTGTTACTTGAAAGGATTTAGAATTGGATAATCCTTTAGAGGAATTAATTGATACCCTAGTCAGAGCATGATAATCCATAGGCATGCATATAACCACCATAAAAGTGGTATCCATGTACCTCAATCCAAGCTGTCCAAATCATGGGCCAACTATAGAGTCACATTGACCTGATGATGCCAACAGTTGCAAGAATCTTTTACCCAGGAGCTGTTCTTGCTTTGAGCTCACACTTTGAACTTGTGGTTTCTCTCCTGTTTAGTAGCTGTTTATACTTGCTAACATCTTGATAGGGATTTCTCCCATCTCTCATACTCAAATCTGCTGCTGCTTCTCTTCACACTTTCTGAAACTATATGCTAACTGTTGGATTGGCTTAAATGATAAAGGTCCAAATTCAATAGACTAATGCCTGTTGATCAGAAGGGTAAGATTGAATCTGATTTTTGTTCTATCGCCCATCTATAACATTGCCCATGATTTTACAGTTTGGATTGAGGTACGTAACTGTGCATGGATTGCCATGCTTTTCCAGGGTGTCAAGTAATTCCTCTTTTCTTTATTCATACTCAGATCCACAATTAGTCGGGCGTACGCTATTATGATCTTCATACACTTGTGGGCTCACTAAATTAGTTGTGCATTTTGCAAGCACGCACTTTGTGAGATGCATCGCATGTGTAGATTGACAAAGAACTTCAATGTGGAGGCCACTTTGCAAAGTGTTGACGGAGTTTTCTGTTCGATTATACAAAATAGCTATTTCTAAAATTTTCTTTAAAAAATTGCTTTAAGAGCATCAGCATATTTTTGTTATGCAGCGGACTGCACAACTGTTTAATTGCAGTTATCTTTTTAAGCTTGCAGGTCGCTGTTTTCTGTGTAAATACATTTTGAAAATTTAACTGGTTCTTTCCATGATTCATTCCCCCCCCCCCCCTTTCAATCAATACGAACTGTTGTTTTTGTTGTAGAAAGGTGCCATAACGAAGGCCCTGTCATCCCAGGACATTTTTTTGCTGCACGGTCCTCCAGGAACTGGAAAGACGACAACCGTGGTGGAAATTATCTTGCAGGAAGTGAAACGTGGATCGAAGATTCTAGCATGTGCTGCTTCTAATATTGCTGTCGACAACATTGTCGAAAGACTGTTTCCATACAAGTAATATTGCCTTGCCAAGCCCATTATGTCCTCTATTAAGAAATATTTGTGAATGTTTCGTCTTTTGAAACTTTCATGCATTGCCCAGAGGGTTGTCTGTCAAAGAAGAAATTCTATCTGGCATTATGGACACTATTCTGTTGCTTTGTCATTTTCCGGTCTGCCTACTGCACTTCTTTGGGACTTTTTTCTACAATGCCAGTGGAGTCAGCAATAAGATATAGTAGTTACATTTTAAACTGATCCTGTTTGTATCATCTGTGTACCATGTTGTTCATTGTTCCATGTTCTCGCTACAGCCATTTTGCATTTCTCAACTTTGTTGCAGTTGTTTCTATATTTTCTTTACATTATTAAGAGACCAGAGTTTTTTTTTTTTTTTTGGGTTGTCATAATGAAGATCCAAGCTGCGACTTCCATCTGTTTGAAAACTGAGTACCCAAGAAATGCTCCATCTTTCCTAAATGGATGCAGTTTGCAGATGTTATTATTTTGTTGATTTTCTCTGCTGATCGGAGCAAGTTCTCAATTAGCTTAGCTGGCGCAGTGTTCGATTTGTTGATATTGCATTTCACTTTGTTGAAACCTTTTCATTGGTGCCCATTTCAGTTTCCTTTGAGCTGGAAATATTGAGTTGTATTGCTCACATGCACTTGCTATTTCCTCCATCTAGGGTGAAGTTGGTGAGATTGGGTCATCCTGCCCGTTTGCTTCCTCAGGTATTGGAGAGCGCACTTGACGCACAGGTAGGGATGCTTCTAATTGTCTTTCTATAATGAACGATAATGATTCTTGATACAAGAGTTCTTTTGTTGAACATGCATGTAAAGTTGTAGTTGTTGTTACAATATTGACGAGGTGATTATGGTTCTTGATTTCAAGAAAGAATTCACTGAATAACAATCAATATTCAGATATTTGGGTTCATAATTGCATCTGCATGTCTTCAACACTTTGCCATTTATCTGATCAGGGTTTTCACTTGCCATTTTGTGAATCGTGAGTTGTATACAATTTCTTGTATGGGGGGCTTTGCATAGATTGAGTTTGGAATTCTAACATGTCACATTTTTTTTCATGCTTGCTTCATTGCAAATAGGCTACGACTAAAATTCCATGAAGCTCTAATCTTCCCCAGTTGCAATTCAATCTTCAGTCATTTCTTCTTCTTCTTCTTCTTCTTTTTTGTTAACACTTCGAATTTTTAATGGTACTTCGATTTTTATCCTGTAAACAAGGAACTTTTGTGCTTTATTCTGACATCCATTTTTATACTTACCATTGTCAAATACTTGTTAGGTTTTGCGAGGGGATAATAGTGCTCTTGCAAATGACATTCGCAAAGAAATGAAGGTAATTAATACTTGAAAATTTTCTGATATATTTAATGCGGATTTAATACAAAAGTTTGATTAAGCATTTGCTTGGCCCCGTTTACTTTACATGTGGACCTGCCTTAGGGATCCATTGTTCATATGGGGGGCCTTATGGCAGATAAGTGATACCCTGAAAATCTTCCCATTGTACGTTCTTTACTGTCCAATCAGGCCCTGTTAAATGCAGACAATTCGTGCAATTGTTATTTTCGTTTGGTTCGTGGGATCATCTGATAATGGAGACATTAGGGCATATTCCATCCCTTGATGGCGCCCTGAAGTACAGTTCAGGTTGCTGAAAGGTGGCCGATGCCTGTATCCTTGCTGGGTCGAGATGGTTTCATGAAATTGAGCATCATATGATACCTTATTGATGATAATCACCCTTTTTTTAATCACTAATAAAGCTCTTTTGAAGCCCAAATTGCCCTGAGGTGATTTGTTGGTGGTCCACCTGAATTTTATCATGTTTGCTACTTGTATTTTTAGGGAAAGTATTCTAAGCAAGGTTTAAAGTATCACCCAAAACCAGCACGTCACCCAATGTAGACCAGTATTGCCTTCGAACTATACAGCTGTATCGGCACATATCAGCTCGAAACAAGCCAATAGAGGGGCGATATCGGGGCAATACGGGACCATATCGGTGGTGAATGATATAATACCCTATACCCCAATTTAAAACCTTGATTACAAATACTTTTTGGTGGAAATGCTCATGTCCATATGAAACCCACTTGCAATGTCATAACTCATTACCCTTGCTTTGGGTGTTCTTGAACTTCGTTGAAGCCGTCACTCAATCCATGTGTTTGAGGACAATTTTGTAAAGCTAGTGCATAAGAATTGGCTTGTTTAGCCTGAAAATTGTGACTCCAATGAGTTGATCCAACAACTTATGGAAGATGTGTACACGGCATTGTAACATGCATTTTATAAAGTTTAGAACTGTTTGGTTGCCACTTAAAAATGAGTTTACTCATTATATTTAATCGTAATTATGCATTACAGGTCTTTTTTTTTTCGTTAGGAATTAAAAATACAACCAACAATTTATATGAACCATCTCTAATACGCAACTGATATTAATTAAAATGAGATAACTCATTTTTAATTGGCTACGAAACAGGCCCTTAGTTTTTCTTGTAGGCATCACCATCTCTCCTAAACTGTAATATATAGTTAAATATTTCAAGTGTGATATATGATAATATGGCCCTTTACCTTAGAATTGGGGTTTGGAGCCCCGTCGTTGCCTTCAGAATCAGACCACATCCTTTTGAAGTCTTAATAATTGATAGTAATATTCCTATGTGATATATGCTCCATGACTTTGGTGCAGTTGATGAAAAATTAATATCTAATTACTAAGAAATAAGGAAACATATTGAATTTTCTCAGGAGATGATTACACAAGTCAAGGCTAGCTTTAAGCTGTAACAGGACCAGGTTGTCACTTGTTCTTTACCTCATCTTTGGGAAAGAAGAGTTTACCTAGGTGATTGCCGAATAAGTTTTTGATCAGATTCCTTTTTTTTTTTTGGGGAAAAACATCCCTAGAGTTTGTGATTTTTCTTTCTGGATTCCATGGTTCAGGCAGCACTGAAACTAGTACATCAGTGCGATTCCAACCTGAGTCTCCCTGTTAGAAGGGGCCATGCGCTACCAGCTCAACTAGCAAGTTGGATAGGTTTGAACAGATTTTTTAATCTTGATTTAAGAAACTAATTATGTGATTAATGCTTCATAGGTGCATAACTGTACACCAGGTGCATTGTATGCTTGGTCCAATTTCATAAAGACGAATCTTATGAATTTGCATAATAATTTTGGGCCTTGAGCATGTAGAATGTATACATGGGGACCACGGTCTTGGAATCCATATTGTTGATTTGACAGGATCCACTCTGTATAAACTAAGGTACCTAGATCGGTGTTTCTCTTGTATGTGGTATGGATACCATACCAGTAAGCATACACAATATAGTTGTATTTACGAATTGATGTTTTAATTTAAAATTTAAATGATGAGTGCTTTTTTTTTTTTTTTTCTTTTTTCTTCTTTTAATTTTAAAATTTAAAATTTAGATATTGCATGCTTTGTAATTATTATATGCTTGCTATTTCATAAATCAAAGTATAAATCTGTACATTATAATTATAATCTAGAATACAACTTAATCAACACTATGAGTGTAGAACAACGATTTCGGATTGGTAAAAATAGCAATCCGGATTGCAAATGACCCATAATCTGGATCGGGCAACGCAAAACAGGAAACATAGGGGGTTTGACGATCTTGGTAACAATGGGATAGATGTTGCTTCAAAAATCTCCCCAGCAAGTTCCTAACCCTTTGATCGGTGGCTGGCAAATAGATGGTTTAGGAAAGTACTACAACCCCCACTTGCAGTTGCAGAAAGGCCAACAATTGGATGATTAGGATCTGCCTATAATCTGGATTGAGCAACTCAAAACAGAAAATATAGGGGGTTTGATGATCTTGGTAACAATGGGATAGATGTTGCTTCAAAGATCTCCACCACAGGACAGTCCTAAATTCCTAACCTTTTGATCGGAGGCCTGCAAATAGATGGTTTAGGAAAGTACAACAACGCCTGCATGCAATCGCAGAAAGGCCAACAATTGGTTGGTGAGGATATGCCTATCTAGGAAATCTTTGAGTAGCTGTATATCCACTGTGGGCTGTGGGGCACATCAGATCAATGGTGGGGACTGAGTCATGGACCCCACTTGTAGATGCTCAATGCGCCATGATGCTATGCATATCTTCAGGTTGAGGATCATATAATTCCACTTTCATTTATGGTCATCCCTTAAACATCTTACAGCGATACAATTGGTCTGCATGCCTGAAAGAAGCTAATATGTGAGTTTCAACATCTTGTTCAACCTCTTCAGATTCTCTTCATGTCCCATTGAATATGTTCTTGCTTTCTTTGTTTCTCAGGTTCTGAATGGGAAGCTACTGAAAACCAAAGATCGAAATACAAAAAGGGACATCAGGAAGGAGCTTAGAACCCTTGCCAAGGAGGAGAGGAAGAGGCAGCAGCTGGCAATCACAGATGTAATAAAGAATGCGGATGTGGTTTTGACAACTTTGACAGGTGCATCTTCCCACAAACTGGAAGGAACTACATTTGATTTAGTGATTATTGATGAAGCTGCTCAGGCACTCGAGGTTGCATGCTGGATAGCTTTGTTGAAGGTGCGGTCTGTAATTCTTTCATGGTATTTTATAGAGTCCGGATCCAAATATACAAAGCCTTGTACAATAAGCTTCATGTAAAAATGCATCAAGTTTCATTTAAGTCCATTAAAGTACATGATGTAAATGTGTCTAAATTCATCAAAGTGCAATGCACTTAGACATAATTTAGGCGCTCAAAAAGGAATTATACTCATCTAGACGCATTTGGATGCATTGTGTATGTTAAGCTTCACAGACAAAGCTTTGTGTTGGATCTGGCCTCATATGTAGTAGCATATAATATTTATATCTTTAGATAATTTCTTGTGCTTCCTGTATTATACAAATTATCCTAAGTTTTTTCCCCCCTACGGTTGCCTTGTTTCTTGTTTTTCTTAGATATTTGTATGCTAGACAACTCCTTAAAGGCCAGTAGCTTTACTTAATTTCTACTTCTGTTCTCTGATGTTGTAAGCATGTTTTATGCTGAGTCATCCCGGCTTTTATTTTCAGTACCGTTCTCTCTCTGAAGCAATGTTCTTGTTATATTTTCGCCTCCTATTGATAGATTTCACACTCATAGAAAAGGTCCCTTCTTTGGAAATGGTATGATAAATTCTTTGTTAGATGTATGTGAAAATTTGAATTTTAGGCAATACATGCAATCACTGACCGCAATTAGTTGGGATAAGGCTTAGATGACGATGATGAGTCAATAGACGCAACCATCTGACCAGTCTAGGTATTTGTGGAGAGACCTTTCTATTGGGGGATTGGATGAAATTGATAAAATCATTTGAAGACATTGACATGCCATATTGCCATTGACTGTTTTGCCTATTACAAATTAATAAAAGGAAGCCGCTATGTATACTCATCCTCTTTGATTTGCTTGCACCCACTTTGCTTTCAGGAAATTGAATGAGTAATTCTACTTCAATTCCCAAAATGGAAGGTGAATGTAACCAAATCAATCAGAGTGGGTGTTGATATGAACACCTGTTCAGAATATTGTGATATCATGAAGTTTTTTCTTGCTGTTATTTATAGTCAAAAACATCTTTTACTTTTACAAGGTATTTTCTTGTGCAGAAGTTTAAATCTCAAGAAGCTATCTGTATGCGTGCATTGTCGCAGGGATCAAGATGTATACTTGCAGGCGACCATCTTCAGCTTCCCCCAACTATACAGAGTGTTGAAGCTGAGAGGAAGGGCCTTGGAAAAACCCTCTTTGAGCGGCTTGCAAGCTTGTATGGGGATGAAGTGATGGCCATGCTCACAGTCCAGTATCGCATGCATGAGCTTATTATGGACTGGTCATCTAAAGAGCTATATAATAGTAAGGTGCTTGGAATCTATTTGTTGACTTATTAAAAATGCTTTATTATATTAATAAGTAGCAAATTTGCCATTTGTTATACTCACTCTACAGAAGTAATTTAACCTGATTTTGTCCTATGCTTCTTACAGATCAAAGCGCATCCAAGTGTAGCTGGACATATGCTCTACGACCTTGAAGCTGTACAAAAGTCATCTTCAACAGAACCAACCCTCATTCTCATCGACATAGCAGGGTAGATACTGTATACTTGTATTGAGTACTACTCCAGCATTGTTGACTTAATGCACTCTTGAAAGTTGACACCATCTGACCTGTTTCAGGTGCGACATGGAAGAAAAGAAGGATGAAGAAGACAGCACTATGAATGAAGGTGAGGCAGCCGTTGCTATAGCCCATGCTAAGAGACTGGTCGAGAGTGGTGTCCTTTCATCAGACATTGGAATTATTACCCCTTATGCCGCACAGGTCTAACTAGCTCCCCAACTTATTTAATTTCAAGTTCTTGTGCTTAATTTTTATTGTGAAGAAAAAGAAGGATTATCAGGTCCTGATGCACCCGGACCAGGGGTGCTGGGTTTGGTGATCAAGTGTCAGGATTGTTGATTTAATGGGGTACGCCCCAAAGTTCATCCAGATTGGAAGATCTTAGTCATAGCCATCCAACTTTAACCTTTTTTTTTTTTGGATGGTTGTATTATTTTTCCCTTAATTTTCTATCTGTAGTTTCTCTAATTGAAGGGTTAGGACTTGAGATCTCCCAATGGGGGGATTTGGAGCTCCTCTATCCACATTGGGCCCACTATATTAACAATCTGGATCACCAAACTATGGGCCTCAGATGTACGGAATGTGCATGTCAAGACACTATTCACATCTGGATGCATCAGGAGTCGATAATTCCTCGAAGAAAACCTGTAAGAGAACCCTTGGAAAGGAAACTCAACAACTGATTAGATGCAACACTCCAGAATTTTCTTAATGTACTGGTTTTCATCTGATGAGAAGACTGCTCTGCATTTTTCGCATCTTTGATTGAGGCATTCTCAAATATTTAATATTAAAATGAAAACCTTTGCCCTCATGGTACTCTGCAGCTCTATTTTGTTTGTTTGGATGCCTTTGACACTTCTCTGTCACCATTTATGAACACTTTGGATGGCATGTTATGTTGCTGCAGGTTGTCTTGCTAAGGATGATGAGAAGCAAAGAAGACAAGCTCAAGGAGATGGAGATATCTACGGTCGATGGCTTCCAAGGTCGAGAGAAAGAGGCCATTATCATTTCCATGGTCCGATCTAACTCAAAGAAAGAGGTATTCTTGATATCTATATCATATCACATTATATGCTTGCAATTAGGTATTTATGTTGGATACAAAAAGTTAAGGTAATGGATATATCCTGTGTTTTTCAGGTGGGTTTTCTAAGGGAACGCAGGCGAATGAATGTGGCCGTGACACGTGCTAGGAGGCAGTGCTGCATTGTGTGCGACACTGAAACTGTAAGTCATGATGCTTTCTTGAAACGCTTGGTTGAGTATTTCGAGGAGCATGGTGAGTATTTGAGTGCGTCAGAGTTTGGATATGAATAAATGGTATGGTTAGCAAAGGAAATCTCTACGACTAAAATTTTTGCTTGGCGGGTGAGCTGGAATCAAGCCGGCTGCCCTTACAGGCTAACACTAGGCTTGATCCTGAATAATTTTATTACATTACCAAAGCTCTTCTTTTATAGGGATTTGTAAGTTACTGTGTTCACTCAATTCAAGTGTACAAGGAGATTTTAAAGTAAACTGCTTGTTTCACATGTGACCTCACAAGGTGGTGGTATGTTATAAAGAAACCCAATAATTCATGTTGAAAACCGCTATTTATCGTGAACCTTGCAACTATGCTAAACAACTCTATGGTCAAAACAAATAGGAAGAGGACCTGTGTGTTAAAGGGGCATGCTCCAGTGGTACTAGTAGCACCATAACATTATGGTACTGCCTGATAATTCATGTTGAAAACCGCTATTTATCGTGAACCTGCAACTATGCTAAACTCTATGCACAAAACTAGGTCAAACAAATAGGAAGAGGACCTGTGTGTTAAAGGGGCATGCTCCAGTGGTACTAGTAGCACCATAACATTATGGTACTACCAGGCAGATGTGTGTTCCAGTGATGCGTTCACAGAATCCAACCCGTCCATAAGATGGGTCACCTCAGAAAATATCTGGAGCCCAAAAATCGTACCAATCCAATACTCTGATGGGCCATAGCATAAGGAGCATATTGAGAGGGAACTGACGCAGGGATGAACGTGATGAGGTCGATCACCGTCTTCCTCAAGAGGATAACTACCCTGAATCCACGGAGCTTCTCTGGACTCCTCACAGAGACTTCTCGAATCCACGAGAAAAGAAAGTAGAAAATAGAAATAAATTCTAATAAATTCAAAATTAATTAATTAATTCATAAAAAACGAGTTTGTAACCCTTTAAATAGGGGTACCGAGCAATGGGAAAGAAATCATAATCAAACTACAACTAAAACTCCTAGAATCGGTGACTTACTATAAATAGTAAACTTACTATTTATAGACGGTTGTGATGTCTACTAGTGCGTAAGGTTTTTGGCCAAAAATAGTAAGTGTCCTATTTGGCTTCACCAAACCGTTCTCCTAATTATTCTAAGCTCTTTTCACGTTGGGCGCAACTCCTAAAGCCCGACAGATGAAGAGTTATAATCAAACTAAAACTTATTATTTATAGTAAAAATGAAATTAAAATAGGGAAACGACTGTCGATCCAGGGGTATTTTGTAATTCCAGGTTGCGCAACCCGACGCAGTTGGGTTGGTTGGCTAAAGTAGCTCGTTCTACTCCAAAATCATATATTTTACGCCCGATAACTCATTCCGAATTGTGAGATACACCCGATCTAAGGTCCGACGGTGCGGATCACTTCTGTCGTTGACCAGGCCTTTTCTGGTCCATCTTGGCCATGAAACTGTCCGCGACCCGCACTACATCAGTCCCCTTCACTTCAAAAGAACTCGTCATCGAGTTCTCATTCTGTTCTGATTCATGATACTCAATCAGGTCCGCAATGTTGAAAGTCCATGAGATCGCCATGTCATCTGGAAGATCAACAACATAAGCGTTGTTATTGATCTTTCGAATGATTGGGACGGGTTCAATCTTCTTATTTTTCAAATTGTTGTACGTCCCGGTCGAAAATCTCTCTTTGCGCAGATGGACCATAACGCAGTCGCCCACCTTGAATACTTTTTGTCGCCTGTGCTTGTCCGCTTATTCCTTTTACTTCTTTTCGAGGCATGTAGCTTGGTCTGCACTTTTGCATGGATGCCCATGATCTTGTTTGTCATATGTTCTGCTGCAATGCTCGTGCTTTGGTGCTTGGGCAGAGGGACCAAGCCAAGTGTGTGGCGAGACACTCGTCCGTAGATAATTTGGAACGGTGATTTCCCTGTCGAGCGGTTCACCATGTTGTTGAATGCAAACTCTGCTTGAAATAAGGTCAAATCCCACTGCTTCGATTTTTCTCCTGAAATACAGCGAAAGAGGTTTCCCAACGTGTGATTCACAATTTCGGTCTGCCCATCAGTCTGTGGGTGGTAAGCACTGCTGAATTGAAGTCGTGTATCGAATCAAGTCCACAAAGTCTGCCAAAAGTGGCGAATGAGCTTCGTGTCACGATCAGAAGTAATGGTCTTGAGGACCCCGTGTAGCCGTACGACCTCCCTGAAGAATAGATTCGCCACGTGTGTTGCATCGAGGGTCTTTTTGCATGGAATAAAGTGTGCCATCTTTGAGAAATGATTTACCACTACAAACACTGAATCCATATTGCATTGTGTTCATGAGAGACCAAACACGAAATCCATTGATAAATCCTCCCAAGGACCGTCAGGCACAGGTAACGGGGTGTAGAGGCCCGTATTCTGAGATCGCTCCTTAGAGGCTGACAAACATGACAACGTTGTACGGCTTTTCCCACATCATGTACTATTTGCAGCTAGTCACACCGAAGTAGCTCATTCTACCCCAAAATCATATATTTTACGCCCGATAATTCATTCCGGACTGTGAGATACACTCGATCTAAGGTCCGACGGTCCGGATCACTTCTGTCGTTGACCGGGCCTTTTCTGGTCCATCTTAGCCATGAAACTGTCTGCGACCCGCTCTACATCAGGAACGCCCACGGTTAATTTGTGTGCAGGAGTTAGACCCTTCATCTAGTGCTGATGAAAGGTCATGCCAAGATTCAGGTTGTTTTGTAACTCAGGCGGGCTCCTGTGGAATTCAAGGGTGGGCGTTCCTTCACAGCTCCTTCCTATTTCTGTGGCTCACATTATTTGGATCAAGCTGAATTTTGGGTGCTGGGGGTTTTCAGAGGTCACACATCTGATAGACTGGTTAGATGGTGCAAATACATCACATGGCCCCCACATATGCCCTGTACCACTGGAGCACGCCCGTGTTAAGAGAGAAGGAATGAATATGTGCCCTAAAAGCAACCTATGACCTATGACCAGCTACAGTTACCAACTGGCAACCTGAAAAAGAGCTTGTGTACCTACCCAATTAAGCTTTCTTCTTGTCAGAATATTGTCTTTTGTTGCATGGAACATCCTTTTTTTTTTTTTTATAACTCGAAAGGCATGCAACATGTCTCAATTTGATTTGATGCTTCCAAAATAACCGATACTTTAGGAAACTGATATGATAGTTGAAAAGCTGAAAACAAAAAAGAAAATAAAACCTGTATAACTGTCCAACTAAGCCTTCTTTGTCACATCATATTATTACTTTATTTCCTGCATGAGTCCTATCCATCCCTTGGCCAAAAAAAAAAAAAAAAAAAGAGAAGAAAAAGTCCTACTTATTTCCTGAAGGAGTCCTAACCATTGTCAAAAACAAAAACAAGTCCTAAGTACTAACACAACTGACTTCAGAGATCCCATATAGAAGCAGGCAAGCTCAATTCATGTATATCATCGACCTCAAAGCTCCCAACTTCAGCTCCTTGATGGTCTTCTATACCATGCATGTCCACGAATGTGTCCCAGTTAAAAGATTGCTGATCGAGATCCACAATCTCCGCCACCAGCCTATCATTCTCCTGTGAAGATTCTGCTGGCAACACGTCGTTGCTCTCAGATCCATTCTCTTCTTTCAGTAGACCCAACTGCTGAAGAAATTCTGTTAGATCGATCTGAGGCCTCTCATCCTGACCTGCCAATGGATATTCAGGTGAAAACTCCACCTCTTCCTCTTTTATTACTGGATTTTCTAAATAGGCTTTTGCATCCGCATCCGAAAATTGGGATTTCCGCTCATGGGTAGGAGGTTGGTTCTGGCTACTGCTGTTCTTCAGTTCTTGGAGCTTTTGATGAATGGCATGAACATTATGTTGTCCATTCAGATTAAGCAACCCATATGAAGGAAACATCGAAACGAAGTTCCTGGATGGAAACCATTGGAACTTCTGCGGATTACTTGGAGAATCAAAGCTCAAATGGAGGTGGGGTAGGTTGAGATAGGCTTCAGGCCCATACAGCTTTATAGCAGCTTCATCATAGGCCATGGCAGCTTCTTCTGCTGTCGAAAAGGAGCCCAACCAGAGTCTTCTTCTCTTCTTGGGTTCTCTAATCTCAGCCACCCATTTGCCCCAAGTTCTCTGCCTGACGCCCCTGTATTCACATGAGGCGTTTTGTGGGCCACCCTTCCCTCTTGTTGGGCCTTTCTTCCATGTCTTGAGTGGCAGTTGTCTGGAGTTATCCATTGGGGTTTTGGCAAGAGAGAAGGGAGTTCTTCTGGGACATGGAAAGATGGGATGAAGGGCGCGGGATATGTAGTGAGTGTGTAGCTTGGTTTTAAATGTTTTCACGTTTTCAGTTTTTCAAGCCCATGTGACCGTTGGCTACTGTAGATACCTTCAAATCCAGAGGGATATTGGGGTTAGTTTTCTGTATTGAGAACTCTGGCAGACGGTGATGCATGGTATGCAGGCACTTAGAAATTGCGTATTTAAAATAGAAGTAATTCAAACTAAACTGTCCAAATTATGAGTCTCGGTTTGGATGTATCATGACCCAAAAATTACAATCATTTGATTATCTGACCATCGGATTGGTGGACAACTATTCGACGGTTAGAATGAAAATATCCCATGGTCCTATTTCACAGACAATTACCAACGGATCAGCGGTTAGGATTGTCCAACGAAATAGATTCTGGGACTTTGTCTTACGCATGGTATGTTCCACAGTTTAATCGGTTTAATCTGAACTAATTTATTCCACGTATGCATTTTCCGAGTGCATGCGTATCAAGTGTCATTCGCAGCCAGAGTATAAGATAACTCCCTTGCGGTATTCTTTTGAGAGAGCCAAGGATGCTTTTTGTGAGGAATAATGAACTAATATACTGATCTAGTGAGCCAAGTGTATGGGAAACTTCCCATGGACGTGGTGGCATTTGGACTCGTTAACATCCACATCACAGATCTGGACCGTCCATTAGGTCTGTCCGCTCGTCCTAGTATTTCTTGAAGAAATCATACTACTCAGATAATCCAAATTGTCCACCCATTGGCATGCGGAAATAAATGGACAAGATCGTTCACGCATGGGTTCAGTTTTGGATGTTAAGGACCATTGGATTGCTATAAATTTTGCATTGCAGTGGACGAAGAACGGTCTGGATTTAATGGACGGTTCAGATGAGTGATGTGAGTGCTACCGAGTCCAGATGTAACTACGTGGATGGGAAGGTTCCCATGCACTAATCCCACTTGATCATTTCTCCCTCGTAGAAAGGCATGTTTAATGATAATCCGGCCGTTGGGTTTTATGCATGCATGCATGTTGGTGTGCGAGAATTACATGCATGTGCATTTGAGCGTGGATCCTAGGTTTGATGCATCCATGTGCACGTACGTGTAACTATATATATTGTACGTGTGAGGCTTGTGGCTTGTGCCTTCGTCCGTTCTGGCTCTCCACTGGATGATCCTGACCATTTATCTAGAAGGTCCCACAATAGATGGGCCACATGGGAAAGAGGCTAATTAATGATTAGAGATCCTTCTGTCCGCACAACCTACAGTTCAATACATGCATAGACAATGAGGACCTTTCATCAATGGCACTTGGTGGGACCTTCCAGCCGAGCAGTATAGTTCCCATGTGGTGGGGCCCTTAAAAACGATCTTCCCCAGCAAACCACCTCTTGTTAGGATGTAGGGATTGGAAGGCACTCACTGAAAACTCGGGTTAGTAGTGGGCTGGTCCTCCACGTGGTGATCCTGGCCGTTCATCTAAGGGAATTCTGCAATAATTAACTAGGCCATTGACCTGGTATGTATAGAGATTCATTTCTTTCATGGCAAGGCGCCACGTGTAGAATATCCCATGCATGCAAAAGGTGGGGACCCAACATGATAATCACCTGATTTGATCCACTCATTGAATTTTGATTTCGTGGCCTACCCAATGAATGGGTCAGCTTGATTTTCATACGAGGCGATCATGATGCAGCTGCAGCTCCCACCTTTTGGGAAAATCAGATTTTCTACCGGTGACACTAGGGAGCTCCTCGAATCGTTTTTGACTTTGACTTCTGAAAGATAAGGTAGAAGGGTTGTTTATCTCTCGGAGGAATTTCAAACAAGAGCCTATCCGTACTCTTATTTCCAAATAAGAGCTTGTACGACTTTGACCGGGAAAAAGTGAATGAAAGGAGGGAACAACTTAAAGAAAGATTGGGAAAATGTTGATTTTAGCCTCTTTTTAAAATCATTTTATCTCTTGTCTTTATTTCATGCATGTGTGGTCCATATGAAGAGTGGATGTGACGTGTGAAATCGGCTAACCGGGTGATTAGGATAAGGAAAGGCACTTTTATTGCTTAATATATGAGATGTGGCAGGTGGATCTTGGTAGTTTGTTTTAGTGGGCCCTCTGAGTAGATGATGGATCGACATTAAAATTTTAACTGAGATGATGATATGCAGGCACTGTACGAAAAGGGAGTACATTAAAAGCATTGAAATAGAAGAGAGGCATTCAAGAAGACCACCTCACAAACATTTTTCATTTTCACGAGCTCTCATTCACGTGCTTTTTTCACATGTTTTCTGTCATAAGCGACCTGATTCTCGAGACATCCATCACTCTCTCTCTCTCTCTCCTCTCTCTCTCTTTCATACACACATGCGGGACGGTGAATATGGTACAGAAATATTCTAAGTAGAGAAAATTTTAAAGTTGTACCTGAACTAAACTTTCATAAACAACACTTTCTTTCTTGCCAACTTGTCATCCGTGTAGAACATCTGAGCCGTGCAAATCATGGGCCACATCATAAAGATCACTTGGGGCAAAAGCTACTGTGATCTACTCGTCAGGTGGGCTACACCATCAAAATAAATGTACAGCCGATGGTCTGACTCACTCTATGGTCGCAGCTGACCAAATTGGTTCACTGACTGGATCTTATGCCCAACTGATATTTATGGTGTGGCCGTCCGTTCTCACGGACTGGGTGTTCTACAGAAGAGACACGTGGCAGGAAAGTAAACCGCTGTATATGAGAGCTCCCATACAACGTTGTACCTGAGCATTTCTCATCTTAGTGAGTTATTCATGATACATATATCATATATGCCAGGTTATGCTTATTTCACACGCGTGTGGGAGTGGTGCACATTCACACGCAGGCGCAGGTGACAATATATGGAATATGTATGCGAGATCAGACCTTTCCATCAGGTGGGCCACATTCTTTACAAATTCTGGCCTAAAAATGGGCCCATTTATACCTCAGACAGGCCACAGGGTACCTTTTTTTTAAAAAAAGGACGGCTAGAAAAATGCTTTAACTGGCAGTTTAGTTTGTGAGTTGTGGCCCATCTGAGGAGTGAAACTGCTGGATCGAAGTGATATTTCCGACCAGATGGAAAGGTCAGATTTTGCACACGTATCCCACGTTTGCACGTGTGCATGTGTGAGAATGGGCAGAGCTCTATAAGCGTGTGGACTAGTGCAACCCTGCATGATACACGTCCGTACGCGATTATCCTGATAGATACATGAATGCATGCTTCCTACCACCCATCATTAAATAAAAGAGAGTCAAAACCTACTTGAGAATTGTCTTGAGGTTGAAAAAAATAAAAAATAAAAAATAAATAAAACTTTTTTGATACTCTAGCAGAGTGTGATGAATGATACACAGGCACTTAGAAATTACTTAGAAATGGCAAAGGTGGCATACAAATAACTCAAATTAAATTGTCTAAGTTATGGGTCTCAACCACAAATTACACTTATTTGGTTCTGTGGTTATTGGATTAGTGAATATTTTTTGGGACGGTTAAAAACGAAATTTTCAACAAACAAGTGTCCAGAAATCAAAGGTTAAGATTTGTTCAATCAATCTGAATTTGGAACTGTGACTAAGCGACAGTTAGTTCACAATTGAATTAGTTCAAACTGAGTTAACTGCATAAATGATTTCTTTGTGCCTGCGTATCAAGTGTCATTCGAGGCCAAGTATCAAATTACTCCCTTCCCAATCTGGTTACTACTGAGGGTGGCCATGACGACGCGCCCCACCTGGTCCCATGAGCCTTACTAGGAATGAACTTATTAGCTTTGCCCATGAGATGGGCTTGGGCTTGGGCTTGGGCTTGGGCTGGATCAATTCAGATAGACCGACCTGACTTCATTTGCAATCTGCAATTCCAATCCTCCCTTAAGGCATGCATCTTGAATTTTAATTCTTTCTGGATGTGTGGCCAACGTCTTCAACGGATGGATTAGGAGCATTTAAGTGGGAAATAAAAATTTCATCGATTTTTAGGCAGTGCTGGGGCCCAACCAGTTTTCATGGATGGATTGGACCCTTGGGCTTTAAAAGAGCCGTTTGGCAGTAAGAGAAGTTAAGCCTAGAATGCCTTGTCAGGCATACGATGGTTAAGAACAAGTAGGGCATTGTTGAGAGATATGAATAGGATCTTAAAAGTATTGGGAATTACTTAGATCTCTTTATGAGAGTTAGTCAGGTGGTCATCTCCACAGAGAGTAGGTTTCTAGCAAGAAACTAGACAACATTCTCTCCCCCTTCTCCTTCTCTCTCCATCTATTTCTGATGACATTTGATCCATCGATGACATTCAAATCATAATTTTAAGCCATTAAATCAAATATCAGCCTGATTCATAACTTGGGTGGGTCACACGGCAAGTAACAGTGGCATGAAAATACACCCTAAATATTGTACTTGGGCCCCATAAGATTGTCTAAATATTAAATCCAACCTGCTAATAAGATTTCTCCCACAACAATGAAGACCAAATAATTTGATGTTTGAAAACTCAATTGAGCCACGATACATGATTCAAGTGGTTTACTTGTGATTTTACATAAATTTTCCTATTGTACGGTCCAATTGATTTTTTTATTGAGTTTATTTTAATTAAAAAATTTTTTTTTGTATGACGTACATGAGAAGTCCATGTTGGAGTTGTGGACTACATGATGGTGGTCCTCGAGATGTGCAGTGGATGTTAAAGGTGAACTCTATATTATGGACAATAACATTGATAGTGGGCCTCACATGATGGATAACCAACATCAAAGGTGGGCCGTACATAATGGATGGTGCACATTAAAGGTCAGCCCCCTAATCACATCCACAGCGGGCCGTTCATGATGGATGACCCATTTCAAATGTGAGACCCACCAATGAACAGTCCACATCAAAGGTTGCTTCCACATGGACGGTGAATATAAAAGTGGACCAAACAAATTCGGGAGACAAATACTTATATAATGTTGAAAACAAAACATACTTCTTTACTTATCTACTATTGTAAGTAGAAAACGTAATTTACTTGGTGGTATCCAGGTGATCCCTTAGGGTATCCTAAGTAGGGGTGTACATCGAGTTGAACCGAGTCGAGCTAGCCTTGGCTCGACTCGGCTTGGCCACTAGCTAACCTTAGCTTGAACTTCGCTCGGCTTGGTTTGGTCAGTCGGGTGAGTTCGAGCCAAGATCAAGCCGAGTTTGCCTGTGCAGCATTTTTACAAACACCTGGACTGCACCTTCAAAATCTCACTGTATTTGAGATAGTAGCAATGGTTTTTCATGTATTTTATCAAACACCTTCTAAGCAACATAAAAATCAAGAAAAAAAAAAAGGGGGTATTGGTTTTATATACATACCTTCCTTGCCATCAACCACACGAGTCGTTTCATCAAACACTTGGTGGGCAACATCAATATCAAAGTAACCGAGTCACCGAACTGGTTCAATTCGAGCTTGATCCAAGTGGAGCTAGGGTCAGCTCGAACTATGCTTAAACTCATTTTCGAGCTCAAAAAATCTGCTCGACTCGTCTTGATCTCAGCTTCGAACAGAGTCGAGCGAGCTAACCGAGCTAGCTCGGTTCATGTACACTTCTAATCCTAAGCAAATTGGAGACAATATGCAACTAAGTTACCTGTACTATACAACCACAACCAAGAATTTCGCACAAAAAACTGACTCATCATTTTGGAATTTACAAATTGGTACCTTTCTTCCAAGCTTTTTTATCAAATACCTTTTCAGTTTAGGTGATTTTCATTCCGGTGCCTTCCGCAGTTCCGTGAGATTTCTCCAATGACAATTAAATTAACTAAATTATTTTTCTACATAACACAAATACCCTTAAGCCTTTTCGTCTGCACTTCTTAGAAATAAAACATCTGGGCATGTACAATGAATGTGCGAAGTCCCTCACGACTATACGGCAACTTGGGATCGCCAAACATATATATGCAGTCCCATCCCAATATATATACTATGCGCTCGAGATCACGGTTCCGTCCCATGAGGTCGAGCTGTGTGGGGCCCACCGTAATGCGTTTCGAACATCTGCCCCATCAGTCAGATGAACGATTCCATCGTGGGCTAGGGCCCAAACATCAAGTCAATCCGTGACTTCTGTGGGCCACACCACATACAGAAGTGGAGAGGGGCGTACACCATTAAAACATTCATAACCATTTTTGAGGCCCACCAAAATGTGGTTTACAAATCCAGCCCATCCATTATGTGTGTCCCACTTGAATGAGGGTTCAGACCAAGTTTCAGTGGCATTAAAAGCTCATGTGGGCCTCACCAAGTGCTTTTATATGTTTTAACGGTGTCTTCACATAATTTTAGATGGTATGGCCCACCTGAGTTACGTATACGGATGATTTTTGGGTTATCCCATAATTTAAAGGGGACCCATCAAATTCACAGTGTTGATGGTCGAAACGCATCATGGTGGGGCCCAAATGCTCACCTGCGAACAGTTCGTACGTACTACGTAAGAACTTTTTTGAGAACCCATCATACGTGATGGGGATCCAAAATCTGAACCGTTCATGTGAAGAAGAACCTCGTGAAACCCCCCAGGCCCAACTTTTACTTTGATGGGCGATGAAAAATGAAAACCGTTTCCCCCCTTGATTTGCATTTCTCTTTGCTATGGCCCATCAGAATTTTATAACAAGGTAAAATTTTGTCACATAAGGTTTCATGAGAGTCCACATCACATAGATCATTCAGATTAGACACCTATAACACATGTGAAAAGGTGCGCACGTGAGTAAGTGCGCAGGGGAGCATGACTCATATACGGAAATGCTCACATGTACGTACTACGAACTTTTTTGAAAACCCATCATACGTGATGGGAATCCAAAATCTGAACCGTTCATGTGAAGCATCACCTCGTGGAACCTCCTGGGCCTAAGTTTTACTTCGGATCTAAAACTTTTATGGCCCATGAAAAATGAAAACAGTTTCCTCCCTTGATTTTCATTTCTCTTTGCTATGGCCCATCAGAATTTTAGATCGGGGAAATTTTGGCACATGAGGTTTCATAGGATTCCGTATCACATGGACCGTTTAGATTAGACACCCATGGCAAGTGTGAAAAGGTGAGCACTTGCGTAGGTGCGCAGGGAAGCATGAATCATATACGGAAACGCTTACCTGCGAACCAGTACGTACGTACTAGGTAAGAACTTTTTTGAGAATCCATCATATCGTGATGGGAATCCAAAATCTGAACTGTTCATGTGAAGCAGCACCTCGTGAAACCCCTCAGGCCCAAGTTTTACTTTGATCTAAAACTTTAATGGGCCATGAAAAATTAAAACAGTTTCCTCCGTTGATTTGCATTTCTCTTTGCTATGGCCCACAAAAATTTTAGGTCAGGGCGAAATTTTATCATATAGAGTTTCATGGGATTCTGCATCACATGGACCGTTCAGATTAGACACTCATGACACGTGTGAAAAGGTGCGCACGTGCATAGGTGGGCAGGGGAGCATAACTCATATATATATATATATATATATAATATATATATAATATATATATATATATATATATATATTGCAGTCCCACTATGGTCCACATGCAAAGATGACCAGATGATTTGAACTGTCCATGTTTTTAGTGATGCACAACCAAACATAGCAAGAAGCTAAGACTAACTGGATAGCCATTGACGTGAGTAGTTGAAGTGAAATATATCAGAGCAGTTGTTGGTAGGGTTCACAAGAAATTATTTTATGCCATGACATTCTCAATAGATATTACATGAATTGTGGTCACCTGAAGTGCACCTGCAAATGTCATGATCAATGGCCAATTGATCCAGTGGACTCCTAGATGGAAGGTAGGTATGTATGCCAAAAATTACAATGATTTGACAGCTCAAATAATCTTGACATGTGCCTTTTCCAGGTAATGTGGAGAGCTGAGATAGAATAAATAATTACTAATAAAAAAAATGATTGGTTAGAAAAAATTGATATTGAATGTCTATCAAGCATGTAAAAATAAAAATAAAATAAATCCAAATAAGTCAGATGAGAGTACAACGTCCTTTCTGAAGTACATAGCATGTTTGGACCCTTGCTCTTGCTCGGGTGGTAGACTCTCCGGAGTTTCAACTGTGTTAACAATGAGGTGGACCAATCATGATGTAGAAAAACATGAAATTTATGTTTGTTTCAAGCATAGGATCCAGATTCTTCACAGATACAGCGTAACCAGTGGCATGGATTTCCAAAATCTTGTGCTCTAAGTGTACCTATTCTCAAACATTACATGGTAGTGCTATGAGAATCTAAACCGTCCAAATTACTGACCCAACGGGGAATTCAGAATACCCAAAACTACAGTGAGGAGATGATATTTTAACCATCTATTTGATACCATCAATTCAATGGCTAGGATTCATCGATAATTTTGATGATAGATAATCATTTATCATCCGCAAGACCCATTAAATGAACTGTCCCAATTGACGCAATACCTGCACACTATACACTCAGAAGCAGCTTGTGCGGTGTGCTACACCCCTCACCAACCTCGGTGGTGTGTTGACGTCACCAAGTTCTCTAGGTCCACTATGATGTATGTGTTATATCCACACCATCCATTCATTTTTCGAGATCGATCATTTCAGGCATGACCCAAAAATGAGGCAAATCTAAAGCTTAAGTGGACCACACCACTGAAAGTAGTGGGGACAATGACATCTACCGTTGAAACTTTCTTAGCGCCCACCATGATGCTTATTTTCCATCCCACCCGGTCATATGGTCACACAGACTTAATTCAAATATAAGCTTGATTCAAAACTTGTGTGGACCCCCGGAAGTTTTCAATTGTAGGCGTTCAATCCCTTCTGCCTTATGTGGTGTGGTCCACCTATGCTTCTTTTTACGGCCGAACAGAAGAGATCGAAATCATCGGATCCATCAAACGGCTGTATGTTACTCTTGGCATACAATCATTTCTTTCACTCACGACAATCCAGTTAGCGTTAAATCTGTAGAATATCTTGTCCGTTAAAAAAGTGGACCATGTCATTAATTAAATCGTATGAAAATATTGTTGATCCACTTATTACATCTGGAGAAATTTAGGACTGTGGACCCCACCTTTTATCCAGCTGTTTTTATGAAAGAAGACGAACCTTGTTTGACAACTTAGACCTCCACGTGTGGAGATGGACTTTCTGGGCGAAAATACCCTTCCTTTCACGAAAACGGATTGGATACTCCCCTGCCACTGGGCAATGGTGGATGTTTGGTGGTTTGTGAGCCCCACCGTGATGTATGCTTTTCATCCATGCTGTCCGTATATTTTTCCACATCATTTTATGGTATGAGACAAAAAATGAGGTATATGCAAATCTCAAGTGTACCACATTACAGGAAAGAGTGTTGAATGAGCATCAACCATTAAAAACTTTAATTTTGGGGGCCCACTGTGATGTTTGTGAGAAATCCTCCCCGTCTAAGTTCATTCATAGGGTCACAAAGACCTAGATGAAGAGGAAAAACAAATTTCATGTTGATCCAAAACTTCTGTAACCGGCTCCTAAAAGGGTTTCAATGGTAGACTTTCAATTCCCCACTGTATTTTACAGTGTGGTCCACTTGATAGTTAGATCTATCTTATTTTTCGTCTCAAGCCTTAATATGAGCTTATCAAATAGATGGACAGTTTGGATATAACACAGACATCATGATGGGACCCACAAAAGCAACACAATATATATATATATATATATATATATATATATATATTAATATATATATATATATATATATATATATATAAAACAACACAGACTACGGCACTGCTGCCACGCAGTCTACTACAGTTATGGCTACGGTTATAGTGTATCGAAAATTACAAGATTTTTTAGGCAAACTCGCTGGACAATTCTGGACTTTTTCGATATTATCGACCATATGTCGATATATCGACATATTGTCGATATATCGACGTTACATGGAATTTTTTGGTTTAGTCGTTGGACAAATGAGGACTTAATTCGATTTATCGACCATATGTCGATATATCGACAAAATCAAGCATCGATATATCAACATCTTGTCGATATATCGACGTTACATGAAATTTTTTGGTTTAGTCGCTGGACAAATGAGGACTTAATTCGATATTATCGACCATATGTCGATCTATCGACAATATAAGGCATCGATATATCGACATATTGTCGATATATCGACGTTACATGAAATTTTTTGGTTTAGTCGCTGGTCGAGTCTGTTTGGCACGCTCGGCTAATCCTGGGATTAAACCTTCCCATCCCTTCCAATCCCCCTAACTAAACACGACCCAGGCAAATTTGAACGGATTAGGGTGGATTGGATGGGATTTAAAGGTAATGATGGTGTTGTCAGTGGATTGTTTTAAGATATATTAGTTACTTATAAATTATAATTGAGTGTGAATTGTTTGTGAAAGAGGTACACTAGTGATGTCGGGTCTCATTTGTCCACGTTATTTCCAAGGACTTAAGCTAACAAGATATGTCGGATTTCTCTCTCCCAAATAGATTACGTACTATGCTACATGACTTTTTAAAGTAGTCGTCCTATATTTTAGCTTGGTTTTTTAAAGAAAAAAAAATGAAGTTCTTTATGATGAATAATCACGTATATAATTAATAAAATCATAGATACAAAAAATAAGTCCTATATTGAAATATAATAAACTAATGTAATAACGAAAATATTAGCACGTATACACCCGACCAACCCAATCAACCCGTCGAGCCCTCTTGGGTTGGGCTTGGGTTGAGAATTCCCAACCCAAGATTGGGTTGGGTTGGGTTGGGTCAAGGTTTAGGTATAGGAATCTTGGGTTGTGTTAGGGTTTTCATGCTTCCCCCGCCGATTTTCATGTTTCCCCCGCCGATTTTCATGCTTCCCCCGCTGATTTTTATGCTTGCCCCGTCGATTTTTTAGTTTCCCCCGCCGATTTTCATACTTGCCCCGCCGATTTTCTAGTTTCCCCCACCGATTTTAATGTTTCCCCAGCCAATTTTCATGCTTGCCCTGCCGATTTTCTAGTTTCCCCCACCGATTTTCATGCTTGCCCCGCCGATTTTCTAGTTTCCCTCGCCGATTTTCATACTTGCCCCGCCGATTTTGTAGTTTTCCCCCGCCGATTTTCATGCTTGCCCGTTGATCAGGGTCGAATATTGCATATCAGACCCAGTAATTACCTGATTTTACATACATGATAATGTTTAATGCCAGATTTTAATCATGTTTTTATTACATGATGAAATCAGGAGCGTTAATTGGAAATTGATGTTAAAAGGCATGGATCTGACGCTCCAAAGTCTCCAGAGCACGGGATGGACTCTAGAGAACCAATAGTGAAGATTTTACACGCCTGGGATATGAGGAAAGCACGATAAAGGGGCCCGAAAAGGGTCCAGAATGCAAGATCACAAGGTTCCCGCTATCCGATCAGTTCGAAACTTCATACATGTGATGGAGGCCGTAAATTAATCGTACATATTAAATTTCAACCATTGAAGATCACGGGAAGTGGCCCAACGGCCAGATCAGCCACTTAATTCATTAAGTGGGGCCCACCTGGCATCTGGATTTGCCTCAAATTTGGTCCTAATTCATTATAGGCCAAGATAAAACAGATGGTCGGATCAGATTTCTGAAGAACATCACAGTGGGCCTTGTATGTGTGGCGTGTGCATGGAGCGCAGGTGTAGCCGCGCCACACCGGACCGCCCGGACGGTCAGCGCCATCGCTGACCCGCGCCCGTTTTCAAAAAAAAGCAGAGCCGTCCAGCGTCTCCGCAAGCCGACCGCGGTCGACGGTTGTGGGGCCCACCTTGTGTCCAAATGGACAATCCAAGCCGTCCATCCGCTTCCTGGGGCAGCTATAACCATCGCCTAGATGTCTGTTTGGTCCCATGTATGTGTACGGACGTTGATTGATGAAAATCGCAGGATGGACGGTGGAACGAAAGATCAAGTGGGCCGCATCTATTTCACTCCAGAATATATCAGTCCCGGACGATTTCTCGATGTGAATCTCATGAACGGAGTAGATTTCTCAAAGCCGTTGCAGAGTGGGACCCACCATCACCGTAGTCCTCGTCGTTTCGCGTCAGCGTAACCCGGCCGCTGGCCGTTTTTGCGGAGGACAGTGAGCCCCACTCGTCAACCTTCCGGAAGATCTGATCCGTCCATCGTGTAGATGGGTTCGAGCACTACAAAACCATGCTAATACTTTACACCCATGCGTGCACACGTGTGCGGTACAGAGGCCAAAAGTGGACTACTCCGGGACATTAAAAACTGATCTTTTTGAGATTTCTTCTCTGGGCCGCGTTAATGGACATTTAAAACCACTCATTCTTGACTGAAATTTCGTCCTGAATCCAATGGACGGGGTGAATTTTTCAGAAAACACCTCTGTGGGGCCCACCGATCACGGCTGCGAAAATTTGTACTCCGAGTCCTTCTACGACTCTGCCACCGACCCCAGCCATCCAGCAGCTATAAAAGGGGAGTTTTGGATGTGGAAAAGGCAATCAGAATCAGGGAGGAGCTACAGATCTACAGCAAGGGAGAGAAGAAAGAGAAGAGAGAGAAGAAGAGAGAGAGAAATTGGTTTGAATTTTCCCTTATGATTTTTTATCTTTATTTTTCTATTTATTTAATGGAGTTTATGGGTAACTAATCTCTCAGCTAAGGCTGAGATGAAACCCCTAATTTGAACACCCTTTGTTCAATGTTAATTTTACTTTAATTAAGATTGATTTGTTTCTTTTCTTAGTGTGCTTGATTGTTTTAAATTCTATGTTTCTCCATCTATGAACTTGATCAGAGTCTATGGATGGATGTGGTCTGGATGCTTATTCTAGGTGCTTGTATCTGATCATGAACAGGTTCCTGTAGAGGAAGAAACAGGGTGCTTTACTAAACTGCATATTCCATATGCCCGATTTGAACATGGGATATATTATTCATGGCATTGCTTGAAGGAATTAGACAATCTGTATGCCCGATTAAGGACACAGATTGTGCTTTCTCTAGATAAGTGGATCAATCTAATTTAGGTGAATTAACAGACAAAACAATGGCTAGGATAATTAGGGGTGGATTCGAAAGTCCTAGTGCTCTCTCTGATTGAATTTTCTTCCTTATTCTCAATAGTTATTTCCATAAATTTGTGTTAGTAAATTGCTCCATTATTAGTTGAATTAGTTAAGGAGAATTGTGAATTTGAATTGTGACGACCAGTCCCTGTGGATTCGACCTCGTTCTTACCGAGTTTATTACTACATCACAACCCTATACTTGGGGAGTGAACACCCGTTGATTTTCTAATTTTCTCCGCCGATTTTCTAGTTTGCCCCGCCAATTTTCCGTACTGCAGGTATGGCTACGGTTATAATCCGTAGCCATAGACAAACTTGCTAGACAGTTCAAGACCTTTTTCGATATATTGAAAGACCTTCAATACATATTGAAAAAGCTGGGCTACGGATATGGCTACGGTTTTAATCCGTAGATATAGATTTCTTTTATTTTTATTTTTATTTATTATTATTTTTTTTGCTGTTGTAATCCCACTGCCTTTTGTGGGTCCCATCATGAGGTCTGTGTTATATCCAAACCGTCCATCGATTTGGCGAGCTCATATTAAGCTTGAGACGTAAAATAAGACAAATCTAACTATCAAGTGGTGGGCCCTACAAAATTTTTAACGGTGAAAATCAGTTTTCCCGCTGCTCTATGGTGTGGTCCATTTGATCTTTGGATATGATTTTTTTTTTTTTGGATAATGCTCCGAAATGATCTCTAAATATGGATGAACATTGTGGATATAATAAATACATAATTGTGGGGCCATGTAACTTTGATCTCTTTTGAGCCGTTTGTACAACTCTTGGCTGGAGGAGCGTCAGCGCTCATCTTCGAAAGGGAGGGGTATTTTCATCCTCAAATTTGCTGTCCGTGCGTGCAGGTCTAAGTCTTAAAACAAAGTTTGTATTGTTCGTAAAAACAGCTGGATAAAAGGTGGGGTGCACGGTCCTAAATTTCTCTTACATCTGTGACCGGACTTGGATCGCCTAGTGTAGCACACATCATGGACTTCGGTATGTGCTGCTTGAAAAGCTCCGTAGGGCCATCATGATGTATGTATGGTATCTGCACCGTCATCCATTTATTTTTTCTGTAAGATGTGATCATGTTATACACTTCTTATAGAAAAAATTATAATTTTATCCTTGATGTATGTATTTTATCTACGCCGGCCATCCATTAATTTTGTGTTTTATAAGATGTCATGTCATAGAAAAATCAATGTATGGAAGGCGTAGATAAAATACATAACAATAAGACATGACATCTTATAGAAAAATCAATGCATTTGAATTTAAATGGAAGGGAAAGAACACTAATTGTACTTTAGCTCTTAGTGTATGGTTTGTTTATTAAGGTTTGGTTAATGGCATCCATCAAACAACCTACGGACTTAGCCATCAGACGTAGATAGCTAATATCAAGGCATCAAAACTTATGCTACTGTCCCAATAAGTATCATACGTTTGACCTTGGAAATGCTGGTGGTGTATAACCTGCTACTCTTTACATTGCCGTTCCCTGAGCAGTGGGATGTTTCTGACTGTCCAGTATATAGCTTGTGCATTTTGATGGTTAACAAAAACCTACCTTCTGTTCAAAGAAAATCTTACTAATGAGGCTGATGACTTGATGATGAGTACGCAGGTCCTGAAAATATATATATATATATATATATCCTTATATTTTAATCATTAGGTGGACACTTTTCCAAGCTTTGAATAATGCAGGCCGGGCTTGACCAGCTATTTTGACTAGTCAACGTGAAGGATCTGGACTTACATTGAACAATGTAGGCTAAGCTTGACCAGCTGTTTTGATCAGTCCCATTTTACGAACTTTTATATACTTTATTATGAAGAAAACTTGATTATCAGCTTAATTCATGCACTCCATCCATCCAAATTTCTCTACTATTTATAGTCATCATATTAAGTTATTCACATGACACTTCAAGGTGTGGATCAACAAATTAGCCATTTTATGTTTATTAAATATAATTGAAAACAAGAATTATTAACATTTAAAAAATCACAGTTAATCGATTAGAAATTTCAAAGGTGCCAACCATGAATCTCTCAAGTAAGTTGGAGACTTTTAAAAAAAAAAAAAAAAAACACACCAATCAATAGCTTAAGTGGTAGACTGAGTAGATAAACTCATTTGAACACTGTCATGGTATCAATACCCAAGTGGGGTGTGTACTAACCTGCTAACCAATAAAATAAAATGAAAAACTAGAGATTTTTTTATTTTTTTATTTTCTTCTGATTAATTTGAACTAGCGTATGAATAGTTGCTTTTTTGGACCTGTTTAGTTTGCAACAATGTCCCTCTAGAGCTTGATATTCAGTGGCACAGAGGCCGGTTTGTAGCGATGCAGTGCATAGTAAGCCTATGTTTTTTGTTTTGGTGTTTTGGGGATCCCTACTGTCGTATAGCTTGCTGTCTAGGTAATTTTGTCCAGTAAGCCATTTGGATTTTGTATTTGTTTCCTTCTTATGATCGGTGATGCCCCATTGATTTTTTACGGAGCCTGCTCCTAAAAAATGTACAGTCCATTCTTGGAATTAATAATATTATAAGTGGCCCTGCTCACACCTTTAATTAATAATTAAAAAAGAAAAAAGAAATGCTATGATCATACAGCCCCTGTCTTGGCAAAAACAGATCACACTACATTTTATTAATGTGTTTACACTTCTACATGACTTGACACGTGCCAACCTGGCACGTGTACTGGACATATGGGCCGTGCGCATGGCGAGACTCACTCCAGTCATTCGGATGTCATGAACAAGTTGGTACGTGCACACACGAGGTGATTAAGGACGTGCTTCGATTACAGATTGGAGGGCTTTGATGGGTGTTATCTTGCATTGATTGAATCCAGCATCAGATAAGAGTCTCCTCCACTCCTTTTCATTCCTTTCTTTTCCTCCCGTCTTGGCCAGCATTATCATGTCCGTTGCTAGCCTCACATGTTCAAGCTCCTGCGGATCATCAATGCCTATGATAATGTCGACTATGATAACCTTACCACTTTCTGCATCTATGGCATCCTTACATCTTTTTAAGATCTTCGCACAATCCTCATCGCCCCAGTTGTGTAGTACCCACTGCAAGCAACGAAAACATCGATGAGGCCACTGTATCTAGATTTATGCATACATTGTCCAATAAATCTGGACCATTTAAATTGTGGCACTGTGCTGAAATTTAGACCAATCGAATTATCTTAACCATCCGAGAGAGTGTGTTAAGCATGCTTTTTTTTTTTTTTTTTTTTTTGAATTAAAGAAAAACTACTGTAAGGGTCATGTGAGCAAATGGGTTGTGGCTACGGTGGATCCACTGTAATGTTTATATAAAAAATCTATCCAGAATGCCAGGTGTATCAATGTATATCATGAACTTTAACAAAAATCAGCTCCATTTGGTCTAAGTGTACCAGATAATTGGAAAAATTGTACAAGGCCTCCAAACTACTTCCATCAGTGTGGCGTTCATGAATTGCGTATATGGATATGATTTTTGGCATACAAGGGGAAATATTTATGTTGAATTTAATGATTAGATTAGATTCCATACAATTACCATGATGAGTCCCTTTATAAATAAGGGTGGGTCCTTACTCTTGCTCGGGTGGTAGATTCTTAAGAGTTTCAACTCCTCGGTATAGGGTTCGAGTACTCATAGGTGGTGAAATTCCACTAGTGTGAGTGTGTGGGGGTGTGTGTGCGTGTGTAAAAAAAAACCAAAAAACAAAAAAACAAAAAAAAAAGGTGGACTTCTTTCTCAACTGGTTAATTTTTTGGTGGGCTAACAAGAATTACAGGTAACATTTTTTTTTTTTTTTTTTTTTTTTGTGCGCGTCTTTGGCCTAATATTGTATTAAGAATCTAGATCCCTCTTGCCACATGCAGGGATTTGGCCAACGTCATCACTGATGGTGTCAAAACTGCTACATTAAATGCAGTTAGTAATGATGAGGTTCAATTACATTGCAACAAATTAATATATAATGGTCAGTACATAAGTATCACAACTGGCCTTTCAAAATCCAAACGGGCATCCTACACCGTTCCCTTGAATACTCTATATAAATTCCAGTCAATTTTTGGTGGGCCGGCATTATGCTTTTTATGTAACATCTATTCTGACCGTTAAATGTGCGATGCCAGTCAACCTTGATTTTCACTAAGCCCAGTATGATGATTATATGAAATCCATTATTGGATGACATTCAAAAATTTAGACATGGGGCTTAAAATTCAGCTCCATTCGTGATTCAAGTGAGCCATACAAGGGAGTTAGTTTAGAGGGTGAATGTTGCATGTACACAGCTTCCAATCATGTGATCCACCACCTGAATCATGGATAGGATGATTATGGGCCCTTAGCTTAAAATGACATGATGCACTTAGTAGTAGGAATGGATTTTACATAAGCACCTCAGTGCGTAACTCATTTGCCCACATGGTCACCTAACCTCATTTGCCCACATGATCACCTAACCAGCCATGATAAAAATAAATTTATTTAAAAATAAAAAAAAATAAAAAAAAGTGTAAAGAACGGTGGTGGAATGACAATTATATGGATTGATGGTATCTATTTGAAAACCTTTCTGAAAAAGATACCAAAACGCATATTAATTATATAGTTATCTGTAAATTTTCAAAATTTTAAGAGTTTTAATAATATATTTATACACCCAACTCCAAACTGTCGAGTTGACTCATCTGATTTTCGTGAAAACTCGGCCAAATGATTTGATTAAAAAATCTGATCTAATAATAATGAGCTAAACGGAGATCCAACGAACGATCTAGGCAAGACGAGAGTCAACTCAGCGAGTTTTTAAGTGCTCTTAAAAGAAGAGAATGATACGTTACCATCAGCATAACAGCGTCGGCCTTTGGTATGATAGAGAACATGTTGCCGGCAACAAACTCCACTTCTGGGCAAATGGGTGCTGTCTCGACCACATGAGGAAGATCTAGTACGGTGCACTTTATGTGGGGAAATGCCTTGGCGATGGACTGTAGGTTCGTGCCAATGCCGCCTCCTATGTCCACCAAAGACTTTAACCCTTGGAACACTTCTCCATAGCCGTCGATCATGGCTGGCACCACTGATCGGGCCCCACCAGCCATTGCGTTATTGAAGATGCCGTTGAGATCAGGATGCTTAGAAGCATAGGCCCACAGGCTCTCTCCATACATTCTCTCGAAAGCAGACATACCGGCCTTCCCTTGCATGCAAGTGCCTAATGTATGCCATGCAGCTAAGCATTTCTCGTGCATCTGGAGTTTGAACAACGGTACTATGCTCTTCTCCTCGTTGATGAGGATGAATTTGGTAGCCGAGGTTGACCCGTATGATTCCTCCCCCTCTTCTGACCCTTCATTTTGGACGGTGAAGAGCTGCATGTGCACCAAGTAGCGCATGATCCGACGGAGGACGTCGAGGTTGGTGCAAGGCGTAGGAAGTGAAGCCCCAAGTTGAGATAGTGTTATGGGCCGCCCGTGGCCGTGGATCACCTCAGCTATTCCGGTTTCGACCGCACATTTGAGGACGAAAGAATCAATGGCTCCCAATGAATGGTTCCACGCAATTGCTTGGCCCACTATCTCTTCTCTCTTCACAATCTCCATTTCTTACTTCCTCCTCTCCCGTTGGTGTACCCTACTTAAATAGGAAAACCCTATCTGCCAGCTCTTCCGCTCCTGCTCTCGTTCATTTCAAGATTTTTTAACCCGAGAATTCCTCACAATTGTCGTTTTTTCAGCTTTTATAGAAAGCCGAGGTAACCGGACGCGGATTGCCCAAGTATCAGTGACGGTGCTACGTGAGCCCCGCTATGCATTATGATGTATTTGTTTTATCCATTCTGTCCATCCATTTTTACAGATCATTTTATGGTATTATCCAAAAATCGAAGAAGATCCAAATCTTATGTAGACCACACCACATGAACGAGTGATGATTGAACGGCCACCATTAAAATCTTTTTTCAGCTAATAATTTTTGGATGGAGCTTATATTTGTGTTTTCCCTTCATCTAGGTCTTTGTGACCTGATCAACAGGTTGGATGGAAAATAAATATTACCATGGGCCTTAGGAATTTTTTTAATGGTGGACGTTCAATCATATCAATGTTTTATTGTGGTCTGGTCAACTTGAGATTCTCACCTGTCTTGTTTTTTTGTCCCATCTACTAAAATGATCTGAAAAAAGTAGATGGACAGAGACTACATATAGGATGTTGAGGCCCACAGACCATTGTCCAGTACTCGTTACTGGCAACGATCACCAGGCAATCCGCGTCCGGTAAAACCGTATTAAAAGAGCTTAGCTATGCAAACGCGTGTCCACCCACACATGTGCCTGCATAGCACCTATGTGAGAGATCCAATCCGTTCATCTTTCATTAGGTTAGTCCACCTTCTACATGTTTTCCCATAAAGAAAATCAGCTATTAGCATGTGAGCCTCAGTATTAGAACACATCATGTTGATGGGTTGAGAAAAATCTTCATACCTATGGTACCACGTTAGCATATATGTGGCATGTACATGAACTTTATGGCCCATGGCTGAATGCTGATTAAGGCGGTCAATGGGCCGGGTAGTTTGGACGTACCATCGGGCTTTACTCATATTGGGCCGGATTTGGGGTGGTATATCAGGTTCATTGGTTGGGCTCGGGCTTAAACGAGAAGCCTGATAAATTGGGCAATACTCGGGCTTAGCACCTCAAAGGTCCATAAACCCATCCCAATCTGATAAGTCTTTCTGAACCTAATGTTCCCCATTTTCTTTAATTTTTTCCCTCTCTCACACATGAGGCACACTAAAACATCATTTATCGATGGAGATAGATCAGGCTCAGGCGGGCTCGGGTGGACTCGGGCTGGACTATTTCAGCCCGTCACGGCCCCAGCTGGATTTGGGCTTAAGTTTAGAATTACAGTCCAGGCGTGGAAAGACTCGGCCCAGCCCTAACTCGGTCCATTGACAACCCTGTTGCTGAGTAATAAAAATTTTAAAGAGGGTTTTAAGATACTAAGGCCGTGTATTGTTGCGCAGCACGCCAACAACGCAGTGAGCCTAGATCCAATCTAAGGCCTCACCCACATACGATAGATAGGAAGAAATATAAACTGGAAATAGATCAAAGCAATCCAAAACAAACCACAAGACAAGATATACGTGGAAAAACTCCAAACTAGGGTAAAAAACTACGGATGCAAAATTCTACTATAAAGAGAAACGAAGATTACAAGGCAATATACTAACCTCTCTCTTGGAAGTACAGAGAAAATCCATTGCCCACACCTTAGAATAATTTTCTAGAATTCACCTTAACCTAGAATAGCCCTAGGGACCCCAATTTATAGTTTTGGTAACTTCCCTTTCCACATCCCAGTTGCGAAAGGACTTGCGACACGAAATCCGCGAAACTCCTTTCGCATCCCAGTTACGAAAGGACTTGCGACACGAAATCCGCGCAACCTCTACTGGTCGTGGGCGGCCCCAAATGTGGCTCCACTTCTCAACATGTATGACAATCAATGCACAGGCACTCATGGATTATACATGTGGCATATATTAATTCATATAAATTTAGCTGAATTAAGTCCTCTATAGCCAACTCACAATCCGGTGATAGTGGTTGAACAATCGTAGGTGATGCTTGTTTATGGTAGCACAAATCCCAGCAATTTTATTCTCAACTCCGAGGCAAGTTTTGGTAAAAATGAAGCTGAAAGCACGTTATCCTCAATTCCGAGGCAAGTTTTGGTAAATATGAAAGCTGAAAGAACGTTTTTGGAAAGTGGCATTGGTGAGGAAATTTCGGTATATACCCCTTTATTTCATCCAATGCGGGGATACCATTTCGTGTCCATGAAATCCATACCGTCCATCAGGTATACCATCCTAGCTTTGCTTGGCCTTGACCCAAAATTTATACTAATTCAATGAAGACCGTCTGAGTTGAAGGCACAAGAGATTCTCATTGGTCCTGCTGATGACATCAACTGACATCAGCTGAGAAAATATAAAGAAAATAAAGATTTTTACCCAAAATTCCTTAAAATTAATGCTAGTTATCAGAAAACATCCTTTCAACTTAAATATTTCCAAAGTCATGCTTCCCTGGCACACATGCGTGTACTATAAAGTTTATGTACGTGCCACACATGTGACAGCATAATGCATGTGTGGGAGATTTAATCTATCCATCGGATTAGTTTGACCTTGTACATGTTTTCTCAAGAAAAAATTCTGTTCAATTAGCATGTTTGCTCCCATGTTGGAAACATATGAATTAGTTTTAAGCCGTACATTTGTTTTACAAATTGTAGCACATCTACACGCAGATCAACTGGATCTTGGACCTATCATGCCATGCTTGAAAGTATGTGGTGTACGTACATCAATAGCCCCACTTTTCACATGCTCATGTTTTAGGTATGAAAGTGTTGTTGTCTATCAATCGAGGAGATTTTTGGGGGATTACACATTTACAATGGTGCTACTGGATTTACTGTCCAGATCACCAAATAATTGCCCCACACATCCACAGTGGTCCTCCTGTGGATCACCCAACAATGCACGTGATCCTTCCTACTACTAAAATAAGGTTGTCTACTGTATATATGCAAAAGGGTGGATGGATGGGGAGTGTCCATGCAGTGAGCCTACCATGGATGGCAAGGAGGGTGTCAATGGGCTTGGGACCATTCATCTCATGAACCCTACCATGAATTTCAGGCATGGCTATATTTGTATGCATCAACTATGTATATGTTGTTGGCAATATTGTAAAACGCGTGATCATGATATTTAAGTTTTTAACATGTCATATCTGATGGGGATTTTTCTCCTCATTGTTGGGATCGATGAAATCGAACAGGTTTCGATATCATCGATAATTGCATGATTATTCACTGTTGGTTGCTGGACAGTTTTTTTGTCCTGTCGATATCATCGAGAGACTTTCAGATGATATCGAGGCTGTCATCGAGAGTGGCTCGATGTCATCGATAATTGTTGGAATTTTCACCCCTGATCGCTAAACAGTTTTTGTCCCGTCTCGATATCATCAAGAGACCTTCAGATGATATCGACGCTGTCATTGAGAGACCTTCGATATCATCGACGAGTTCCGCAAATGCGATTGCGGAAACAAAGATTTTACGGATTTTATTTCCTATTTGGATTCTACCTCTTTCTATTCTTATATAAAGGGGTGTATGCGGGATTTGGGTGTATTCCAGGACATTCTAAGTTTTCTAAAGGTTTTCTAGGAGGGCTTAAGGTTATCAAAGGTGAGAGAGAGAGAGAGAGAGAGAAAGAGATAGAGGAAGCTTGTAGAAGGGAGATTCTGCTCGTAGAGGTGATCTACTTCGCAGTCCACGTCTCAAAGCTTCTACGTCCTCGTGATCGGTGAGGTCTTTGGTGTGTTTAAATTGTTTCATGTTATGGTCGATAAAGAGACGGGTAGATCATTGAAGTGCATCCGCACTGACAATGGTGGTGAATACATTGGCAACTTTCATGAGTATTGCAAGTCCCCAGCTATACGACATAAACAGACGGTTCCCAAGACCCCCCAGGATAATGGTGTATCTGAGCGAATGAATCGCACCATTGTAGAGAGAATCAGATGCATGTTATCCCATGTGAAATTGCCCAAGACGTTCTGGGGAGAAGCAATGCACACAGTGGTAAATTTGATAAACAGGTCTCCATCAGCCTCGTTGAATGGAGAAGTACCTGAGAAAGTGTGAACTGGACAGGATCCATCGTACAGTCATCTCAGGGTGTTTGGATGCAGCATCCGTTCACGTACCAAAGGACGAGAGGTCCAAGCTCGATATAAAGATCAGGCAGTGTGTGTTCTTGGGGTACGGTGATAAAAAATTCGGTTTACAGATTGTGGGATCCGACTGAGAGGAAGCTCGTCAGGAGCAGAGATGTGGTATTCTTTGAAGATTAGTCTATCGAAGACATTGGTAAGCCAGAGAAGAACCAGCCTAGTTCAGGTGAGCTAGAGGACATGGATCCGATTATTCCTCCCGTTGTGCTTGATGACGGGGGAGTACAGCTAGGTGCAGAGGACGAGGGAGTCCTTCAGAAGATGGACCAGGGGAGCAGCCCCCACTTGATCCACATGTTGAGCCACAGGTGAGGAGGTCATCTAGGGACAGACAGTCGTCCAAAAGGTACTCGCCGCATGAGAACATTATGCTGACTGATGGGGGAGAACCAGAAGATTATTCTGATGCCCTAGCAGACGAGCATAAGGGGGAGTGGTTGAAAGCTATGCAAGAGGAGATGAAATTCTTGCATAATAACCACACCTATGACATGATGAAACTGCCTAAGGCCAAGAAAGCTCTAAGCAACAAGTGGGTGTTCAGAAAGAAGGTTGAACAGAAGAATTCACAGACAATGTTCAAGGCCAAACTTGTGGTGAAAGAGTTTGGTCAGAGGAAAGGCATAGACTTCGAGGAGATATTCACACCAGTGGTGAAGATAACATTCATACGGATGTTGCTTGGGTTGGCAGCTAGCATGGATCTGGAGATAGATCAGTTAGATGTTAAAACTGTCTTTCTCCATGGTGACCTGGAAGAAGAGATCTACATGCACCAACCAGAAGGGTTCGAAGTCAAGGGCAAAGAGCATATGGTGTGTAGGCTGAGGAAGAGCTTGTATGGGCTGAAACAAGCTCCACAGCAATGGTACAAGAAGTTCGACTCGTTTATGTTGAAACATGGGTATGACAGAACGGAGTCGGACCACTATGTGTTCAGGCGCAAGTTATCAAATGGTGATTTCTTAGTTCTGCTGTTATATGCTGATGACATGCTCATCATAGGAAAAGACATCAAGAAGATCGACAGGCTGAAACAGGAGTTGGGCAAGTCGTTTGCGATGAAAGACTTGGGCCCGGCTAAACAAATCCTAGGAATGAAAATAACTCGTGACAGAAGCAGCAGGAAGCTTTGGCTATCACAAGAGCGGTATATTGAGAAAGTCGTAGAGCGGTTCAATATGAATGCGGCGAAGTCGGTCAGTACTCCACTGGATGGTCACTTCAGATTGAGCGACATGCAGTGTCCCAAGACAAAGGCAGAGGTAGAAGTGATGCAAAAGATACCCTACGCGTCAGCTGTAGGAAGTCTGATGTATGTTATAGTGTGAACACGCCCAGACATAGCATATGCGGTTGGTGTTGTCAGTCGTTATCTTGTCAATCCTGGCAAAGAGCATTGGGCAACGATGAAATAGATACTACGGTATTTAAGAGGCTCATTTAGGTTGAGTCTATGCTATGGTGATGGAAAACCTGTGTTAGAGGGCTACACAGATGCAGATATGGCAGGCGACATAGACTCCAGGAAGTCTACATTGGGGTTCATGTTCACGTTTGCAGGGGGAGCTGTCTCTTAGCAGAGTAAGCTATAAAAGGTCGTAGCATTGTCGACAACAGAGGCCGAGTACATTGCAGTCACAGAGGCATGTAAAGAGATGTTTTGGATGAAGAGGTTTCTGCAGAAATTTAGCCTGAAGCAGAAGGAGCACGTGGTCTATTGCGATAGTTAGAGTGTTATACACTTGAGCAAAAATTCAAGTCAGCACTCCAAGTCGAAGCACATAGAGGTTCGGTATCACTAGATCAGGGATATTTTGTAACAAAAGGTGTTATAACTTGAAAAGGTCCATACGGACGATAATGGGTCAAACATAATGACCAAGGCTTTGCTCAAGGGTAAGTTTGAGGTTTGTAGAAACCAGGCTGGCTTGAAGAAGGTGAACTCCTCCTGAGTCGAAAAGGGAGAAATTTGATAGAGATTTTTCTCCTCATTGTTGGGATCGATGAAATCGAACAGGTTTCGATATCATCGATAATTGCAGAATTTTTCACTGTTGGTCGCTGGACAGTTTTTTTGTCCTGTCAATATCATCGAGAGACTTTCAGATGATATCGAGGCTGTCATCGAGAGTGGCTCAATGACATCGATAATTGTTGGAATTTTTACCCCTGGTCGCTAGACAGTTTTTGTCCCGTCTCGATATCATCGAGAGACCTTCAGATGATATTGACGTTGTCATCGAGAGACCTTCGATATCATCGACGAGTTACGCAAATGCGATTGCGGAAACATAGATTTTGCGGATTTTGTTTCCTATTTGGATTCTACCTCTTTCTATTCTTATATAAAGGGGTGTATGCGGGATTGGAGTGTATTCCAGGGCATTCTAAGTTTTCTAAAGATTTTCTAGGAGGGCTTAGGGTTATCAAAGGTGAGAGAGAGAGAGAGAAAGAGATAGAGGAAGCTTGTAGAAGGGAGATTCTGCTCGTAGAGGTGATCTATTTCGCAGTCCACGTGTCAGCGCTTTTACGTCCTCGTGATCGATGGGATCTCTCCGTTTTTCTTTTGTTCTCTTATTGTTTATCCACTCCTGCGTAAGTGAAGAAGGTTTGATCCAAGCGGTGTGTGCTTGTGATCGGTTGTAACATTCTTCTTTATAGTGGATTGTTGATCTAGACTAGGTCCTGTGGTTTTTACCTCTTAGAGGATTTTCCACGTAAAAATCTCTGGTGTGATGTGGTTTATGTTTTGATTTAGTTCATTGCATTATTATTCCATAATTCTGGTTTGTTTCGGGAGGTTAGATCCTAAGGTTTTGTGCAAGGCCCCCAACAATATTTGTTAGAATTATGGGCCACACATGGAATATTTCCACCTAGCAATGTAATGATCGGATTGGATCAATCATATTACCATCAGGGTGGGACCCATGCAATTGTTGGGTGTACAAACTTTTCATGGGAGTCAAGTATAACAGACAATTCTCAATAGAGTTGTGTCGAGAGGACGCGGATTGGGTCATACCCCCACCCGGACGGTAATCTGTCCGGGCAGGACTCTGTGGGGCCCACCGTGTTGTAAGTGTTTTATCTACGCCGTTAAATGCTTTTTTCTGATAATTTTAACATGTGAGCCAAAAAATGAGGCAGGTCCAAGGCTTAAGTGGACCACACTAAAGGAAGCTGCACTGATAATGACACCCACCGTTGCAACCTTTCTAAGGGCCAACGTGATGTTTTTTTTTTTTTTTACCATATAACGTATTCATAAGGTCATTTAGACGTGGATGAAGTGAAAACACAAATATCAGCTTGATCCGAAACTTCTCCAGCTCCCAAGAAGTTTTTAATGGTGGACGTTCAATCTTTACTTTGTGGTCCACTTAAGCCATGGACCTGCCTCATTTTTTGGCTCACATATTAAAATTATCGGAAAAAAGCGTTTAACGGAGTGGATAAAACACTTACAACACGGTGGGCCCACATAGCTCTGCCTAGACGAATTACCGTCCGGGCGGGGGTAGGATGCAATCCACGTCCGTGTCGAGAAGGCTTCTCTCCTAGTGATGGGATTGAGGAGACGTGGGCTTAGAAAAGTTCCATGATAGAGGTTGGATATTCATGTGGCCCCATTATGACGCATGGCAGGACGTGAGGTCGAGCACCATCTTCCTCAAGAGGATAACTATTCTGAATCCACGGAACTTCTCTGGATTCTTCACAGAGACTTCTCGAATCCACGAGGAAAGAAAGCAGAAAATAGAAATAAATTCTAATAAATTCAAAATTGATTAATTAATGAAATAAAACAAGTTCACAACCCTTTAAATAGGGGAACCAAGCAATGAGAAAGAAATTAGAATCAAACTACAACTAAAACTCCTAGAATCCGCGATTTACTATAAATAGTAAACTTACTATTTATAGACGGTCGTAATGTCTACTAGTGCGCAAGGTTTTCGGCCAAAAATAGTAAGTGTCCTATTTGGCTTCACCAAACCGTTCTCCTAATTATTCTAAGCTCTTTTCACGTTGGGTGCAACTCCTAAAGCCCGACGGATGAAGAGTTATAATCAAATTAAAACTTATTATTTATAGTAAAAATGAAATTAAAACAGGAAAACGAACGTTGATCCAGGGGTTTTTCGCAATTTCGGGCGTCGCAACCCGGTATAGCAGGGTTGGTTGGCTAAAGTAGCTCGTTCTACCCCAAAATCATATCTATTACCTCAAGTAACTCATTCCGGATTGCGAGATACACCCGATCTAAAGTCTGACTGTCCGGATTAATTACTTTTGTCGTCGACCGGGACTGTTTTTGATCCATCTTGGCCATGAAACTGTCCGCGACCTGCTCTACATCACATTATAAGGAGGTGCTCAGTTGCCAATTCTACTCACTTTGCAAGAATGGTTCTTTCCACTAGAGTGTGCAACCAATGTAGGTGTGGTAGAGGCGAAAGACCAATGTACAACAATCATCCTCCAAGGGTTCTCGACGGCCAGTGTTACGGCCGACCAAGGTATGCATTTTAAAATTCAAATTCCCTAAATTAATGCTATTGTAGATCCTGAAATCTGCTGTAGTGATTTCAATAATATCTTTTGCAGTACACCACGAGGCCTATGATATAGATGATTTGGATCATCAATCCATGAGCTCCATCTGCACATAATATAACAGGCAAGGCAGACATATTTTAAGCCAATTACATAAAGTCACCTTTTATAACAATGAGTGTGTACTGGACATCCGAGCCATGGATTAGATGGCCCGCACAATGTAGATGCCTTACCATACTACTGGTCTCGATGACTCGTTCACAATGCATCACAAGCACTCCATAGTAGTTACAAAACTTGCCAACGGTTCACATTTGATGTTCTAATGTTGCCCTTTGATGAGTAGATGGGCCTGAGTCACCTAAAATGTGAAATCTTAGATGATGCACGGTTAGAATCATTCTTCACATAGCATGTTACACGTGTGGTCGCGTGTAGTGGTGTTGTTAACGGAAGTGGATTACCTGTACCCGTCACGGGGAGATCCATGTGGCACCACGTGGCCGAAGCTTTGTAGGGCCACCATGGCTTCTGTGTTTTATCTATGCCGTCTATCCATTTTGCCAAATCATTTGAGAGAATGAGCCCAAAAACGATGTAGATCCAAAGCTAAAGTGGACACACCATAAAAAATAGTGGGTATTAAATGTCCACTGTTGAAAGGTTTCATTAGAGGGTATCATTGTCCCTGCTGCTTTTTTGAGGTGTGGTCCACTTAAACTTTGAATTTTCTTTATTTTTGATCCCCTGCTCTTATTGACACTCCATTTAAAATGAGATTAAACTGCTCTTTAACTTTAGCTCAACTTTGATCAAAATGTTAGGTATAAATCGGTATTCCATGGGACAAACATACAAGTCAGATAAAAGGTTTTGGCAATTAATTAAATTAAATTTTAAAAAAAAAAAAAAAATTAAAAAAAAAAAAAAAAAAAAAAAAGAAAAACTGATTGACTATAATGGTAGATTAAGGGCTCAACCAATCCAATCTTAATTAAATAGTTCAGATTTTTAAGAGACTCAAAATGTGCACCACTCTAATAAAATCATTTTCGGTCAATTTAAAGGAGTTTAAAAATTCAGATAAATTACATTTTAAAAAATCATAGGCCTGACCTGAAAATGATTAATGGATTGGATTGGCGGACGCACAACTGAATGGAATCAAATAACGATGAATTGTAAAAGGCCATGGTGCACATCTTCTATCAAGCCAAAAATTTTAAATTTCACAATACGGGACTAACATCAAATACAATAAAAAGCATATCACAGCCGTACATCCTGATTCTAAGAACCCTAAAAATCCACCGTGCATTTTATTACTGCATTTGTACTTGTACGTGTGCAACGTACCAACCTAGCATGCGTACCGGACATATGAGCCGTGCGCACGGGCAAGACTCACCCCAGTCATTCATAAGTCATGGACAAGTTGGGACGTGCATCTACGAGGTGATCAAGGACGTGCCTCTATTACAGATTGAGCAGCTTTAATGGGTGTTATCTTGCATTGATTGAATCCAGCGTCAGATACGAGTCTCCTCCACTCCTTTTCAGTCCTTTCCTTTCCTCCCGTCTTCACCAGCATTATCATGTCCATTAGTTGTCTCACATGTTCAAGCTCGTGCGGATCATCTATGCCGATGATAATGTCGACTATGATAACCCTACCTCTCTCTGCATCTATAGCATCCTTACATATCTTTAGGATCTTCACACAATCCTCATCAACCCAGTTGTGGAGTACCGACTGCAAGCAACGAATAAATCAATGAAGCCACTGTGTGTGTGTGTGTGTATATACATTGTACCTAAATCTGAGCCATTTAAATTGTGGCCCTGTCGTGAAATTTAGACCGATGGAATTATCTTAACCATCCGATTTCACTAGTCAACCAGCTGTGATGATTTCATTTTAAGCTTGTGATTTGATAGGCGCCGGCCGGTCTTGAATTGTTAGGACCATTCGAGCAACGTGTTTTCCAGTCTCTGCTACACGGGCGTGGGAGTCCTCCACAATCTGGCTGTTCTAGGTGGACGTACATGTAAAACAGATTAAAAGAAGAAGAAGAAGACATGTAGAGTAGTTGTTTGAGGGATGAAACATCATTAAAATGGCATTTTCCATTTTGTCGTAAATGTGGACCACGTGAATCCGCTTCCGGAGAGAAGACGCTGGTGTGAATTGATTTTGACGTCATTCGTTGTATTAGATTATTAATTGTATTTTGATTGGACTGGACCGGATTCGGTAGTAACCCCTCGAACACTAGCTGTGCTCTGGACCCCAGAATGATGTTTGTGTTTTATCTATACCCTCCAACCCTTTTTTAAGCTAGGGAAAATTTCAGGGAAATTGAAGCAGATCCAAATCTTAGGTAGACCACACCACATAACACCCATCATTAAAAACTTCATGGAGGCAGAATTTTTTATTTTTTATTTTTGGATCTAGCTGTTATTTGTGTTTTCCCTTCGTCCTGTCCTTCTTAACCTCATCAACAGTTTAGATGGCAAATAAACATTATAGTGGGCGTTAGGTAGTTTTTAATGGTAGCCTTTCAATCACAACTGTTTCTTGTGGTGTGGTCTACCTGAAATTTGGATTGCTTCATTTTTGGCCCCCATACCCTACAATGAGCTGGAAAATGGATGGACGGCATGGATAAAATATATACATTATGGTGGAGCTTTGGAGGGCCACTACCGAATCCGTGGTTTGGCTGATGACCCCAACAGCAGCCAGCTAGTTAGTGTCGAAGCTCCGTAGGCCCACTGTTGTACGTATTTATCCAGGGAGTCCGGATCCTCTGTTACCCGGTCAACATAGAATTCCTAATACCCTAAAATTCATTGGTCCACGTCAACACTCACTGAAAAAATAAAAAAATAAAAAAATAAAAGCTTCGGACGCCATACCACTA
Organism: Magnolia officinalis; assembly: GCA_021015155.1. Classification (NCBI taxonomy): domain Eukaryota; kingdom Viridiplantae; phylum Streptophyta; class Magnoliopsida; order Magnoliales; family Magnoliaceae; genus Magnolia; species Magnolia officinalis. The sequence continues at coordinate 122,692,198 of JAJHSJ010000002.1, read as the reverse complement.
GAGTAACAGGAAAATCCTGTTGACCCGATGACAAAGGATCCCGACTCTTATCCAGGCCGTGTCTCCATTTTTCTATACCATTTTATGGCATGAGCTCCGTAGGCCCACTGTTGTATGTACTTTTATGGCCCACCACAGACTAAAAGGGGTGGACTTGGATTGCATGCTACCCTTCCCAAGGTCGGAAGCTAGGTAGGGACATGGCGTTTGTGAGAAATCTACATTGTCCGTCCATTTCGGCAACTCATTTATGGCAACTCATTTAGGACATAAGGTAAAGGGATCGAAATGTTCAGCAGTGTGACATCGTACGTCCACTGTCATGTTATATATATCGCATCCAAACCGTTCATAAGGTTATTCCTACTGGAATGAATTGAAAACACCAAAATATTAGATTGATCGAGAACTTTTGTACCCCACAAATGTTTCAACGTTAGGCGTTCAATCCCCACTTTTCCTATAATGTGGCCCACAAAATGGCTGGACGGGATGGATTTCTCACAAACAACACCGTAGCCATACCTTCCAACCGCAGGAACTTCCAGCTTGGCGCCGCAGGCAATCCGCGTTCGTGCGTTTGGATGCATGGGTTTCTTGAAGGCTCAAGTTGACCAAACCAGTGGAGATTACAATCCTACGGTTGATAACTTACTAGAGCCTACAGCTATGTTTATTTGCCATCCAAACCTGTTCGTAAGGTCACATAGACCCGTATGAAGTAAACACATAAATATGAGCTTGATCAAAAACTTATGTGCCACGAGAAATTTTCAACGGTAAGCTTTTAATCCCCATTGCTTCCTTTAGTGTGGTCCACTTGAGCCTTTAATTTGGCTAATTTCTCTACTCAGAAGCTAAAATTTTCTGTAAAAATGGATGGACGGCATAGATAAAACATATACATTATGATGGGCCCCGCAGAGTCCCAGACAGGACCGTCCGTATCAAGCTAGTTCCTGGTGGTGGTAAGGTATTTATATACCCAACCCTCAAACTGGCGAGTTGACTCATCCGATATTCGTGAAAACTCGGCCAATCGATTGAGTAAAAAATCTGATCCAATAGTAGTGAGCTAAAGTGCGATCCAATGAAGGATCTGGGCAAGGCCCGAGTCAACTCAGCGAGTTTTTAATTGCTGGAGAAAGAAGAGAGTGATACGTTACCATAAGCATAACAGCGTCGGCCTTGGGTATGAAAGAGAACATGTTTCCGGCAACAAACTCTACTTCTGGGCAGCTGGGTGCTGTCTCTACTACATGAGGAAGATCTAGTACGGTGCACTTTATGTGGGGAAATGACTTGGCGATGGATCTTAGGGTGGTGCCGATGCCGCCTCCTATATCCACCAAAGACGTTAAACCTTGGAACACTTCCCCATAGCCGTCGATCAACGCAGGCACCACTTGTCGGGCCCCACTAGCCATTGCTTCATTGAAGATGCAGTTTTGCTCCGGATCCTTGGAAGCATAGGCCCACATGCTCTCTCCATACAGCCTCTCAAAGGCAGACATACCGGCCTTCCCTTGCATGCAAGACCCCATTGTATGCCATGCAGCTAAGCATTTCTCGTGCATCTGGAGTTTCGACAACGGTACTATGCTCTTCTCCTCGTTGATCAGGAGGTATTTGGTGGCCGAGGTTGGCCCGTATGATTCCTCCTCCTCATCGGACCCTTCATTTTTTACGGTGAAGAGCTGCATGTGCACCAAGTAGCGCATGATCCGACGGAGGACGTCGATGTTGGTGCAAGGCGTAGGAAGTGAAACCGCGAGTTGAGAAAGTGTTATGGGCCGTCCATGGCCGTGGATCACTTCAGCTATTCCGTTGTCTACCGCACATTTGAAGACCATAGAATCAATGGATCCCATTGAATGATTCCACGCAATTGCTAGGCCCACTAGCTCTTCTCTCTCAGCATTCTCCATTTCTTACTTCCCTCTCTCCTGTTGGTGGACCGTACTTAAATAAGAAAACCCTGCCTATACCAGCTGTTGCGCACCTACCCCGCGGGTTTATTTTACCCGCGGAATCTGCAGATTGCCGCCCGAAGCCTAGTAGGAAATTCTTCGCACGGGAAGCTAGGTGGGGCAGTACTGTGAATGTTTGTGAAAGATCTATACTGTTCATTAGTTTTTCCATATCATATTAGGACATGTCCCAAAAATGAGATAGATTAAAAAATCCAATAGGCTGTATCACAGAAAAAAGTGAGCAGGGAAATGCCCATCATTGAAACCTCCCTATGTCATTCTAATATTTATATGCCATCCATACTGTTCATGAGTTCATTCGTCCCCGGGTGCATTGAAAACACAAAAATATAGTACAAAACTTTTGTGGCCCCGTATATGTTTCAACTACGGCGTTCAGTACTAATTGCTTCATCCTCGTTATTTCTTGATATGCGGCTCACTTGAGTGTTGGATCTATCTCATTTTTTAGCCTTTGCCTTAACATGATATGAAAAATGGGGTAGAATTCTCACAAACAACATGGTGGGCCCATCTAGCTTGCGAGTACCAAGAAGTTCTTTGGCAATCCACCTCCAGTTTTATCCAATATTGTGGGGATACTGCTTCAAGTACGTCCATGAAATTCACATCATCCATCAATATAGCATCCCTTGTTTGGCCTTACACCCAAATCTAACTGATTCAATGAAACACCCCAAAATAATTATAGCTAAAACTTTCAAATTCAAGTAGTATGCTGTTGAAAAATTATACTATAGACAAGAAAACATCAATAAAGAAAAACTTTAAAATTAGGCTCAAAGGGCTTATCATATATGTTTTTCTTAAAGCGTTATTCGCTCCTACTCTCATCAGTATCATATCATTGTCAGATTGCTAGCAAAGAACTTTCAAGAAACAATAAGTCTTAATGATTCTGTTTGCAACAATCACGAAGAGACTATAGCGAGAACTCGATGCAGTTTACAATTTTGGCAGATTGTAAAAATAAATAATCCACTTTGAGTGCTTATAGAGAGTGAAAAAACAAAAAAGAAGAGAATCTCAACATAAAATTTCTATCTCTAGGAAGAGAAATGCAACAAAAAAAATAATAATAATAAATAAATAAAAATATAAAGTGACATGATTTAACTCAAATTGATCAAACTAACCATTTCTCACGGCCAAAAGGTGCAACAGTGAGATTCAATCAACCAACGCAAAGTGCAAAGTATGCCATTAATGCCTTTACAACCTCATTACCTACACCGTGTGTGCACGGTACTTTGCACTTGAACATGCAAGTTAGCTTTCTTTTTTCTTTTCTTTTTTTAATTCTCCAAGTAATACATACGGGGCTAAAAAAATTTCAAAGAGTATTACTTTTTCAAATAAAATTTTGGAGGAAAAACAAAGTACATACAACTTTTGAATTAAGTTAGAGAAATGAGCATGTGCAAGACCTCTAACTATGTTGAGGTCAAAATTTGGATCGCTCTCCACTCCTCGAATAGACCCTGGTCCTGCACAAAGGGTGAGCAAAGGAGACCCTAGCTAAGCCGAGGGACCCTCCGATGCCTGAGTCAGGTCAAGGGAATCGGGGTCTAAGTTGAAAAGTGAAGGGAGAGTGCAAGATGTTGCGTACCTGTAGCAATGGGGTCCTCATGTATTTATACCTGACTGTAGGATGATCTGGATCCGTCAATCACGGCACGATCTTCTCAATCAGGGAGATTTTCGGATCATGGAGATACTGCTCGCAATCCAAAGATCCATGCTCCACATTACGCGCATCGTGCGTATCTGTGAGCGAAGTAACCGACCATGTTTACTTATGGCAGTTTCTAAATTTGGCCTGAGGAGTGCCCGCCTCGGAATGTGCAGTCAGCTCGGACCTTCAGGCAGGTACCGCTCAGAATAGTAGATCTTCATTGGATACCATTCGTTCTTGAAATGTCTTGTAATCCGAGCCGATCTGTTAGCTCAGAGGATGTATCCTTCGGATCAGATCAACATGGCATCAAACATCGGAATACCAAGGGACTCGGATCTTCTCATAACAGAAGTCTCATACTCTTTGAGATCTGCCAAGGGCTCGGAGAGTAGATACACGGAAGATCAAAAGCCTCATCCTCCAGTTCTCTCGAGCATGTCAGAGTTATTACGTTTCGAAACTTCGCGCTCTTAGGTTTCCCGCTCACAGGTCTATGCGCGGTGGACGCGTGGCGACAGTTAAGATTTTGAATTGACATTCGCCTATAGGTTGTTGTCACGTATATCCGGAGTAGTGCGTTGGACGGAACCCTTCATTATTCAGGCGTCACTTCGCTTATCCGAAGCACGCCGATTGATGTCAGAAGCATCCCGTCTGACAGAGTACGAGCCAATGGTGTGTGGCCACATCAGCTCCGAGACCGGCCCACGACGATTCGACTGCAGCCATCATTGCTAGTCATTAATGCGAGGATTTGGTAGGGTCTATATAGACCCTCCTTCGAAGATTTTGTTCCACTTCTATGTGCTGTGTTCGAGCTGATATCAGAGGAGGCGATTTTCGACGAAGGCGATTTCGGCCATCCAGGTTTTTTGTTAGGTGATTCCGACCGATTAAGTATTTTCGGCAGAAGTGATTCCCGGCGACCGTCTAGTGAGTCTCCTTGCACCTCTTTACATTTCTTCATTCTTACTTAAGATGTCGTTCGACCTGGAGACCGTGCGGGACTATGGTGATGACTCCGAGTCGGTGAGTTCTGGCAACGGGAGAGGGGCCTCTAAAGGTCCCTTCGAAGCTGTGCCCTTGTACCCTCTGCCCCGAAAGTAGAAGGAGACTGGGGCTCGGACTCGCAGAGTTTGCAGAAAGAAATTCGCTCGAGCCCCTCGGACCACAACCACCGAGGCCGCTGAGATGCTAGTGAGCGAACAGGCCTCGGAGGTAGTATCTGGAGGCTCCGTACTATCGGAGTCTCAAATAGAGTGGATCCATACGAAGTTTCAAATCTCAGACTCTGTCTGGATAAGGGCCCCTGGGCCCCTCGATACTGCTGACGCGCCTGCTGAGGGAGAAGTCGCTATTTTTCTCTGCGCACTGCAATGTGGGGTTCGACTTCCTTTACATCCCTTTGTCCGAACTATGACAGCCCACCTCGGATTGGCCCCTGGACAATTAACCTCCAACGCTTGGAGAGTGCTCATTTCTGCCTTCATCATCTGGCGGCAAGTCGGGAATCCAAAGCTGACCCTAGAGGAGTTGATGAGTTTATACTTGGTCAAGCACGACAGCAACGAGTCATGGTACTACTTCGCGACCCGATGCAACAAGGGGTCGGGACTGGTTATGAATCTTCTGTCTTCCAACAAGGACTGGAAGAACAAATGGTTCTGGGTGCGGGCGAATGGGAGGCATTTGTGGTCGAAGTCGGGACTCTGACGACTCGGGTTCCGACCTAATTTTCAAAACCAGGTCGGACCAGTTAATTTCCTTTGTCTTTATACTTTCTTTATTATGTCGGCCGGAATGAACTCTTTGTTCTTTATCTTGGTAGACTTCCATAGAGGCACGCCCATCCTTGACTCGGACCAAAAGAACCGAATTGTTAAGGCAAAAGTGCAGTCGAGGGAGCTTCGTTCTTGGTCAGATCTGATTACTACCACCAATCTTTATTGGTCTGGGCTGTGTGGGTCCTAACCTCTCCCAACATCTTTCAGTAAGTCCTGTTCATTTTGGTGGGATCGGACTTATCCGTTAGGTCGCTAACTCGTCGTTCTTGTAGGCATGGCCGAGGCCTCTGGTTCTCGGAGGAGGAACGCGGCCCCGACTGGGGAGGAATTGTTGAGGCTCGTGTCCTGAATGGATACCACCGTTCGGAGGAAGCAAGTAACTCCTCGTGGAGAAGGTCCCTCAGGTCCGGGTACTGCGGCTACGACTCCAACTACGGGCGTGGCTACGATTCCAACTACGGCCGTAGCTACGACTCCAACTATGACTCCAGTTTCTGTCGCAATAGCTCCGATTCCGGCGCCTGCTGAGGTTCAGGTCCGAGCAGTCATTGTTCCCACTCCAACGATCATAACTCCTTCCTTTCCGCCCAATGTCGCCCCTCCCATCGGGGAGGCTGGTCCATTGGCCCCCTGCATCGCTATCCCTTCATCATCCGAGCGAGAAGAGGCTGTTTTGATGGTTGATGCCATGATTACTCCTCCGAAGGCCGGAGACGCGCGATCTGAGCCTCAGCCGGTAGCGGGACCGGGTTCGCGGAAGCGGCATGCTCAGCTCAGGTGGGGACGAGCGGCAGGAGGTTCGAGCCAGGTTACCACCTGTCTCTTTTGACTCCCTGGGCAGCTAAACATGCTCCAAAGGAAGACATAGCCCGTCTTCTAGGCAAGTCGGATAACTCCTTCTTGAATGACATGGCTTCCGTCTTCTACACGGTACTTCTTACCACTCTTTTGCTCCTTAATTTTTATTTCTTCTAAGTACTCATTTTCTCGGGATTTTTTTTTAGTCTATCCCTAAGCTCCTTTCAGCTCGGGAGAGGACGCGGGAGTCGAAAAAATGGGAAGCTGAAGTGGAGGCCCTCAAGGCTCAAGTGAGGGTCCTACGGGATGAAGGCACCTTTCTTTGATTGCTGTTTTTGGACGCTTTTTGTCACCCGGAGGAGCGGGAGTCCGATACCGCTTTTTTGTCACCCGGAGGAGCGGGTGAACTTGCTTCAACTTCAGTAATAATCTCTCCAGGGCTCGGAGTAGTGAATTCGGTGATGAAGTCGGCTACGGCTTGACCTTTTATTGCTGTTTTTGGACGAAACTGAATGTCGAATTCACTAAGTTCGATGGCCCACTTTGTCATCTGTCCCGACACTTTGGCCTTTGAAGTATTTGTTTGAGAGGGGAGTTTGTTAACACGATCACAGAATGAGCTTGAACGTATGGGCGCAACCTCCAGCTGAAACAACGAAGCTGAGTGCTAACTTCTGCAGGGGCGAGTACCTTGTTTCTGTCGGTACCATGACTTTGCTCACGTAATAAACGGGGTGCTGTTTACCTCCAACCTCCCTGATCAGGGCCGAGCTGATGGCTGAGGCTGAGACTGCGAGGTAGAGGAATAGGGGCTCAACTTCTTCAGGTTTGGACAGTAGAGGGGGTGAACCAATATACTGTTTCAGTTGCTGGAAGACTTGCTCGCACTCCGATGTCTATTCCGCCTTCTTATGACCCTTCAACTGTTGGAAGAAGGGGAGACATTTATCCGTCACCCTGGAAATGAAACGTCCAAGTGCCGCAACTCGCCCTATAAGGCATTGTATTTCCTTGACATTCCGAGGCGAACTCATGTCGAGTAGTCTATCCCGCCCTCGGTGGGGAATTTCATCATCAGGTGATAGGTGGAGACAACTGCTCTCATTGCGTTGAGGGAGGGTCTGCCCAGGATAACGTTGTGTACATATGACACATTGACAACTAGGAAGTCCACCATAAGTGTGACTTGATGTTGTCATTCTTCCGCAGTCACGGGGAGAAAAATGGCTCCTTCGGAGATTACTCTTTCCTCGACAAAGCCGTGCAGGGGGGTCTTTACAAGTCTGAGATGAGACCGCGGAATCTCCATTCTTTCAAAAGCTTTGGAGTAGATCACGTCGGCTGAGCTCCCGGTGTCGACAAAAAATGCGGTATACTTTACGATTCGTTATAGTCATGGTGACTACTAGAGCGTCGTCATGCGGGTGCTAAATCCCTCGAGCATCTTCTTCCGTGAAGGTCAGAGTGCACGGACTGACCCGAAGTTTCTTACTAGGTCGCTCGGTAAAATGGACGTAGTGTTATAGTTTAGACTTCCTGGAGTGAGCCTTTCGTGCCCTATTTGAATCTCCTCCACCAGACGAGCCCCCAAAGATGGTACGGATTTCGGCGGGTTTCTCTACGGCGTCGTTTGGCCGTTCTCGCTCCCTTTCTCCTCTCCAAGCAGCTTTTCCTTCCTTCGTGTATCGACGTATGTGTCCTTTCCGAATAAGGGCTTCGATCTCATCTTTAAGGTCTACACAGTCATCCGTATTGTGGCCGTGGTCTCGGTAGAAGCAGCAGTACTTGCGCTTGTCTCGATGGTTCGGATCAGCTCTCATGCAAACAGGCAAATTCAACAGTTTTTCTCCTCGGATGTCCAGTAGGATATGCTCGGTAGATGTGTTAAGGGGGGTGTAGGAACATAACTTTCCCTTTGGCCTTCGGCTCGGACGACGATCGCGAGGAGCACGGTCGTCGGTCCATTTGTTAAGCATCTGGGATTCCTCGTTCCTAGGCCTTTTCCCCTTACCATTCGGCTCAGTCACTTGGACACTTTTCTGGGCATTAGTGAATTCCTCCGTGCTGGTATACTTATGAGCTCTGGCCACAAGTTCAGCCAGCATCTTGGACGAGTTCTTCCCAATGGAGAAGGTGAACTTCCCTTCTTTTAGGCCGCTAAACACAGCAGCGAGTGCCATTTTGTCATCATAGTCTTCTACCGGTAATGCTTCCTCGTTGAAGCGAGCGATGTAGTCCTTCAGCGACTCCTTCGGCCCTTGCTTGATAATAAGCAAGTGAGTGTTGGGCTTTCGACTTCTCTTACCGATGATGAACTGGGTAAGGAATAGTTGGCTCAACTCTGCGAAGAAGTTGATGGAGTTTGGCTTGAGTTGCCGGTACCAACTCCGAGCGGATCCTGTGAGCGTGATCGAGAACCCCTGGCACATCATAGCATCCGTCGCCGTCTGGATCTGCATCCAGGAGCGGTAGGCTTCCACGTGCTCGGACGGGTCTCCAGACCCAGAGTACTTGATGATGGGAGGTACTCGGAACCTCTGAGGCATCACCTCGCTCATGATTTCCGAGATGAAGGGAAGTTCGGTTTCTTCCATCATCGCTTGAACGGCAGCAGAAACCGATGTCGGTTGTTGCTTCTTTTCCAGGGCTAAGAACTTGTCATTGAGTTCCTCGAACCGCTTCTCCCATGGGTTTTTGTTCTCCGCTATGATTTCTTAGGTGTTTTCTATCTTCGGGGTTCTCCTTCCCCTCCTCCGTTCCAGCCAATGGCGAAGATCCGTCGGTGCCAGGGCCGAAGTAACCGAGGCATTGGTCGGAGCTCGCGTGGTGGTGTCCCGAGCCAAGGGTCGGATCTAGGTCGGAAGAGGATGCTGACCCGACACGGGCACTTGAGGATGCTGGGGCGCCTCGGGCCTCACACTCCTTGGCGCGGAGTGAGCTTCCACAACTGGACCGACCGGTTCGGGGACAGGATTTCCTTGAGCCGAATGCAATCGCGGCTCATGTTGCTGTTTCATCCTATTCACTTTGTCATGTAAGGCTTGTATCTCACCCTGCATGGTGCGATACTTACTCGCCCGATTGCGAAAATGCTGGGAAAGCCCCGAGGCTAACTCTGCGTGGAGTAGTGAGGAGGAGCGAGTTTGTTCATTCGGCTCTAGTTCTGTAGCTACTGTTTTCTTATTTCCTCTAGCCATTATACTCGAGAATAGGAACCTAACTTTTTGTATCAGGTTCCCACAGACGGTGTAAAAAATGTTGAGGTCAAAATTTGGATCGCTCTCCACTCCTCGAATAGACCCTGGTCCTGCACAAAGGGTGAGCAAAGGAGACCCTGGCTAAGCCGGGGACCCTCCGATGCCTAAGTCAGATCAAGGGAATTAGGGTCTAAGTTGAAAAGTGAAGGGAGAGTGCAAGATGTTGCGTACCTGTAGCGATGGGGTCCTCATGTATTTATACCTGACTGTAGGATGGTCTGGATCCGTCAATCACGGCACGATCCGCTCAATCAGGGAGATTTTCGGATCATGGAGATACTGCGCGCAATCCAAAGATCCATGCTCCACATTACGCGCATCGTGCGTATCTGTGAGCGAAGTAACCGACCATGTTTACTTATGACAGTTTCTAAATTTGGCCTGAGGAGTGCCCGCCTCGGAATGTGCAGTCGGCTCGGACCTTCAGGCAAGTACCGCTCAGAATAGTAGATCTTCATTGGATACCGTCCGTTCTCGGAATGTCTTGTAATCCGAGCCGATCTGTTAGCTCGGAGGATGTATCCTTCGGATCGGATCAACATGACATCAGACTTCGGAATACCAAGGGACTCGGATCTTCCCATAACAATTTCTATTATATTATTTAACCAATTCCAATGAGATAAAATCTCAATAATACCCACTTGATTAAATAAGTATAATAGAAATTCCTTTCATAAAAGAGATAATATTCTTATATATACATAAAGATATCTTTCGATTTAAACTTCTCTTATGGTGCCTCCGTTACTTCGATGCCAGAACCCTAAATAGGTAACATTGTTTCCTAATGGTCAAATTTCTGACAGCAGGGAGTACTAACAGAGCTTGCACTCTGGGCCTGGGCTCGCGTCACCTGGGCCTATTACCAGTGCTTCCTAGGCTTGTTCCAGCTTTTCATGCTATTCCAATTGGGTGCGTAATCTGCGCTGCTGGGCCTACAACGGATCACCATCTGGGCCCCCTGGTGATGCAGACAAGCCTGTTGGACGTGGAATGGCTCTGGGATTCCATGGCTCTGTCCCTGGAAAAGAGAGTAGGCTTGTTCACAATCTGCCGCGGGATCTATTGGGCCTAAAAAATTCACATATTTCCCCAAATGCTGTTGGCCCACTCGCTACTCAAATAGATGTCTCAGCTACGCCAAAAGATTTGGTGCTGGATCCGGTTTCTTACGATGACTCCAACAGTTTCTATACTAGTTCTGGACCGGATCATAGGATGCTTGTGTAAGTCTACTTGAGCCTGGGATCTGCCTATTTTTTAGCTTATATCCTAAATTATACGAAAAAAATAAATGACAGTGTAGACAAGACCCAAAGTCACGGTTGCCGCTCAAAGCTCTTGCCCGCTCCCAGCCGGAGACAGGCGTGGGTAGGACGCAACATGCGTCATTTTCGTCAATGTGATTTAATAAAAAAATTCTTATTTATGGCAAGCAAAAAATCCTCATTCCTAGTTTAATGACCGTAATTGTCTGGAGTCAGTCCTAACTTCACTGAGTCGGCAAGACAACATGTGTATTATATGTAAAGATGCAAGCCACATGCTACATTTAGGTAATGGGTTAATTCAGGCCCACATATTAAACTGGAGGACGGGAGTTGTCCAGCTGGCAATATTTAATTTGATTTTTCTTGGTCCAGCCCAGCCCATTGCTAGCCTTATTACCTGTCAGCCAAACCCAACAGTTAGGGCCGTTAGGGGTAAAGCCTAGGCTTAATAAGATCCTAAGGAACCTTAAATTTAATAAAATCCAAATTTCCTCAAATTTTTTTCATTCCTTTTATTCATTCATTTATCAAGTGAGCTATGAACGCACAGAAAAATAAACATTCTAAAGTAACGTAACTTATGGTCTGAATTAAGGAGATAGAATAACATATTTGTAAAATATAGCATGTGCATGTACAGTTGGGTCAAGCCAGGCTAGGTTGGGTCAGTTGGGCTAAAGTGACTTGAGCCTAAGGCTGACTCCAAAATTGACCAAGCCATGCACTTGAGGCTCAGAACTTGCGCACAGGCTAAGCCAAGTAAGTAGAGCTGGGCATGAGACGACTCGACTCGTCCAACTCGTTTAAATCCGGCTCAATTCAAACCGGGTGGGTGAGTTGATCAGAATCGAGTTGATTTCGTCCAACCGATCTCAAACCAAGTTGTGTTCAAGTCACCGAGTAACTTGACTCGACTCGATCCAAAATCCAACTCGGTACCAACTCGACTTGATCTGAAACTCGACTCGTGTGTATGTATAAACTTAAATTCCTCTCGTGTGGTTCAGTTGAATTTTGGATCACATTTTTTTTTGTAAAATAATCTCTAAAAACGGATGGACAGGTGGATTTCTCACAAACATTGCATCGCCGCACCCGGAATCCTTGAGCAGGAACTTCCTGCGAAGGGCTTTTGCGGGAAATCCGCGTCCGAGTTATTCCTGGGCAAGGATTAGGTGGGGGCCACTGCTATGTGTATGAGAAATCTAAACAGTCCATCCATTTTACGAGCTCATTTTAAGGCACGCAACCAAAATTAAGGTGGATGAAAAACTCAAATGTGCCACATGAGAAGAAACAGTGGGGATTTATTGACCACTGTTGAAATATTTATATAGCCAAAAATTTTCCTATCCGTCTAGGTTTTTGGTATTTTAAAAATGACCTTATAAACGGTTTGGATGGCATATAAACATTAAGGTGGAGCCTAAGAAGGTTTCAACGGTAGGAATTCTTTTCCCACTGTTTCATATTGTGTGGCCAATTTGAGTTTTTTATAGATTTAATTTTGGTCGTATGTCTTAAAATGATCTCGTAAAACGGACGGACAGTTTGGATTTCTAATAAACATAGCAGTGGGCCCCACCTGGAATCCTTGCGCAGGAAATTCGCGTCCTTGTAACTCTGGGGCGAGCATTGTATAATCCCGCGCATTTGCAGGCACGTGTGGTCGCTTCAACGGCTAGAAGGAGGGAAAGTTTCCCGCCATTTCTCTCTACAAAGAAAAAAGGCCATCTCCCTCATCTCCTTCTCTCCGCCTCTCTCAACCCCAAACCCTAGCAGTTCTTCTGCAGGGCTGCCAGGGCAATGGCCGAAACCCCAAAGAAACCCAAAACCTCTCCCTCCAATCCAAAACTCCATTATCCATTTTCGGCCCTCTCGATCCCTCCGACGCCCTCTCCTGTCACTCCTCGCCGCTCTCTCCGTCGAATTCCTCCCGCTGCGGAAACCGAAACCCTTCGGAAACCGGATGCCGACGTGCCCACAAAACCCCGTGCTCTGAAAACTCTAAAATCCGCCCAAAAGGGCCAAAGATCGAGGCGTGAATCCAAGAAATTGCCTTCCGAACCTCCGCTCTCTCCTGTCTCTCCTGATCTCGCGGAGCCTAAGAAGAGGAAACGGTCAGATGGGAAAATTGCGCCGAGATCCGCTTCTCGGGCTTCGAGGATGGTGTGTTTCAAGCGGGAAGGGGTGAAGAGGGAAGTGAAGAGGCGCACCTATTATAAGAAGGTTGTGTATGACGGTGGTGAATTCGGGATCGGCGATGATGTTTATGTGAAGAGGAGGGAAGACGCGAGCTCAGATGGCGAGGATCCGGAGGTGGAAGAGTGTCGGATCTGCTTCAAGTCCGGGAAAGCAGTGATGATAGAATGCGATGATTGTTTGGGCGGCTTTCACATGAGATGTTTGAGGCCTCCATTGAAAGAGGTTCCGGAAGGGGTTTGGGTTTGTAAGTTCTGCGAGGGTCGGAGAACAGGGAAGAAGGTGGAGTTTCCGAGGCCTCCTGAGGGTAAGAAGCTGAGTAGAACAGCGAGAGAGAAGCTTCTTTCGAGCGATTTATGGGCGGCACATATCGAAAGGTAGCTGGTTTGGTGGCAAGAATTATGCAATGTTCGAGCAGAATTGACTGTGGCCAGCATTTGGCAAAGATTGGGCCCACTTTTCAATGATCCTGACTGTTCAACAGTGGGCCTCAATGCGAATTAATGATGCTGTAGAAAGCATTTTCTTTGGTCAATCCAAGCCATCTGATAATTTTCCCTGGAATGTTTAAAAACAATAAATGTTAGCCAATGGTCCATATGCAGCAGGAAAGTCCACCAGTCAGATGACTGGAATTGTTTGATGGAGAAGATTTTCTGTCCATAGCAACTCCATGTAGGGCCCACCAGATGAACAATCTGCATAACTGAAAGATGGAGCTCACCTGTATGCAATCTAGACTGAATGAAAATATCATTGTGCCTACAACAAATTGGTTGCATTTTGTAAATTTCTATTGTTGTTATGTGTTTCCTTTATGTATTTCTTTTGTTTTTTTTTTTTTGTTTTTGTTTGGGAATTTGAACAGTTTATGGAGGGAAACGGATGGTACCTACTGGTTTAGAGGTCGATGGTATATAATTCCTGAAGAAACTGCAGCTGGAAGACAGCCACATAATCTTCGTAGAGAGCTTTACCGCACGAATGATTTTGCTGACATTGAGGTAGATGATGAGAATGGTCTCTTTGCTTCTTTTCTACTTTCTGTTGATGCATTCATTCTACACAAGATGCTTCTGTAACTACTAACATGGCCTAACAAAGTTTTTTGTTTTCCGCATCCAATTGATCAAACATATATAGATCGATTTTTTAACATAGGAAAGTTGTATTCTTTCCATTCTTGTACGTGTGATGGACAAGTCATTTGTTGCTTTCTTGACTGATGTACATAGGATGCTTGTTCAAAAGACGGTGTTTTGATCAAGCGCACAATGGCATGGGTGGCGCCTCCTTTGAGAAACCTAATTCTTGCATCTAGCGGACCCCATCATTTAGTTTCCCATGCCACAGCATTGCCCATATTGGATAGTCCTATCCGTCCAATGAAAATGGACATGACAACCAGTAGTTTGCATTCAGGCGACCCAATGGGGAAATTTCATGAAAATCTGCATCCACCGTGGCAGCAACCATATGAACAATTTGGATCCCCAAAAGGTGGGGTCTGACATTTATAACTCTTTGGCTAAGAGAATGCTAACATTGTGTGTTTCCTCTTGTATTGGATCTTGGATGATTTTTGCAGAAATATGCTTAGAAAGTGAAACCTGAATGTTATTGTTGAACCTTTGATTCACAAAAGTAGATAAGCAGACTAGGAAAATTCTGAGAACAATCACGTGATGAAGAAAGAAATACGTTTTTTTTTTTTTTTTTTGCTTAAGCTTGAAGTTGAATTTACCTGGAAACAGCAACGCATTAACTAAAGCCAGCATCATTAAATGGTAGACTGCAAACTAACAACTATTGAAACATTACACAAAACAAACATTTCTTGGCAACCACAATCTTGTAGGAAAATGGTACTGATAAAATTATGTGGCTAACCTTTTCCTATGACTTGCATTAGTAAACACCTGTGTATTTCAGGTACCAGTTTTTTTTTTTTTTTTTTGTTTTTCAAGTTCATTGCCCTTGTAAAAGAAAGACTGCTACAGCAGAAGATATTTTTACTTCCAATTTGGGAAATTCATGAAAGGAATGCTGATTTTCTGGGTTTTCACTCTAAGATTTCTGTTGTTAAAATTTATTGTCTTTTCGTGCAATTATCATATAGGTTTTTGACATAACTGAGCATGTTTGGTGTTTGATGATGATATCTCCACCAGATGTGATGTGTTGACTGTTACTGTACCATTTGACCTTTCATATTGAGCTGACCCCCTGTATAATTTTGTGCAGATGGAATCTGCCCTAAGGCATTGCTATGTTATGAACCCTAAAGAATTTTCTAAAGCCGGCAGTGAGGGGGATGATGTCTTTCTCTGTGAATACGAGTATGATGTCCGCTGGCACAGTTTTAAACGTATTGCAGATCTCGATGATGAAGAGGTAGGCTTTTTAGATTCTACTAAGTCACATCGAATTTGGAGTATGAATTCAGAAGTGATGGTGTTTTAGCAACTCACGTTTTGAAGTTCAATTTTTTTATTGCATCTCCAATGATGCATCTTTGGAACTTCATCTGATATTTCAACAGAAGTATTTTTGTTACCTTTTGGATAGAGAGAATCCAAAATGTGGACATGGAAAACTCCTATGGAATTGTCAGCAAATGGAAAACTGTGGAAGCCAACTATGATTCCGTTGTTTGGTTTGGAGTATAGTTTTCCATGGAAATGTTAAGAAGTCAATGGTCAAAGGGTGAAAGATGTCTTTCATAACTTTGGAAATCAACATTTAACATGTTTTTGGAAGAAATTGATATTCACATTTTTCTAGTAAAGCCCTGGAAATGGAAATTGAATTCCAGAGTTACTTTTTACACAAACAACAGCAATCCATGAAATTGAATTCATTTCCAGTGTATTCTCTCAAACCAAACACCCCCATCCACTATGATGCAGGTTCTTCGTGGACTTCCCTGAAGTATCACCTAAAACATCTCCACAGAATGTTTGAAATGTATACCATGATCAGGACAATGGCTTTAATGCTGAGTCAACTAAGTATCAGTGGAGAATGAAATGAATCCCCTGCTCATTGTGTTAATCAATTCCAAGTTCTAACCTAATCAGAATGAGTTGGTAAGAGTGGCACCTGTTTTTAGTCATTGAGCTAGTTGCACCTAGGAACCTATATTCAAGACCATATCAAAATTATTGATCTGCTTTAACACCGGGTCAAGGGTTCGAGTATCCATAGGTGGTGAAATTCCACAAGCGTGAGTGTGTGGGGGGTGTGTCTGCGTGTGTTAAAATTTAATTTTTTTAAAAAAAAAATTATTGATCTGCTGGGTCTTGTTGATGGCCCATAGCCTAAGAAGCAGGTGATTAGAATATGATGGCAATATGATCAGTACGGTGCAAATGGATGGTAGCACAAATTTGAGAAAAATTAAACAAGGGTTCAAATTCAAAGGATAAAACTCAAAAGGCAGGAGTTTAGATCATCCAATTACCACAAAGGTTGAGCATGTTTGCCATGTGTATGGCAGAGCAAAAACCATGGAACTTCCGTGAAATGTTCATCTTAGTAGCATTTCTCTACTATTAATTATAGAGAAAAGCAGATAAAGGTTTAAATTTTATTGGTTTCACTAATGGCAGAATGATGGAGAAGCAGACAATGATGAAAATTGGGATTCTTCTAAGGACTCAGGTTGTGATACAGAAGATGACTTTGAATACGAAAAAGAGACTGAGATAGGTTCATCAGCTGCAAAATACCCAGCTAACAAATACCAATCCCATGAATTGGCAGCGGTATGGTTCTCTCTGTTTTGTATATTTGGAGATTATAGTGTTGTGGCTACATATATCTAATGCACTTTCAAATGTTGTGTTCTTAAAATAGAACTCACGGAAGGGGCAGATCTTTGGTCTTCAGAAGATAGGGACAAAGACAATTCCAGAATATGTTAGATGCCATAAGAAGACCGAACTTGAAAGAGCTAAAGCAACACTGCTATTAGCCACTTTACCAAAGTCGCTGCCTTGCAGAAATAAGTATGTGTTAATCTGTTGGGTTATGGTTTCGCTGATTGTGCATTATGGCCTTTAGTAAATGCATGTGCTCATATGACAGAGAAATGGAGGAGATAACTGCATTTGTCAAAGGTGCAATCTGCGAAGATAATTGTCTAGGGCGCTGCCTCTATATTCATGGTGTTCCTGGAACTGGCAAGGTTGGTTTCTCTTTTTAGGGCTAGTACTGCACGTTTTTGCTGCCATTTCTAAGAAGGTAACGATTCATCTAATGTTCATGTGGTGTCATACATGTGGTCGATCTGGAGTCTAGACCATCCAAATCATGCCCATCATGTATGGGGCATAGCCTGAAATCACATTAACTGGGTGATCTTAACCATCTGATTTCACGTGTTGAATTTGGACTTCTGACCATTTTATTATCAACCATTTGTAGTCCACCAGTTGGGTGGATAGAATCATTTGATTAAGGAGATTTACAGGCTATGCTCTCCATCCACAATGGGCACTGATTTTGATGGTGTGGATTCGTGTACATACATGCCATGGCGTGGTGGATGAGTCACTGCCATTTAGAAAATGGTGGCAAACACCCTGTATTCCCATACCTCATTTTATGGAAATAATTTGTTGATTTTCATTTTCTGGTGCCATTTGTGAGTTACTGACAAAGGATGATGGTTTCCTTTTCTGAGAATGCAAATACTCATGTTTTTCTACTTGCGTGTTTGACTGCATCAAACTGCAGACTATGAGTGTACTTGCAGTAATGAAGAATCTAAGGTCTGAAGTTGATGCAGGAAGTATAAGACCCTGTTGCTTTGTAGAGATTAATGGTCTGAAGTTGGCCTCCCCGGAGAATATATACAGGGTGACTAATTTTTACATTAATTGTATCCTTACTCTAGTCATGTCTTTTCTTGTCCTCACTACATTATCTAGACATAAACACAAAGCTTTTACAGGTCATATATGAAGCTTTAAGTGGACATAGAGTTGGATGGAAAAAAGCTCTTCACTTGCTGAATGAGAGATTCTCCGATGTTAATAGAGTCGGCAAAGATGAAAACCAGCCATGTGTTCTACTCATTGACGAGCTTGATCTTCTTGTCACAAGGAACCAGTCGGTAATTTCTGCAGCTTATGGTTTATTTATTTTCCAGTTACTAAAATGCAAACTGCTAATGTAATGTCTTGAGGACCTTTTTGTTTTTGTGTGGCTGTTTTTAAGATTTAGAAGCATTAATTTTTGTAATCACTTTTTTTTTTTTTTTTCCCTGATGACAGGTTCTGTACAACATTCTTGATTGGCCTACAAAACCGCATTCTAAATTGATTGTAATAGGTAGTGGTTTATTTGAAAAACAGTGCTTTTCATATGCTGAACTGTGCTGTAGTGTTGTGATTATGATAACGCTATCATCACTCGCTATTTTATATTCTTGTTAATCGCAGGCATAGCAAATACTATGGATCTTCCAGAGAAGTTGCTGCCCCGTATTTCAAGCCGTATGGGCATCCAAAGACTATGTTTTGGTCCCTACAACCATCAACAACTGCAGGAGATCATTTCAAGCCGTCTTAAGGGCATTGATGCATTTGAGAAGCAAGCTATAGAATTTGCTTCAAGGAAGGTTGGTCTTGAGCACAACAATAGTCTTGTGTTCTGCTTATTATAAAGGGTCACAATCTTCTGAAATGGATGTTGGAATGCTTACCTATACATTTATAAACATGCATACATAAATACACGTGTGCATGCATAGTGGTGCATATGAATCCTCCATCTTTAAGGAACTTCATGGATCTACTTATAGTATTCTTACAAGAGCACGGAAGACCGCATGCATCTGTGCACCAGTAAAGAGTCTACAGACTAATTGTTGTTCACTTCTGTTATAGTGCATATGTTAATGTCAGGAAAGTGCTGTTATCCTGTGGTACTCAAATCTTTCAAATCTCTTAATACCCATGTCGGATACGATGCAACAGGGATATGGTGCATGGTGGATATGATTCTGTGTCAGATATGGCTTGGACATCGCTGTATATTTTAAATGACAACAAGTAAAAATCATAAGCGTATATTTAATCATCATCATCATCAAGGCCTTATCCCAACTAAATATGATCGGACACACAAATCTTGTTCTGCCATTCCACTCTATCAAGGGCTATCTCAGTTAAACCATAGGCATATGAATATGTTAAAAATGAACAAAAATGTTAAAATACGTTAATGATGAAATTACTAAAACATTTGATATACAAGCATGTGTGTGTATCTGCCTTACATGTGTGCATGACATCCAACTCTACCGCACTTGTATTTTCCTATTTATCAATGGCTAGAAATTGTTTTCATTGGTGTGGCCAATGGATAAGTAGATAAGGCTAATTTTTGCATCAGGTGATCTTCATGGTGGGTCCAAGCTATACAAAGTGTTGGATGTCACATGCACATGATAGGTTAGAAGTTATTATCTAGGTGGACCATACCTTGTGGTCCAACAGGTTGGACTTGAGACCTCTCTCTGTGTGTGTGCGTGTGTGCATGCGTTCTCGTGTGTGTGTGTGTGTGTGTGTGTGTGTGTGTGTGTTTATCTATCCAATAAATATTAACAATATTGCACATTTGTTTAGGTTGCCGCTATTTCGGGTGATGCACGTCGTGCCCTGGAAATTTGTAGGCGTGCAGCAGAACTAGCTGATTATCGACATAAGCAGTCACCACAATCGACAATTCCATCACTTGCTGTTCATGATTCTCAAGCAGGTACATAGAAGTTTCTGAAATGCAATATAAGATACTCTTCCACTCATCCTCAACCATGACAAGATGCAGCAAAAGGCACAATTATAGGTATATTAGTCCACAATTAAAAAAAAAAATGTTAAAAAGATTTGAGAGTATAATCCCTACAATCACACCCTTAGCTGCATCTTTTTTTTTTTCAGAAGCAACGATAATTATATTAATAGAAAAAGAAATTACAGAGAAAAAGAGCTGCTGAGGTAGCATAACAAGAAGCCTACAAGCCTAGAAACAAAAGATTATAGTCCTTAAGGCCGAATACATTAACCACCCATTCGATTAACAATTTTTTTAGCTGAGGATCCCGCTGTTTGTGCCGAAGACTGGATGTCATTGAAACATCTATCATTCCTTTGCCCACCAAATGTCATTGATACACCCTTAGCTGCATCTTGTCATGGTTGAGCATGAGTTCCCTTGTTCATGTGATATAATCAATACCATATTCATGGCAGACATAAATGTTTTTTTCTGCTTAATTCAGCTGGATTTGAATGTTCTGTTGATCTAATGTAATTTTGACTCACCTGCACTTTACAATTGTGATTAAGTTGTTTTCAGTTGTGAAGAAAATTGAGGACTAAAATCTGAACTAAATTCTTAGGATTGTTTAATCATCATCATTGCCATCATTGTTGTCATCTTCATTAATAATCATAATTGTTGTTGTGGTTTGGGTTTTATTAATCTGCACTACACTGTTGAAGAGTGTTTACCTTCACCAACCTTTCACCGATCCTCATCAGTGGATGTGTTATAGATACATGCCCTCCATTAGAACAACACCACATAGGCTACTGCCAAAACCCATTGTTTGAACCATGCAAAAAGTAGCCAATAGTGCCTGTCAAGTGGATGGTCAGTACATTTCTAGGCTACCGTTCAGCTTTTCAGGCTACAATTATATTTGTCATCCAATTAATGGATGTTGTAGGTTGTATTCGTAGTATTGATATCATTACATGTATCGCTGGTTAGGGATAGGGATAGGTGTATTGATATCGCTGATATTATCGTCGATACTCGGAAAATGTATTGTGACTGAGGGAAACATTGGGGAAACATGAGGAAATGGTGGAATTTCTTAATGAAACTTCAGGAGATGCTAAAATACACATATTTGCATATTTAGGAATCAAATAATTGCAAAAAAGATGTATACATAATTAGTTTCTCTTTAATGGAGGTCTAAAAGCATGTAACCCTGGCTCAGGGAAACACTAGAGAAACATGGGAGATATGGTAGACTTTTTCAACAATACTTTAAGAGATGCTAAAATGCACATATTTGCATAATTAAGAATAAAATAATAGCGAAAAGATACATATTTGCATATTTAGGAATTAAATAATAAGTTTCCCTTTAATGGGGCCTAAAAGCATGTATCGTTGACTCAGGGAAACATGGGAAAAATGGTGGATCCATCCATCCATCCATGCATGCATATACATACAAACACACATGCATGATCCATCCATCCATGTGTGCATGCATACACATCTACACACAAACACACATACACACATTGGTCCTCCATCCATTCATGTATACATACATCCATCCATGATTCATCCATCCATCCATACCTATACACACATACATGTTAGATAGATTGAAATATACCTTGTATAACTAGCATACCTTGTATAGTTGGTTTCCATAAATAGAGGATTCTGATTTTATTACTTCCCTTGTATAGATGCTGTAATCTCTATATATTCAACCCCTTTGGGTTGTCTCATATACACAAAAGCTTTCAGCTCCTCTCGGTTTACATGGTATCAGAGCTTCACTGATCCAAATCCGGCACCACCTGTCAGATCCGACCATCCCTGCTGAGTCCGGCCACCATCCCTGCTCGTCCGACCGCCCCTGCGTCGTTCGGCCACCATCCCTGCTCGTCCGATCGCCCCTGCGTCGTCCGACCACCCTTGCTGCGTCGTTCGACCATCCTCTGCTCGTCCGGCGTCCCCTGTTGCTCGTCCAGCGCCCCCTGTTGCTTTGTCCGACCACCCCCTGCTCGTCCGACCGCCCCTCTACTCATCTGACCGCCCCTCTGCTCGTCCAGCGTCGTCCGGTCACCTCTATTGCTCGATCTGTTCGAGTTCCAGCAACCCCTATTGCTGTTGCTCCCATCCAGCGTCAGATCTCGATTATTCCGTCAGATCTCGTCAGATCTCGATTATTCCGCCAGATCCAGAGCCCCTGTTGCTGTTGTTGTTCTTCCAGATTCAGATCTAGCTTTTCCAGATCTACAATTTCTAGATTCAGATCTACTGTTGCTATTGCTATTCTACCAGATCCAGATCTACATTTTCCAAATCCAGAGCCTATTTCGCCAGATCCAGATACTGCAACCCCTTGGGTATCTCCTGTTGTACGGTACATTTAAAACATTCTTCTGTTACAACTCTTTGCGTAGTTTACATTAATGTCGATCAATGGACAAGAACTCATCACGTACAGAGGCCCCACGGTATTGTTTTGATGGTACCAACTATTCGCTATGGGCCATCCATTTTCAGAACTTCCTCAAGGGTTGTGGTTTGTGGGGACTAATTGATGGATCTGTTACTATTCTCACTTCCACAGATGCCGATAAATTAGCTGATTGGGAAATGAACAATGAACGGATTATTACCTGGATTCTCGATTTGGTCGATCGGTCCATTGTTGTTGGCCTCACACCTCATCGCACAGCTAAGGCAATATGGGAGCATCTTCGGACAATTTATCAACAAAGTAATGCGGCTCGGTCATATCGTCTGGAACAGGATCTCGTTAACCTTACTCAGGATGACGACAGTATTCAATCATTTTACTCTAATATTGTCACAATTTGGACTGAGATGGCGTTGATGTATCCAATATTTCCTCATGACTTTAAGATTTTTCAAACTATGCACAAGAGTGCGCAAGTTCGCCAATTTCTTATGAAGCTGCCTCCGGAATTTGAGCATTGTCGGGCTGCTCTCTTGAACCTTAGCCCTACTCCTTCATTGAATTCGGTTATTAATGATATATTGGCTAAGGAACAACGACTGAAAGTTCTCTCTTCCTTCCTCAACTCCGGGATCATCTGATATGGTGCTTGTTGTGTCCACCACTACACCAACACGTGGTTCCTCTCCTTTGATTTGTCGCGGTTGCAACAAGGTGGGTCATGTTGTCGCTCAATGCAAAGAATGGTGTGCTTATTGTCGACGAACTGGTCATGGTATTCAGGACTGCTATACACGTGCCTATGCATTTTCTTTCGGACGTGGACGTGGTGGTCGTGGTCGTGCTCTTTCTACTACTACTGCCACTATTTCTTACGAGCTGTCTGTTAGTGATTCTGCATCTTCTGTTGAAGGTCTTTCATCACCTTTGACTCCTGCAATGCTCCACCAAATTGTTCAGGCCCTCTCTGCGGCCGGTATGTCAGGTATATCCCCATCTTCTCCATGGTTCTTCGATTCGGGTGCTTCCAATCATATGACTGGTGCTGCATCCCATCTTCGTGACATTCGTCCCTACACCGGCAATCAAGTTATTTCTACTGCAGATGGCACTAGACTACCTATTAAGTCTGTTGGATCATTGACTTTTTCTCCTTTTGCTCATCGCCAGTTCACCCTTCGTGATGTGTTTCATGTCTCTAACCTCTCCTCTATTTAATTTCAGTTGGTCAACTCACATCTAATAACTGCTTAGTCATATTTCTTCCCAACCGTTGTTTTGTGCAGGATCTGGCGACAAGGAAGGTACTTGGGATGGGTAGGCGGCATGGTCGTCTGTACGTGCTAGACTTTGCTCCATCTGTCACTCTGGCTCGTTGTTTCTTTTCTCCATCTTCATCAAATATTTCTTCGGCAAATAAATTGTGGAAACTTTGGCACTTTCACTTGGGTCATCCACATTCCGATCGGTTAATTCACTTATTTTCTTCTGGCATGTTAGGGAATGTTTTTCTTAATAAGAAAGATTTGGATTATTCTTGTTCATATTGTTGTCTTTCAAAAAGTAAATGTATTCTTTTTCCTCTAAGTATTACAAAATCATCTTCTATGTTTGAACTAGTACATACAGATGTCTGGGGTCCTTCACCACTTATGTCACTCTCTGGGTTACGTTACTACGTTATATTCATTGATGATTTCACATGTTACACCTGGATTTACTCTCTGCACTCGAAGTCACAGGTTTTTGAAAAATTGAAGATATTTTACTATATGGTCAAGACTCAATTTCGGGTACCAGTTCAAACTCTCCGCTCTAACTCATGGGGGAAATATCTCTCAACCAATTTTCGTACATATCTTCAGGATCATGGGATTATTCATCAGACCACCTGTTCTGATACTCCACAACAGAACGGGGTGGCTGAACGAAAAAATCATCATATTGTTGAAACTGCCAACACCCTGATGACTGCTATGAGTGTTCCTCGTTCTTTCTGGGCAGAAGCAATGTCACATTCAGTCTACTTGATTAACCAGATGCCAACCAACGTTCTGAACAGTAAATCTTCATACTTTGTTCTTTACGGCTTCCTTCATGCATATTCCACATTTCGTGTTTTTGGTTGTCTGTTATGTTCACCTGGCTTCACATGAACGTAACAAACTATCTCCCAAATCGATCAAATGTATGTACTTAGGATTTGGAGAAACTCAGAAGAGTTTTCGATGTTATGATCCGGTTTCTCGTCGTGTTCGGATTTCACGACATGTTGTTTTTCTTAAACATATTGCCTTTCATTCATCTCTTCCTCCTCTGCACGCCCCAAACTCTCCTGGTCTAACCACCTTTCCTGATATTCCTTTCGCCTCGAGTACTCTCCCTTGTCCGTTGCAAGTTTACTCACGTCGATCACGTACAGCTCCGCCACCTATTACTCAACCCGAACCTACTGTACCTGTTGTAGATCCTGAACCTACCTCGATACGTCGTTCCGATCGTGTACATCGACCGCCTGATCGCTTGATATGCTCCATGTCTGCCATGAATGCTACTTTAGATACTGTTTCTATTCATACTTCATACTCTCAGGAAGCCACTCATGATTGTTGGAAGAAGGCTATGGCAGAAGAACTTGCGGCATTGGATGATAATCAAACGTGGGACATTGTCACTCCACCCACTGACCAACAGCTAATTGGTAGCAAATTGATTTATTCTGTCAAGCTCAAGTCTAATAGATCATTGGATCGATACAAGGCTCGACTTGTCGCTCAGGGATACAAACAGGAATACGGAATTGATTATGATGAGACATTCGCTCCCGTGGCCAAGATGAAAACTATTCGTACTCTTCTGGCAATATCTTTCGTTCGCTCTTGGCCACTTGCTCAGATGGGTGTGAAAAATGCTTTTCTTCATGGAGACCTCTAAGAAACAGTATATTTGAAACCTCCTCCTGGGTCTTTAATTTTTTTTTTTAATTTTTTTATTAGCTCGTTAGTACACCCACTGTTAGATCACACTTCATTGTTAGCCACCCCCACTAGGGAATCGATGCCAAGACCTCAGTGTTGAAACGAGGTATTTTCACTCGATCTACCACTTGAGCTATGGGTCTTTAATCCCTGACAATAAGGTATGTCGCCTAAAGAAAGCCCTGTATGGCCTCAAACAAGCACCTCTGGCATGGTTCCAACGCTTTTACGATGTTGTTACTGGTGCTGGCTTTACTTAAAGTAGTCATGACCCGTCACTATTTTTGCGCACCACAGCTCGCGGAATTGTCATTGTTCTTGTCTATGTTGATGACCTACTTTTGACCAGTCGATGCTACTGGCATCTCGGCTTTAAAGGAAGTTCTGCAATCCTCATTCAAGATGAAAGACCTCAGCCATCTCACATACTTTCTTGGGCTTGAAATTTCACGTTCTAAACGTGGGATCCTGGTCAGCCAGCGTAAATATGCCAAGAATCTTTTTGCTTTGGCATCATTGACGGATCAGAAAACAGTTCAGACTCCCTTAGAACTTAACGTTCATTATGGTCGTGACGATGGTGATCTTCTTGCACAGCCTGACTTATACCGCCGTTTGGTTGGGAGTCTGGTTTACTTAATTATGACTCGCCCTGATATTGCCTACGCTGTCCAAGTCGTCAGCTAGTTTGTTTCTGTTCCTCGGACTCTTCATATGATTGCGGTGTTATGCATCCTACGGTACCTACGTGGAACTCTAGATCGATCACTGTTCTTCTCCTCCACGGCGACTCTGGACCTTCGTGCTTATTCGGATGTTGATTGGGCCGGTTGTGCTCTCACACGAAGATCTACCACTGGCTACTGTGTTTTTCTCGGCACTTCTCTCATCTCTTGGAAGTGTAAGAGGCAGGCCACTGTTTCCAAATCAAACACAAAAGATGAGTATCGGGCGATGTCCGCTGCGTGTAGTGAGCTTGTTTGGTTATGTGGACTTCTCTCCGACTTGGGCGTTCCTTTGCAGAATCCTACTCCACTCCATGTTGATAATCTCAGTGTCATTCAGATTGCCTCTAACCCGGTTTTTCATGAACGGACGAAGCATATTGAAGTTGACTGTCACTTTATCCACGAGAAATTTCAGTTTGGGCTCATTTCTCTACCACATGTTGCATCTCATGATCAGATTGCAGACATTCTCACCAAGTCCCTACTTCTGCACGTCACTCATTTCTCGTTGACAAACTATTACTTGTCGATGACCCGCATTAGTTTGAGGGGGGATGTTAGACAGACTGAAATATACCTTGTATAACTAGCATACCTTGTATAGTTGGTTTCCATAGATAGAGGATTTTGATTTTATTACTTTCCTTGTATAGATGTTGTAATCTCTATATATTCAACCCCTTTGGGTTGTCTCATATACACAAAAGCTTTCAGCTCCTCTCGGTTTACAATACAAACATGCATTTCATCATATAGCCATGCACCTATAAAAAATGATTTTTTTTTAATAAACAAGTTTTTGGCGATATCGATACATTGATGATACAAGCAACACTTGGAATTTACACAATAAAAAATATTGGTGATACATCAACGATACAACAGACTTGGAATTTACACGGTTGAAAATATTGGCGATACATTGGCAATACTTGGCAATATATCGCTGATTCCTGGAATTTCTGATGCTACCAGTGTTATCGGTATCTCCAAGCTAGAGATATGAATAATATCGAGGAACGTTATCGATAATATTGGGATACTCCAAACAATGGTTGTAAGGTACTTTTTGCATGTTTTAGATAATCCTTCTATCTGGATTTTGGGAATTGACCTATCCAAGAGGTAGCAATTCTAATGAATGGTCTAGACCATCAAGCATGTTCACCGATGACAGTCAGTAAAGGTTGTTGTTGAAATGTACTTTTGGAGACTTTGATCTTTTCCGACTCTTCTTTGGCTAACATTGCCTACAAGACATCTGGTTTGATGGATTGTTCCCATCAGTGATAAGTTTGCTATTAAATTGCTGCTGGATTTGCAAGTATTATGTACTGACGTCTTCATTGAAAGTTTTGGTGCTCAAATTGATACGTTTTCCTACTTTTCAGGAAAACAACTTGTTGGTATGGTTGAGGTCGAAGCGGCCATACAAGAAATGTTTCAGGCGCCTCATATTCGAGTAAGTTGAAGTTAACTTCCATTTTCCATTTGATGATGATGAATCATGGACTTCTATTTGATGCATCTATTGTAATAGAAGGCTCTATATTCTGTAAGGACCCTTGAAATGTTTAATGACCAAAAAATAAGTGAAGACAATGAAAGCCTTTGTGACGATTTACTTTACAAGCAATATTCGGGGTATTGGTATCGTTACATGTATCAGTGATCGGGGATACGGAAAGACGTATTGGTATTTTTGATATTATCATCGATACTTGGAAAAATATCGATGTTTGAGGGAAACATGGGAAATGTTGGGAAAAAAGGTGAAAATTTTCAATGAAACTTTAGGAGATGTTAAAAGACATGTTTATACATGTAGGAATCAAAATATTATAAAAAAACAATTATCCATGATAAGTTTTCATTTTATAGAGGCCCAACCATGTGTTGTTGAAAAAATCAGAGTAAAATAAATATATATAATTTGTAGCCAATCAATAGATTGGCCAACACTCATAAATATATAAATTTTTTACATTAATTAACAATGAAGAATACATTTTCCATATAAAAATGAACAAAAAAATAGTTTTTTTCTAATTTTACCCATTTTTCACTTAAATGTTAATTTTTTCGCCATGAATCTATGTCAATGCATGAGAATCATGCATAGACATAGATTTCCATTGTAATCCATGCTAACATTTGAAAAAATAAAATAAAATAAAAAAATTGAATTTTCCATGGATTTTCATCACCTTTATGTTTTGGCCCATCTTTGTTTCGAGCTGAGATTTCTCCCTAAATCCAAAGAGAAAATCCAAAGAAAAACAAATATATATATATATATATATATATATATATATATATATATATATATATTGGGCTTTTGAAAAAAAATCATTTTTCTATCAATTTTTGCCTTTTTACAGATGTTTCTCTAGTATTGGGGATGTTATGGATGGTATCATCAATACCAGGAAACTTTTATAAGTGATTTTGACGCAGGGATGAACGTGATGAGGATAACTACTCCGAATCCACAGAGCTTCTCTGGACTCCTCACAGAGACTTCTCGAATACACGAGGAAAGAAAGCAGAAAATAGAAATAAATTCTAAGAAATTCAAAATTGATTAATTGATGATTAAAAATGAGTTCACAACCCTTTAAATAGGGGTACCAAGCAATGGGAAAGAAATCAGAATCAAACTACGACTAAAACTCCTAGAAATCGCGACTTACTATAAATAGTAAACTTACTATTTATAGACGGTCGTGATGTCTACTAGTGCGCAAGGTTTTCGGCCAAAAATAGTAAGTGTCCTATTTGGCTTCACCAAACCGTTCTCCTAATTATTCTAAGCTCTTTTCACGTTGGGCGCAACTCCTAAAGCCCGACGGATGAAGAGTTATAATCAAACTAAAACTTACTATTGATAGTAAAAATGAAATTAAAACGGGGAAATGACCGTCGATCCAGAGGTTTTTTGCAATTTGGGGCTGCGCAACCTGGCGTAACAGGGTTGGTTGGCTAAAGTAGCTCGTTCTACCCCAAAATCATATATTTTACGTCAGCTAACTCATTCCGGATTGCGAAATACGCCCGATCTAAGGTCCGACGGTCCGGATCACTTCTGTCGTCGACCGGGCCTTTTCTGATCCATCTTGGCCATGAAACTGTTTGCGACCCGCTCTACATTAGTCCCCTCCACTTCAAAAGAACTCGTCCTCGAGTTCTCATCCTGCGCTGGTTCATGATACTCGGTCAGGTCTGCGACGTTGAAAGTCCGTGAGATCACCATGTCATCTGGATGATCAACAACATAAGCGTTGTCATTGATCTTTCGAATGATTGAGACAGGTCCAATCTTCTTATTTTTCAACTTGTTGTACGTCCCGGTTGGAAATCTCTCTTTGCGCAGATGGACCATAATGCGGTCGCCCACCTCGAACACTTTTTGTCGCCGGTGCTTGTCCGCTTGTTCCTTGTACTTCTCGTTCGAGCCATGTAGCTTGGTCTGCACTTCCGCATGGATGCCCATGATCTTGTCTGCCATATGTTCTGCTGCAATGCTCGTGCCTGGGTGCTTGGGCAAAGGGATCAAGTCAAGCGTGTGGCGAAGCACTCGTCCATAGATAATCTGGAACGGTGATTTCCCTGTCGAGCGGTTCACCATGTTGTTAAATGCAAACTCTGCTTGAGACAAGGCCAAATCCCACTGCTTCGCTTTTTCTCCTGAAATACAGCGAAGGAGGTTTCCCAATGTACGATTTACAACTTCGGTTTGCCCATCAGTCTGTGGGTGGTAAGCACTGCTGAATTGAAGTCGTGTATTGAATCAAGTCCACAAAGTCTGCCAAAAGTGGCTAACGAACTTCGTGTCACGATTAGAAGTAATGGTTTTGGGATCCCGTGTAGTCGTACGACCTCCCTGAAGAATAGATTCACCACGTGTGTTGCATCGAGGGTCTTCTTGCATTGGATAAAGTGTGTCATCTTGGAGAAACGATCTACCACCACGAACACTGAATCCATACTGCGTTATGTTCGTGGGAGACCAAGCACGAAGTCCATTGATAAATCCTCTCAAGGACCGTCAGGCACAGGTAACGGGGTGTAGAGGCCTGTATTCTGATATTGCCCCTTGGAGGTCTGACAAACATAACACAGTTGTACGGCTTTTCCTACATCATGTACTAATTACGGCCAGTAATACCGCTCTTCCACAAGAGCTCGAGTCTTGTCTCGCCCAAGGTGTCCACCGAGGCCACCTCTATGTAGCTCCTGAATAATCCGTTTCCTCAGAAAACTTTGGGGGATGCACAATCGATTCCATTTGAAGAGAAAATCGTCCTGTATATGAAGGTCACTGGGGTGACCTTCTTGGCACTTCACCCAAGAATCTTTGAAGTCCTCATCCTCGGCGTATAACTCCTTGAGACAGTCGAAGCCGACCACCTTGTTGCTCATCGTAACAAGCAGTGATGCACGACGGCTAAGTGCATCAGCCACCTTGTTCTGCTGCCCTGACTTGTGCTTCAGAACGAACGTGAATTCCTGTAAAAACGTAACCCATCTAGCATGCACATGATTCACGTTAGTCTGACTATTAATAAACTTTAATGCTTGATGGTCGGTGTACAGAACAAACTCTCTTTGAATAAGATAATGTCGCCAATGTCGCAACGCCTGAACAACTGCGTACAACTCAAGCTCATAAGTCGACTACTTCTTTCGGGCTTCGCTGAGCTTCTCGTTGTAGAAGGCTATCGACTCGCCTTCCTGTGATAATACTCCTCTAATTCCGACGTATGAAGCGTCGCACTCAACCTCAAACAATTTGTCGAAATTAGGAAGCACCAAGACCGATGTTGTAGACAAACGATGCTTGATCTCATGAAAGCTCTTATCAGCTTTATCGGTCCACTGGAACGGTCCTTTTTTCGTGCAATCTGTTATAGGCACGACTATGGTGTTAAAATTTCGCACAAATCGACGATAGAAAGTCGTCAACCCGTGAAATCTCCTTACCTCATGAATGTTTGTCGGGATCGGCCATTCCCTAATAGCTCGCACCTTTTCATCGTCCACACGAATGCCTGTGGATGTTACAACAAATCCTAGAAACAATAGGCTGTCAGTTAAAAAACTACACTTCTTCAAGTTGAGGTATAACTTGTTAATTTGTAGGACCTGCAACGCCTGCCTGAGATGTTTCCTGTGCTCCTCCTCATCCTGGCTATATATCAATATGTCATCAAAATATACTACCACAAATCGGCCAGTGATCGGTTTTAGAACTTGATTCATCAAACGCATAAAAGTACTTGGTGCGTTCGATAGGCTGAAGGGCATGACTAGCCACTCATACAACTTTCCTTGGTCTTGAATGTTGTTTTTCACTCATCACCGGGTCGGATACGAATCTGATGGTACCCGCTCCTTAGATCTAGTTTAGAGAACACCTTGGCCCCTTCTAGTATATCGAGCATGTCGTCCAACCATGGTATTGGAAACCAATATTTGATGGTAATTTTGTTGATTGCCCGGCTGTCGACACACATGCGCCAGCTTCCATCTTTTTTTGGCGTTAATAATGCTGGTACGACACATGGGCTCATGTTCTCTCTCAAGAGGCCCTTACGGATCAATTCCTCCATTTGTCCCTGAAGTATCTTGCACTCCTTCGGACTTATTCGATAATGAGGGCGGTTGGGCAGGATAGCTCCAGGGACGAGGTCTATGTGATGTTGGATGTCCCTCATGGGGGGCAATCCATCAGGTAAATCCTCAGGCCAGACTTCTTTGAATTCGTTTAACAACAGTCTTAAACTTGGAGGGATGTTTGAGGGTTTCTCTTCCTCGCCCTTCACCACTACGGCGTATACTTCGCCGGTTTTCTTGGATTCCTCCATGAAGTCCCGAATGGTCAAGAGGGAACTCCCCTCCACTTTAGAGGCTTCAGGGTGGTTCTCTGGTGCCATAGGGGCAAAGATTATTTTTCGACTATCCTTGACAAATATGTAGACATTATCCCGTCCCCGATGGGTCGCATCACAGTCCGACTGCCAGGGTTGACCCGGTAGCATATGACAAGCTTTCATGTCGACCACGTCACAAAGTATTTGATCCCTATAATTTTTGCCAATTGAAAACGAGATAGTGCATTGTTCAGTTACCTTGGTCTCATTCACCTTTTTTATCCAGCCAATTGAGTACGGGGAAGGATGTTTCGTCGTCAGTAGCTGCAACTTGTCCACCATCACTCTTGAGACGATGTTCTCGCTACTACCACTGTCTATGATCACATCACAGACTTTTCCGTTGACAGTGCACCGAGTACGAAATATATTGTGTCGTTGTGGATGTAATTCCTTTCGTGAGGCATACAGTAATCGCCTCACAACTAGAAATTCGTCACGATCCTCGCCCGTCACTTCATCGCCACCTGCTGTTTCTTCAGTGGTTTGTTCATGTTCATCAAAACCATGGTATTCTTCTGCGGCCTTATATTCGGTACCCCCTTCATTTATAATCAAGTTTGTTGCGGGACGTCGAAGACAAGTGTTTGATAAATGGCCTGGCTGGCCACAACGGTAACAATTGTTCGACCTTGGCCGATCATAAGGATTTGGAATCCTACTCGGGCCCGCTGTTGTGGGTGCTGCACGTTGAGGTCTGGATGAGTTGCTCCCCATATCACGGTTTGCGGTTGTAGGAGGTTGAGGACGATCTCCTACTAGATCTTTTCCTCGTGCCGGCACTGGATCTTGCGTGGAACCTGTCATGGGGGGTCGAGTTGAAGGATATGGACGAGCAGGAGCTCTTGCAAGTTGTGTTTGTGCCCAACCTGTCAATTGAACTGCTTCATCCACGGTCCTGACTGGATACATCTGAACTCGGTCCTGAATTATCGGCCGCAACCCACCTATAAATCGTGTCACCTTCTGTGACTCAGATTCTAACAGATCGTTTCATGTAGCCAACCGCTGGAATTCTTCAGTGTAATCTGTGACGGTTCGATTTCCTTGTCGGAAATTTTGATATTGCTGGAATAGTATCTGCTCATAATCACTGGGGAGAAATCGTGATCGAAGAAGACGTCTCATCCGTGGCCATGATGAGATGGGCACCTTGTTCTGGCGGCTCGTGAGAGTTGTAATTGTTCCCACCATGGAGAAGCACCAAATTTTAATTTAAACGCTACCAATTTTACCCTTTTATGATCTGGCACGTCCATATAATCAAAATATCTCTCTACTTCGGCTAGCCAATCGAGAAAATCTTCTATACGCAATAAACCGTTAAAACTAAGAAGTTCAGCCTTACCTCGATAATCTCTTTCAGCACGATCTAGATGATCACCTCCATGGATTGGTCGTCGGACAAAACCCTCATTAAGGTCCTCGTCGCTAGAACTTGAATCATCTGGTGTAGCCCTACGGTTTGCCACTGGTAGTGCTCTACGAAAATCGGGGTTGCGTCGTACAGCAACCATGGGTGGTGGAGCACCGCCTAGGGCTCGGGGCGGAAGTAGTGCATCCGCAAGACGGTCGAGGGTTGCCTGCAGCCCTTGCATGGTCAACTGACTCTCCCGGTAGAAAGCTTTCATTCTTTCTGAAAGATAACGAATCTCTGGATTACCGTCGATAGGATTTTGATTCATACCTTCATTGTTTGCCATCGGCCCGAGGGGAATCCTCGCTCTGATACCAATTGACGCAGGGATGAACGTGATGAGGATAACTACTCCGAATCCACAGAGCTTCTCTGGACTCCTCATAGAGACTTCTCGAATCCACGAGGAAAGAAAGCAGAAAATAGAAATAAATTCTAAGAAATTCAAAATTGATTAATTGATGATTAAAAATGAGTTCACAACCCTTTAAATAGGGGTACCAAGCAATGGGAAAGAAATCATAATCAAACTACAACTAAAACTCCTAGAAATCGCGACTTAAACTTACTATTTATAGACGGTCGTAATGTCTACTAGTGTGCAAGGTTTTCGGCCAAAAATAGTAAGTGTCCTATTTGGCTTCACCAAACCGTTCTCCTAATTATTCTAAGCTCTTTTCACGTTGGGCGCAACTCCTAAAGCCCGACAGATGAAGAGTTATAATCAAACTAAAACTTACTATTTATAGTAAAAATGAAATTAAAACAGGGAAATGACCGTCGATCCAGGGGTTTTTCGCAATTCCGGGCTGCGCAACCTGGCGAAGCAGGGTTGGTTGGCTAAAGTAGCTCGTTCTACCCCAAAATCATATATTTTACGTCAGCTAACTCATTCCGGATTGCGAGATACGCCCGATCTAAGGTCCGACGGTCCGGATAACTTCTGTCGTGGACCGGGCCTTTTCTGATCCATCTTGGCCATGAAACTGTCCGCGACCCCCTCTACATCAGATTCTTTTCAGAGTATCACTGATATTGAAAATATTGCCGATATTATTGAAAATATCAGCGATATTTGGAAAATTTTATACTTTCAGCAGTTTTGGTACCGTTGACTTGGTGATACCCCGATAATATCAGCAATATCATCGAGAATATCTCCGCTATTTGGAACATTGATTACAAGTGGTAAAAAAAATTACCTGTTAGAAAACAGCAAAGATCAGAACCATCTAAGACTACCACTATATTGAGCTATAAGTGAAAAAGCTGAAGATTTACGGAGCCATTAGCAATGTTGGCATGGTTTCTGCTACAACTGTGCATGGATTGGTAACACTGAAAGGAAATGGGTAGCTTTAAAGAAGAAGTCATTGCCATTTTGGTTTAACAAAAGTAGATACTTGCTTCGTTTCTTGGAAAACCAAGAACAGCATTACTTGCTACTTCACAAACATTTACATGCAGTTTCTTCTTACAGGTAATGAAAAGCTGTTCAAAACTGAGTAAAATTATGTTGGTGGCTATGGTGCATGAGCTCTACAAGACTGGAATGGGAGAGACCACCTTTGAAAAGGTCAATTACTCGAAGCCTGCCTTTTGAATGTTTGCCAATCATGTTCATGCTTGTTAGACTGGTTTTCTCTTGGGTCAATTTTCAGAAATCCTTGTGGTTGGTCAATTTATATGGCAGTGGCACTACTCACCCACATAAACTCAGCTTGTGCTTCACACATAAGGATTAACCATATCAGACAAGATTCTTGGGAAAACTAATAAAGTCCCACAATTTTTGGAAACTAGACTCCAGAGTCCCGGTTGAACTTATCCCAAACCCAGTCAACAAGATTTTAGGCAATATAATGAGCACTTCTGGTATACAACGCTGTGTGACTATGTTTGCTTTCAGAAACTAGGTTATAAAAGTTCCTAGGGATGTGAAATTTTGTAGTGTGATGTGTGGAAAGTTTCTCAGTATTACTCAGTAATTTGCACTTACAAAGCTTTTTTCTTTAGTGTGATATTTGGGCAACTAATCTCTTGACAATGGTTGCAAGTCCTATGGCATCAACATTAATACTTACCCTGCTTCTTCTTTTTTTGTTGTTTGTATTTTCTTTTTTCTGCTTTTGCCTCCCCAAACTGCAGTTGGCAATGGCTGTTTCCTGCCTCTGTAAAAGCAATGGTGAAGTGTGTCCTGGGTGGGATACCCTCTTCAAAGTTGGGTAAGCAGTTTCGAATTATTCATTTGCCAATATGTAGCAAGCAACTTGTGTTTCCGTGAGATGTGCTTGTGTCATCTGGTGCTCAACCCAGCTGATGATATGGGCAATCGGTTTCATGGGTCATGGATCATGGTTCAACAGGAAACCATGGGAAAGGATCATGGTACAGCTAAAAGTCAGGGCAGTGGTTTTGCACTGAAGACAAGTGCACCCATTAGATTCCCTTGGGGCCTGTTTGGGTCCACTGAAAATGAGTTCCACTTATTTTATTTAATTGTTCATGATCCCTAATACATAACTATGATTGACTAAAATGAGGTGAACTCATTTTTAAGTGGAACAGGCCCTTGTATTATACTATTGTTAGGATGAAGTATGGAACTTGCAAGTGCAACAGATCTAGAGAATGGAGACATCTTTTTAAGCAATTTATCTTGATCTGATTTCATAGTCCATCTTGTGATGTAAAGTATTTTGGACCATTTTGCAGCTGTAAGCTTGGTGAATGCAGAGTCATTCTGTGCGAAGAAGGATCTAAGCATAGATTACAGAAATTGCAGTTGAACTTTCCAAGGTTAGTTTTTTTCTTATAACTGATTTCTTTTATACCGTAACTGTTATTTTCTAAAATACCCCTTTTGTTTACGGAAATATCACGATTACCTGTCACGTTTGCTGGTTCTTCAGGCCCAGCATCAAATCATACTTGGCCTGTTAGGGCAAGCTGTTTTTTAGGCAGCTGGGCCGAGTTGGGCAATTCCAGTTATTATGAGGTGGTGTGCATACTTGCAACTGCCCAAATCGATTGGAGTTGTCTAATTCTAAAATACGCCAAAGAGGCAGTGCTTTAATCTTGCAAGGCTACACATTCTTTGAATTTCAGTAAAAAGAACCTTGATTTTGACTTTTGTCTTGTGTTCTGGCATCTCAGTGATGACGTAGCATTTGCGCTGAAGGATTGTCCACAACTCCCTTGGTTAGCTAAGTACCTGTGATTACAGGCTTGGAAAAATTATGTTCTTCATTCTTAAGATTATTTTTAAAAAAAACTTTCCGGCTTTTATTTTCCAACTGTGAATGGGATTTTATGATCCCCTGGTGAGTTAACTCTTTTTCTCCTTTCACATAGATTTTATTTTAATTTATACTTAACTTTTCCAATCTTACCTAGAGAAACAATGGTACTTTGAATAGTCTCTCTGTTAATATTTTCTTTCAAACTGTAGCCTATAATCGCCACACGTGCCATGCACCCTTGTTGGATGGTGGGGACATGTTGCATGGATATCTCTAACTACCACCATTTAAAGACAATTGGTGGGGAATATTAAGTATTTCACAATTTGGTTTTTCAAAAATTCCTTTTGAAATACTCATTAAGATTCCCACCCACCATTGCTGGATGGTAGGAGACATGCAGACTTGACTCTCTGCGCATGCTCTCTAATCTCTATGCAGTCTTTTCCAATCACGTATACAATGGCATAGTTTGGTAGGGGCCATCATGTAGTATATATGGCATTTGCCAGGTTCACCGATGCATGTGGCATAAAAGTCCTTCAACCAAAACCGTTTTACACATCCACTGCCTTTCTTATGGAAATGACAGCCCTTGAAGTGGACCCCAGTTCCAGATATACATTGGGAGGGGAGGATGCCGGAGCCCAAAGAACCAATTATTTGGTTGACTAATCTCCACAGTACATATGTCCACATGATGCATCATTCGGAATCATCCATCCAGTGATAACTATCATAGATGGTATGTTTAAAAAATCACACTAATCTAAGAAAGCATATCATTAATTGGAGCCGTTAACCAGTTCTATTTGAAAGCCACCAACTAGATGGTTAACTATTTGAAAGCCACCGACTAGATGGCTAGGATCATTGATGTAGGCTTATTTTGAACCATTTTCCATCCGGAGTATGGAAAACTAGATGGATGACTTCAATTGATGCCTCACCCTGATAAACATGTGGAAAACTAGTTGAATGCCCTCATATTTGTGCTGTGAAAATATCACCTGCTTTCTTCTATGCTATTTTATAGTAAAAGGGTTTGCTGGGTGTTGTGAAGGAAGGTGAAATGGAAGGTCAGTTATCTGTGCACTTCGTTCATCAAATCCATGGCAGACTTAGAATTGAGATTATAACCTAATAACATTGAAATAGCCAAATTTCAATTTTCCCAGCAAAATAGCAGAGGTTTTGCTGTTGAAGCTACAGAAGATGCACTTTATATGCTTGTGGGTGTATTACTGGAATCAGCAGGCCAACACAAAGGATGAACCTGTGCAATTGCTCCAGAAGCTGGATGATGAACAGGCAGAGCCAAGGCATGACCGTAGTTGCTGATTTTAGGTCAACTGCCCCACAAGGTCCACTGGTTCAGAATATAATTGCCCCCAGAATTCAATGGCCCGCTTCCCCTGCATGAAATTGACCCTAGTTGTATGTCGTGGTCAATCAGGCACTGGGGGGTTTGCTGAAAATGAGAAAAAAGACTAAGAAAAACCAAGTAGAGATGATTTCCTGATGCCTTACACCACCACAGAAGACCTTTAACTAGTTCAATGGTTGCAAGAATTCAAGAGTATAAATATTGAGTGATTTATCCTAAAACCATTTTGATTTTTAAAGGATTTCTAGTGGCTAAAAATAATATTAAATTCCTTATATAAACATGTATCATGCAAACACACTACATCTCAGCCCAGCTCGGCGTGCATGTGGAAACACCCCTCCGAATTAAGTGTAGGGAAATGCGGAAGGTGAGCCCCCAAGATCTGACGGTCTACACGATAATTGGGACCTTCACAAAGCTGTAGATTGATGCTCTAATGGCCCGTCTATCTACTACAGGAGCAGATTGAACTATTCACACCTCTGATCCTACGGTATATAGTGGTCCCGGATAGCGATCTATGGATCAGATCGTCTCAAGGACAAGCTTAACATGGACAGATTATGCTGCGCACTATCTCTGATTGTATACCCTCTATGTTTCTTATGTACTTTACGAGAGAGGGCGTATTCCTTTTTATAGGATAAGAAGGAGATGGGATGAGACCAGAATATCCGGTCTTTTCCCAACCTCCTAACCAAAATCAAATTCAAATATGAATTTGAATTTTCAACTGAATGGAAAATACGCAGCGGAAAGAGTCAAACCAAATGGGACCCACCCACTAGTGATTGCTCACGAGTGGGCCCCACTGGCCTACGACCATCATCTCCCACTCAATCACATTGTGGAATAGGCACATAAATCTGTCCAACTAACTTGCCTTATAACAATCAAAAAAACAAACATCACGATCAAAAGAATCAGAGGCGTGGGACCAGCTGGATCACCAAAATCTTCTCACAGGTGCTTAAGTACTAAGTGACCACCTAACTAGTACTCAATAACCCAAGCTTTGTAATGCCTGTCCTAGTCCGCATGACCACACCGGATAGAGTTAACTCCCGATCTGGAGTACTCGGCCAACATACGCACTTATCCAACTTATCGAGTTATTCTGAAAACCTGATTTTTCACAAATTTCGACTAAAACAATTCAAAGCAATACTTATATATATACATATATATATATATATATATATATATATATATATATATATATATATATATATATATAGCTTTTTAAGAAAAATATTGTTTGCAAAAAGTCTAATAAAAACAACTCGATACTGCGCGGCGGATAAGTCTTCAAGTGCGTATTAATAGTTCTAGAAACTTGGTGTAGCTGTCACGGGATCTTCCCCACGCAGATGTGTAATTTAGAATTAATCAAGCCGCTTTCCTAGCGTAACCGAGTCTGGTCAATCAAGGACCTTTCGTCATTGTACACTAAAGTAGCGACACTCAATCTCTTCCTCATATACACAAGAGGAGGGTAGTTAAGGACACAAAGAGTCACCTACGGGACTGGCTACTCGCACATTACAATGATTAGATCGAATCAAAGCAATCAGTAGGTAATAGGTCCCAGCACGTGGCTACAACCCACGTCGTAAAGTAGACAATACTAGGTGTAAGTCGGGTCTACAGTACGCAGGTTATTCTACATAAGGTATGACTCATCTCATAACCTCATAACCTGGCTTTAATTTCAGGCCATAACATTGATCGCATGTAAAGGAATGGTGCGATTATGTTATTCGACTTTATCAGTCTCATCTACAAATATTTATAGGATTGTAGGCGGATACGACTCACTCATATCCTCATCCTTTATTATTCACAATAAAGGGAAGTTCATACCTCAATGTATAAACATGACCCCAAATGTACCTCTCTCGTACATTCAAGGTTGGTCAACCCGTGCGAGTGGGTGACCGGCCTGCCGACAAAAATAGAAATCCTACATGATCTCAAGGTAAATGCTGATGATCTTCATACCTAGTTATATTAGTGTTCAATACTGAATAAATGGAATGTATTATTCATGAAAGATCAAAGGTTTTACAAAACAAGTACATCAGTCAAGCTTTCCTCAATCCCATCTGCCTGACGTGAACCTGAAATAGATCTCTGGCTATAGGTTTCGTCATGGGATCAGCCATCATCTCCTTGGTAGGAATGTAGCTGAGGGCGACCTTCTTGTCTCTAACTTGATCACGGACGTAATGATACTTGATCTCAATGTGCTTAGATTTCTGGTGGTGTTTAGGGTCCTTTGCCAAGTCAATAGCAGAAGTATTGTCTATCTTCAGCGATATAGGCTGACGAACACTCGGTACAATACCCAGACTCAATAGAAATCTGCGAACCCATACACACTCCTGAACTGCAGCACAACATGCAATGTACTCGGCCTCCATAGATGAAAGAGCTGTGGATGTCTGTTTCTTACTCGACCATGAGATAGCTCCTCCTCCGAGTAAGAATACATACCCTGAAGTAGACTTTCCCTCGTCGGCATCATTACCCCAAGCAGCATCAGAATATCCTTTGAGCTCGAGGCTTGTGCCTTCATAACACAACATTAGGTCTTTTGTTCCTCTGAGATAGCGGAATATACGTTTAACGACTTGCCAATGAGACTGTCCCGGGTTACTCTGATAACGGCTGACTATGCCAACTGCATAGCTAATATCCGGTCTGGTGCAAAGCATAGCATACATTAAGCTCCCTACTGCGCTTGCATAAGGTACTGAGGACATAGTCAATTTCTCGGCTTCAGTCTGGGGACACGATTTCCTGTCTAACTTGGTAGCTTTATCCATAGGGGTTTCAACAGCTTTTGAATTTTCCATCCTGAACCGCTCTAAGATCTTTTGTATATAGGTTGCTTGAGACAAACCTAAAAATTTCTTTGGGCGATCCCTGATGATTTTTACCCCAAGGATAAAATTGGCTTCACCGAGGTCTTTCATCTCAAAGTTCGAGAATAGCCAATCTTTAGTCAATGTCAATAATTGCATATCATTACCAGCTAACAGGATATCGTCTACATATAGAGATAGTATCAGAAAAGATCTTCCAGACCGTTTCATGTATACACAATGATCTTCTTCACTCATTGTGAATCCAAAAGTGGTGATGGCCAAGTGGAACCTCATGTACCACTGTCTTGAAGATTGCTTCAGCCCATAGATAGATTTCAACAATTTGCAGACTTTCTTTGGATACTTTTTGTCCACATAACCCATGGGCTGTTGCATGTATATCTCTTCATCCAAGTCACCATTTAAGAATGCGGTCTTTACATCCATCTGATATAACTCTAAGTCTAAACTTGCGACAATGGACAAGATCATGCGGATTGAGGAGAACTTTGCAACAGGTGAAAAGGTCTCCTCGTAATCAACGCCTTCTTTTTGTGTAAAACCTTTAGCAACTAATCGTGCTTTATACTTGTCCACTGTACCATCTGCCTTTCTTTTGATTTTAAGTACCCATTTGTTACCAATCGCTTTGCGATTGGAAGGCAGATCAACAAGTTCCCAGACTTTATTTTTCTCCATGGAAGCGATCTCTTCGTCCATAGCATTCACCCAATCGGCCGAGTTAGAAGATAATAATGCATCCTGATACGAATCAGGTTCATATCATCAACTGCAACACAAGAGAATGTTTGCCCCTCAATATCGAAGTATCTTCGGGGAATCAATCCTCTTTCGCTTCGACGTAACTCAGGAGCCTGCTGAGATGTCCTCCCACTGTCCTGATGAACTATAGGAGTATCATCGTCTTGTGAAGCAGAATTCCCACTTTCCTGAGATACATCGGGTATTTCAAAAAGTTGGATTGGAACCTTTTGCTTAATTCGGCTTGGGTATCTATCTTCAACGAAGGTCACGTCTCGGGATTCTATCTCAATCCATCGTCTATGGTCCTCATAAACTAGAACGTATCCCTTTGAATGCATAGGGTACCTAATGAACACGCATTTAATGGTTTTACTATCAAGTTTACCTCTATGCGGAGTAGGTAGCAAAACATATCCCAAAGATCCCCAAGGGCGTAGGTTGGCTAGAGAAGTTCTCCCAGACCACATCTCATATGGAGTCTTAGGAATAGATTTGGAAGGGACTCTATTTAGGACGTAGACGGCTGTTAACAGTGCGTCTCCCCAGAATGTGGTAGAGAGATTGGCTTGAGCCATCATCGATCTAACCATGTCCAATAATGTCCTATTCCTTCTCTCTGCAACACCATTTTGCTGTGGTGTGTAAGCCATTGTGTACTGCCGAACAATGCCAACATTTTCGCAATATGATTTAAACATTTCAGACGTATACTCGCCACCTCTATCAGATCGAAGGATTTTAATCTTTTTCTCAAGTTGATTTTCCACCTCAGCTTTATATTTAAGAAAACAATCAAAAGCCTCAGATTTGTGTGAGATGAGATACACATATCCATAACGCGAGTAATCGTCAATGAAAGTGACAAAGTATTGACATCCGTTTCTGGCATGTACATTAAAGGGTCCACAGATATCTGAATGGATTATCTCTAGTGTGCCCTTTGACCTAGCCGCTTTGGGAAATGGTTTCTTCGAAGTCTTCCCGGACACACAATGTTCACAAAATGGCAAATCAACTTTGGATAAGGAGTCTAACAGACCAGAACGTACTAGTCTTGTCATACGATCCTTTCCGATGTGACTTAACCTCGCGTGCCATTTTTGAGATTCAGATACTACAGTTTCATTCGACATAGCAGACAAAGCAAGAGGTGCATTATCACATTCTACGTCTAAAATAAATAAATCTGAAATTAAATTACCCCATGCAAAGATGAGGTTATTCTGTCTCAAAGAAACTCTTGTCCCGGAAAATCGAATATCAAAACCATCAGCTAATAACCTAGAAAAAGAAATTAAATTCCGACGCATCCCCGGTGCATATAGAATATCACGGAGTATTATTGTTCGCCCTATGCGCGTACGAAGATGGAAAACGCCAATCCCTTGTACGTCTTCAACAGCGTTATTGCCCATGTACAGCTTGTAACTCCCCTTGGCTACATGTCGGAATTCCTCGAGTCCTCGACGACTACTTGTCACGTGCTTTGTTGCGCCTGAATCCAAAATCCACTCGTTAGATATAGTATCAACGGAAAGGATTTCAGAACAAACGCCTACAAACAAAGTATTTAGTGACTGAGAAATTACCGTCTTTTTATGGGCGCACTGTCGAGCATAATGGCCGGAATTTCCACAGACAAAGCAGACTACATTTGTCTTTTTCTGCTTTTTCTTTCCGTTCCCCTTCTTGAGATTTGGAACAGTTGTTGTGGTCTTCTGTTCTTGGTTATTCTTCTTCGCCTTCTTGCGAGCTTTAGACCTTTTATTATTAGCTTTCCGCTTATGGGTCTCTGCTACAAAGGCCTTAGCCGAACCTGGCTGAATAGCATTCATTTCAACCTCACGTACCAAGTGGCCACAAAAGTCTCTGAACGTTGTGATTGAATCAGTATGGTTCAGAATTCTTTTAATTTGGGCCCAAGATTCAGGCAAGGAACGGTGCATGGCTATAATCTTCTGATTTTCAGTCAATTTACACCCAACATTCCTAAGGGCACCTATCATTTGCTCCATCTTACGGATATGATCTTTGATGGGGCAGCCGACGGGCATCCTATACTCCTGGAATTCCAATTCCATTGCCCTAACTTTTACATCTGACTTTTGCGCATAGGCATCTGTCAGTGCTTCCCAGATTCCCTTAGCGGTTTCATACACTTCATACGTAGGTATGAGTTCTTTGTGCATGGTGCTAAGAAGGACATTTCGGGCTGAACGATTTTGTTTTCGCCACTTATTGTAGCGAGTCATCGCAACCCTGTGTTCTTGTAAATTTCCGTTTTCAGCCAAGATGGGTTCCTCTTGAGCTCCATCCAGTGTGTGCGATATGTCGTCCTCGTCCAGAAGGCATCGCACCGCGCGGGACCAGTCTTCGTAGTTGTTGCCGTCGAAATGTTGTCCTTTCAGTTGTTCAGCGATCAACGCTTTGGTGGCCATCTCTACATTGCATGAGTATCACTACTTAGCTAAGATCTAAGGTATTGACACTAATCATCAGCATTTCTACGTGTTAAACAATTTTAATAATATAAAAGTAGTCAACACATCTTAACGAGATCTGAAAGTCCACATACCCGAATGGGCGGTGTAGAACAATCAAGTTCTCAAATTAAGATGAAATTGATACTTTTATAAAACTATAATTGCATAACATGCAACCTTCCATTATTTGGTTGCATACATCATTTGGTGGAAGACATTTAACTCCCACTCAGGTTATGCACAACCTTTAGCTTTAGGGAGGATTCTAGCACTAAGTTTTTCTTTGTGTTCAAATGAAAAATAAGGAGGGCTTAGATCTAAACATATCGAGCCTAATTATTTCACTCATATATAACATCATCATCAGAAAGGAAAAATAAAGTGCTAAGATATCAATTGAGTACTATCTTCACCTATGATCATGACCATTAGTGATAGATCCGATCATTACCATTAATGATCATTGTTGATGATGGATCCTTTCATCAACAGTGATCATCATGGTTGATAATCGTTTCGATCACTAATGAGTTTTAGATCAACGGTGAAGAAGTTATAATAAAGGAAACATTAATTCAACAAATATCTACATTCATCTTTCAACAAATTTGTGTAATCTACAGATTAGCCATTAACATGTGTAATCTGCACATCTACACATGTGTACATCAGGAATATAGACATCAACAGGTGTACATTTTTATAGCCCACCAAATCAGCCA
The DNA here is from genome assembly GCA_021015155.1 of Magnolia officinalis. Lineage (NCBI taxonomy): Eukaryota > Viridiplantae > Streptophyta > Magnoliopsida > Magnoliales > Magnoliaceae > Magnolia > Magnolia officinalis. The sequence continues at coordinate 122,647,433 of JAJHSJ010000002.1, read as the reverse complement.
ACCTATGTATATATGTATACAGCACTAGTACAATAGTATACACGTGTACTACATATCATAGCACATGAATACACGTGTATACATGCAGCATTTGAATACACATGTGTACTACATATACACAGCACATGTATACATTTGAATACACAGCACATGTATTCACGTGAATACACAACACATGTATACATTTGAATATATAGCACATTTGAATATACGTTGGCAGTATATATATATATGTTGGCAAATTATATACAATAGTACACACGTGTACTACATATCACAGCACATGAATACACAGCAACACGTGTAGACTAGTTATAGAATATGTACATCACATGTGTACAGTAATCATGTGTACAACAACTATGTACAGCAATCATGTGTACAAAAATCACGTGTACAAAAATCATGTGTACAAAATCATGTGTACAAAAATCACTATGTACAAAAATCATGTGTACAAAAATCATTATGTACAAAAATCATGTGTACAAAATCATGTGTACAAAAATCACTATGTACAAAAATCATGTGTACAAAAATCATTATGTACAAAAATCATGTGTACAAAATCATGTGTATAAAAATCACTATGTACAAAAATCATATGTACAAAATCATGTGTACAAAAATCACTATGTACAAAAATCAGTGAAGAAGATCATTGTGTATACATGAAACGGTCTGGAAGATCTTTTCTGATACTATCTCTATATGTAGACGATATTCTGTTAGCTGGTAATGATATGCAATTATTGACATTGACTAAAGATTGGCTATTCTCGAACTTTGAGAGAGGGCGTATTCCTTTTTATAGGATAAGAAGGAGATGGGATGAGACCAGAATATCCGGTCTTTTCCCAACCTCCTAACCAAAATCAAATTTAAATATGAATTTGAATTTTCAACTGAATGGAAAATACGCAGCGGAAAGAGTCAAACCAAATGGGACCCACCCACTAGTGATTGCTCACGAGTGGGCCCCACTGGCCTACGACCATCATTAAGATCTTCTACCTGTCTAGTTAGATATGAAAGGAAAGCAACAGCAATTTGAAGGCTGCTCATTCCGGATAGTAGAAAATATTTTATTTCAGTTTGTCAATTCGTCCCAAGGCCAGTTTGGGAATAATGAAAGCATTGGAGAAGGAAATTGATTTCCATAAACATCTGCTTGTCCTATTCAGGAAAAAAAAAAAAAAAAGTATGGAAATTGATTTCCATTTCCAAGGTTTTTACTCAAAAAGCATGCATATCGAAATAATTAAAAAAGGTTAAATGTAGATTTTCAAGGATAAGAAAGACAGCTCTTGCCAGTTGATGCTTGACCTTTTAAAATTTTCAAGGCATGCTCCAAACAAATTAATGAAATCTGTTGGATTCCACAATCTCCATTTCCAGAAGATTTCTGCAAGGGCTTTCCATGTCTACATTTTGGATTCTCTCCATTGATTAATTAGATGTTCAAAATTCAATTCCCTATTACATCCAAATATATCCTTTGGTCTGGTCATCGATTCGTAATGACTAATGATAATGATTCTTATAATACATGGCCTGCAACCATTTACTTTGAAATCAAAAGGGCATCGCCATTCGACATTAAGAGCATGAAGAGGCCTAGTGTACACCAAACTTGTGAAATGCAACCGGAACAGCTCTGTCAAATACGTGATTGACCAGTTCAAAGCAGCAATGAAGACCTGTTTTGCAATAGCCATGATTAGCCTCTCTTCGCTCCCCCCCTCTCTGGTCATCGATTCATAATGACTAATGATAATGATTCTTATAATACATGGCCTGCAACCATTTACTTTGAAATCGAAAGGGCATCGCCATTCGACATTAAGAGCATGAAGAGGCCTAGTGTACACCAAACTTGTGAAATGCAACCGGAACAACAGCTCTGTCAAATACGTGATTGACCAGTTCAAAGCAGCAATGAAGAACTGTGTTGCAATAGCCATGATTAGCCTCTCTTCGCCCCCCCTCTGGTCATCGATTCACAATAGCCTGCAACCATTTACTTTGAAATCGAAATTGCATCGCCATTCGACATTAAGAGCATGAAGAGGCCTAGTGTACACCAAACTTGTGAAATGCAACCGGAACAACAGCTCTGTCAAATACGTGATTGACCAGTTCAAAGCAGCAATGAAGAACTGTGTTGCAATAGCCATGATTAGCCTCTCTTCGCCCCCCCTCTGGTCATCGATTCACAATAGCCTGCAACCATTTACTTTGAAATCGAAATTGCATCGCCATTCGACATTAAGAGCATGAAGAGGCCTAGTGTACACCAAACTTGTGAAATGCATTCGCCGCCACCGCGCCCCCCCCCCCCCCCACACACACACACACACACAAAATAAAATAAAATAAAATAAAATAAAAATTGCAATAATAGAATTTACAACTTGAGTGGTGCATAGTGTAAATGGCAAATAAGTGAATTAGTTTAGGGTCGCAAGGAAGTAAGACTGCATTTGGATGCACAATGTGGTCTAAATTGTAGTTATTAAGAGAGTAAGACTGCATTTGGATGCACAATGTGGTCTAAATTGTAGTTATTAGTTTAATTATGTGGAAAGGACTAAATTGCAATTACCTCCCTCAGTTAACCATATTGCAACTACAATGCTTACAAGTTGGACTTGAAAGGATAGGAACTGCAATTTGAGGGCAACTTCCACACTGAATCTTGGAGAGGTTGCGATTTGGGCATCTCCTCTTGATTGAACTGAATGTTTTGCAATTCAATTCAGTTATTCATCCAAGCACACCCTACACGAGATCTCCTCTGCCCCATCTTTTCATCTCTTTAGTATTTTTGTAGGTAATCTTGATTCTGCTGGGTACCGACCCTGCACTCAAAATCTGATGTGAAGGATTAGAAATCTAAGCTCACTTGCCAAGATAGGGTTTTCACATGTGGATTAGTTCCCGAACTTAAAAATCAGCCCTTAGCAGCTGTTTCCTTCATTCATCATAAAATCCTTCATGATAGAAGTTGTTTGTCCATTCATTTACTGATTTATTATTATTATTATTATATTATTATTATTATTATTATTATTATTATTATTCTTTTTTTCAAGCAGGGATTCCAACAATCCTTTTCCATATCATTATCAAGGAAAATGGAAAAGCAAAAAAAAAAAAAAAAAAAGTGCCAGAAGGATAAAAAGAAAAAATACTTTATTTGAGAATTTTGGAAAGAATGATGTGGATACATACACTCAGATTAATGGGTTTATTTCCTCTAACCTAATAAATCAATAAATAAATAAAAATTACATGTTCAAACAAAACAAACAATGAATTAGGGCTGTCAATTGGTGAGGATTTCAAATTCTGGCCAATGCTGACCCCAGGCCTGGCCCCTACAATGAAAATATCTACTTATTTGGCAAGGTATGCACAGGGCTTCAAGAACCAAAACACATCTAGAGACCTCGCTTCTTCTGTTCCAGAAATTGGAATGTTCTGGTTTTCTTCATCTTCCACAGATTCTTTTGCTAACCTTTTATTCTGCTCCACTTCTTGAAGAATTCCTCTCCCCTAATAATCAATAATCCCATTAAACATAAATAATAAAAAGAAAAATCAGCAATGCATGGATTTCTCATGCTAAGGGTGTGGTTGGGTGTTCATTGTATGGGTTAACAACATGGGCACGGTCTTTAAACATGGAGATGAAGCACAAGCATTGTATCATCTACATATAGGTGTATGTATGTATGTATGTAAAATGCACTTTAGAAGTAGTCAGTATGTACACTTACAGCTGTTCTTGACTTGGAAGGCTTAAGAGGGGTGGTTTTCAAAGGTTTCTGTTGATTATAAGGTGAAGGGAAGCGTTGAGGAGAGGGAGGACACCATCTAACTTGTGAGGGGCTTTCACTGCCTTTGCAGCCACCCTTCAAGTCGGTTGCAGATGCAGATGCAGATGCAGATGCTTGAATGTTATCAAGGTCTTCAGGCCTTCTGCCATTTTTGTGAGAATAAGCAGCATTTGTAAGGTAGAAAAACAAGGAAATGCACTAAATAAAGGAAAAAAAAAAAAGTATCATGTTGTCTTGAGGAATTCGATGCACTGATAGCTTTGGAACCAATTAATGGTGTATTGGAATGGTCAGACCATTAACGACCGTGGGAGGCTGATGCTTGCGGGGTGGGGCATGGGGCCCCACAAGATCAAATGCTACATCTAGCAAGACAACATTCAGATCATGATACAGGATGGTGGAGTGAGCCCCAGATTCAAACTTAGGTAGTGAGAATGTGGGACACAGCACCATCCTATCAGTGTCTGGTTATGATAAGTGATTTTGGATTTCACATTCATTAATTAGTCCATATAAACTATCATTGCTGGGTCATGATCGAACAGTGATCAGATCATGATCGCTGATTTAGTGGGCCCCAGATTAGTACTTAAGGTAGTGGAACACAGCATGAGCCAATTGCCATCAGGTCATGATTAGTGGTTTTGGATTGTAAATGCATTAGTCAGTCGATCAAATCACAATCAACCTATATTTGGACTGATTAATGCATGTGCAATCCAAAGCCACTAATCACTATACAATCAGATCATGATCACTGGTGGAGTGGACCACATATATACAGTTCGATCGTGATTTGACCATGATCTGATCAAATCACAATCGAACTGTATATATGGACGTATTAATGCATGTGCAATCCAAAACCATACAATCAGATCATGATCACTGGTGGAGTGAGCCGCAGATTCATGCTTAATGTAGAGAAACAGCATGATCAGATGCATGAATCACTCCATATAGACAGTTCGATCATGATTTCGCAGCATTTTTGTGTCATGTATGGACTGATCGAACATTCACCATCGGATCATGATCTCATAGTGACCATAGAGTGGGACCCACCACCACCTCAGTTGCAAACAGTGTCAAATTGCCATGGTCCTTGGGCTTGCCATCTGTTCAAGATCGGTCGATCATAAGATGTGGGGACCCCAACCTAACCTGATTATTTAGCAGGTGATCATCAGATGTGGTGGGCCACACATCAAACAGACGGCCCATATTTGAACCAGACGGCGAAGAGAGCAAGCACACTGAGCAAACTAGAAAAGCTTACTTCTTCCTCCAAGACTCTGGACTGAAGATCTTCGAATTCAAATTCAAAGCCTTTCCCGCCTTCTCCTTCCTGGTAACAACCTTCTTCTCCTCCAATACTCCTCCGCTTGAAATCTGCCTCTCCTCCTGCATCAAAGGCTCCTTTTCCTTCTCCTTCCCATCCGATCTCACCGAATTCTCCCTCTCTCTTGTGCTCACTGCCAATTTCTTCAGCTCGCTGCAGAATTCCGTTATCTGGTTCAGAATCTCCTTCCCCGCGAAGAGATTCCGTGCCGAGAGCGTGCTTTTGAGCCGCGGCAGCGGTCTCTGCTCCACCTGAGGCGAATCAGCGCTTGATTCGAAAGAATTAGTCCTCATTTTTGTCACTGCCGGCTTCTTCTCAGCGCTGGATTTGATCGAGGCCTTGAAGGTTTTGATGCTCGGGGCTGGAGAGCGGTTCGGATTCTCGTTCTCACCATCTTCCCGGAATTTCTTGGAAGGTTTCTTCGATCGGGGAATTTCGGGTACTGTCTTATCGGATCTCGGGTCTTGAAGCGAAGCAGATGAGAGGAGGCCTCTTCTTTTCAGGTTGGTGTCCCTGAGAGAGCATATAGATTTTGTTAGCAGAGTTGGAAAACTCGAACCGAGTCGAACTCGGCTCGTCTGAGTCAGTCTTCCGAGTTGGCGGGCTCTTGAAAACGGGATATAACTACTCTCGAGAGTAGTCATCGGAATCCTACTTCCTCCACACGTGCCAGTCTGTGGAGAGAGCATTCCGGGCAGGACACCCAAAAGCCAGCCTGTCATCAGGTGCGTGCGAGATCAGAGCCCGTCATCAGGCACTCCACAACCTTGGCTCGAAAACCATGCAGATCTGATCATCCGGTGGTCCGTATGCATACAAAACAAATGAATGGCTAAGATAAATCGACCATCAACGTTACATTTGAGACAAGGCCATGATGAGTAGGCTGAAGAGTGGGCTTCAATCTCGCACATGTGCACTCAGGTGACACGTGTGAATGCGCTCGGTAACGTACGCTATTAATTGGTCTTACGACCCGGTGGACCCAACCTTTCTGAGAATCGTGCGGCAGAGAGCCGATGGTCCTATCATGTTATATATGTAAAATCTATTCCGTCTATTAGGTACTGTCCCCGATCTCAGGCCCTGAGGCCAAAAATCAGGTAGATCCAGAACTATTGTGTCCCTTCATTCAGGTCTACGTGACTTTATCCACAGGTTGGATGAAACATTACGGTGGCCCCAATAAGCTTTTAACGGTCCTGTAGCGTGGTCCATAAGATTTGGATCTGATTCATTTTTGGATCATGCCCTAAAATGGGCGTCAAAACGGATGGACGGCGTGGATACAAGGAACATCCATCAAAGCACACGGGTCACCTGGAAATTCTGGTCAGTAGTACCGTCCATCTAGGGTAACATGTAACGGCAGCCATCATTTTTTAGCATTTTCTTCACTGAATTACAACCGTTAGCGAGTTTTGCTTTATACGATCTCATTTTTAAGACCAATGAATTGAGGAATAATTAATCCAATCCATCCATTATCCGTACCACTTTCCATCGACTGTAGGGAAAACCAGATGGACGGTTCCGATTGAAACAAAACACTGCCCTGTGCAAACGGATTTACCATCGACTCTACCATATTCCGATTCTACCGGATTTACCAGAGCTTGAGACTTCATTTTCCACAACGGTTCTCAGAATACCGCGAGAAATTCAAAATTGCACGAGAAGAATGACGAGATGTAAGCGAGTAGATGCCATACCTGCGATTTCTTTCCCCCAACGGTAAAATTTCCATATCGTTCGCCGATCTCGGATTTTTCACCTGAGAATTTTTTTTTTTTTTTTTAGTGTATTATAGAAATGTAAATGAAAATTAAAAACAAAAACAGAGAGGGGAAGAGAGTTCTGAGATTGGAACCTTGAAATCATCAGCGTTCTTCGGATGCCGACAATCTGAAACGGAAGAGATTGGAAAATAAAAACAAAAGAGAATTTCGTCTGAAACCTCAGAAATTGGGGTAGAATCTCGAATGTTGCTTACCAGGCCTGCAAAACCAAGCTTCGTCGTCGACCAGGGAGGAGTAGGGTGCAGATAAATCAGTCCATTTGGGAGCGTTGATGTGCTCGTACAACTCGTCTTCGACGAATCTGGACTCTACGTTCTTCCAGTCAATGTCCATGGGCTCCATAATTCCAAAAAAAAAAGATAGATAATGCAGCGATGAAAATCAGGGCTGGAATTCGGAGAAAACCAGGAAAAGTGTAATCGAGCTTTGAAGAGCTGCGTTTGCTCTTTGAAGAGTAGACGGAGAGAGAGAGAGAGACAGAGAGAGAGAGAGAGGTCTGATGAGCTTATACGTTGGGTTCGAGGCAGTTTTTTTAATTTGCTTTTTGTGAACGTTGCGAGGGTTTATGAGCTTTTTTGACCGTTGGGATCTCCTTTTTATTTTATTTTTTATTTCTTTTTTTTATAAGCCGGGTCAAGGGACTCGAGAGCGGATTGGGTGTGTGTTACCCGGGAAACACCGGAAGCGGACTGCGTCCATCCCCCGCCTGGACAATAATCCGTACATGCAGGGCTCTGTGGGGCCACTGTGATGTATGGGTTTTATCCACGCCATCCATCTATTTTTTAAAAAATCATTTTACAATATTAGCTTAAAAATGATGCAGATCCAATACTCAAGTGGACCACACAACGGGAAGCAGTAGTGATACTGACAACCACCGTTGAAACCTTACTAGGGGCCACCATGATGTTTATTTACCATCCAACCTGTTCAGAAGGTCATATAAACATGGATGAACAGAAAAGGAAAATATCAGCTTAATCCAAAACTTCTGCAGCTCCCAAGAAAGTTTTAATGGTGTCGTTCAATCCCCACTGTATGGTCCCCTTGAACCTTGGATCTACCTAATATTTGGGTTCGTACCCTAAAATGATCTTGAAAAATGGATAGATATGGCATGGATAAAATCCATACATGATGGTGGGACCCTACAGAGCCCTGACTGGATGGATTGTCCGTCCAGATGGGGCTAGGACGAAATCTGGCTTCGGAAACACGTAGAGCCCACCGTTAAAAGCTTACTGGGGCCCACCGTAATGTTTATTTGCAATCCAACCTGTTGATAAGATCACAAAACCTGGATGAAAGGAAAACACAAATATCTGCTTGATCCAAAACTTTTCTGGACCACAATAATTTTTTAATGGTCAATCACCCCTGTTACTTATGGTGTGGTCCACCTAGATTTAGAAATGCTTCATTTTTGGACCCGCGATGACCGTCGGGCCCACCTAGATTTTGACCTGCCTTAAATGAGCTGGAAAAACGGATGGACGGCGTGAATATACAGCACATACATCGGGTGCGGTTTGTGTGGATCCCTAACAGTGGAGCCCACGGTGATGTATGTGACTTACATCCACACCATCCATCCATTTTAACAGCTCATTGTAGGGCATGGTCCCAAGAACGAAGGAGATCCAAATCTTAGGTTGAACCATATCACAGTAAACGACCGTGATTGAATCCCCACCATTAAAAACTTCATGGGGCCACCGGAATTTTTATTTGACATCTAACATGTTGATAAGGTCAGACCTGGATGAAGAGACCACACAAATATCATCTTGAATTGAATCCCCACCATTAAAAACTTCACGGGACCACCGGAATTTTTATTTTGCCATCTAACTTGTTGATAAGGTCACAAAGACCTGAATGAATATCTTGATCCAAAACGTTTTAGGCCCACTAGAAGTTTTTAATGGTCGATTACCACTGTTTCCTTTGTTATGGTCCACCTGATATTTGTATCTGCTTCACTTCTCTGATCATACCCTAAAGTGAGTTTTCAAAACGGATGGACGTGGATATAAGGCACATACATCAAGGTGAGCCCCATGGTCAGGGATCCCATCCACCTCCGTGGATCCGGGGATCCACGAAGCCGCGCCCATGAAACGTGGCCCGTCTTTGTACGGACTGAGTGCAGTGGGACGATTGGCATTCCCTAATGCGTCAGGTTGGGTGGCCAACGGCGAATCATACGTCAAAAGACCTGCACTGCGTCTCGATGGCTCATGTGCTGGTAATCCAAACTGTTGATCCGATGGGCCTGAGCTTGTATAAGAACACGAGTGTATTGGGTACAGACTGCTGAGTAAACTGTGGGAACACGTGATGTATGTGTCTTATCCACTCCATCCATCCGCTTTACCAGATTATTTTAGGTCATGAGCCCAAAATTGAAGCATATCCTTCACTCAGGTGGAACACACCACAGGAAACAGGGGTGAAAATGGCATTCACCGTTAAAACCTTCCTTCCTAGGGCCCACAGTGATGTTTATTTGTCATCCAATCGGTTCATAAGGTCACAGAGACATCGATGACGGTAAAACACAAATATACGAAAACTTCTACGGCTCTCAATAAGTTTTTAATGGTGAGGCATTTAATCCGCACTTTGGTACATTTGGGCATTGGATCTGCTCATTTTTGGGCCTATACCCATGGTGGGTAAATGGATGGACAGTTAGGATAAAACCATAGACCGCGGTGGCCCATTAGGGCTCCTGCCTGTGCCTAGCTCAGGATAAACAGGGTACGTCCCAATCAGCATTCCCCCACAACAGATAAATTATAAGGTCGTCATCCGCAATAGTACATTTTGCTGGAGCATAGCTCTATACACGAGATACATGTTTCAGTGATCCAAACCGTTGATCTGATTAACCACACTATATGATGAATTCCCTGAAATACACACTGAAAGATCCTGACCTTTCAGTATTTTCCCTTTTTTTTTTTTTACTTGGAATGCAGGAATCCGCTGTAAATGGTCTTAACCATCTGTTTTTAGGGCACCATGACCAAGGTTTGGCTGTGGAATTCCGCACATTAATCGATCTTCACAGTCGACAATCACAACAAATTTTGGACAGGAAGAGGCCAATGGTCCATCAGCTGTTAACATTTTCCCTTCTTTCTTTTTTTTCCTTATTTTACCATCTGTCGAGTCAGGTGGCTAGGATCACGTGGTTTGGTGCCGTTTTGAACTAAGGTTCAATCAATGGATGGTAGTGATCATCCTTCCCCTCTACGCGATGAGATCCAAACCATTAATCCTTTGACAAGCTATACTCAGAATAATTTTTGACAGCCACGTGCCAACTGAGCAACTATGCCCGTTGAATGTGGACCGTTGCTTTTAACTTTTCATCCGACTAACCATTTGTGATCTTTGCACCAACATTATAGAAATTGGTTCCAGGCTGTAGCATCCAATGCTGAACACACCGTATCTTCATAGACAAATAATCCAAGAAACATAAGCAAGAATTCTCAAAGTATTATACGGAGTACAAGGTAGCCGACAATGAGACATGAGAATGACAGCTACTATAAGGATGATGATGGAAGGGGTGAAGTAGCCTGCCTTTGTATTCGTAGCAGCCACAAGCTCAAATCTCAGCCAAGGTGCCAAAACTGGTCTGAGATGATCGCCTCCAATTTTAGTGATATCTCCAACAGAACAATTCACGCCCCACCCCTTGAGTGTCTCGTCTCTTTTATCAAATTTGTGAGAACATCAGACTCCCCTTTCCAAATGATCTGAACAGTCTCACAAAGAGTTTGGAACTGACCACAAGCCAGGCAAGAAGATCACGACGCTATGCCGGCTGTGAGAATGCTGAGGTCTTCATCCATAAGGGCCGTCCCACCATGGCATTTTCATGGACAGAAAGGTAAGCAGCATTTAACCTAGCAATCAAATTCAAACTTCCAGAATCAGTAATCAATGTCTCTTTCTAGAGAGAGAGAGAGAGAGAGAGAGAGCGAGAGAGAGCAAAAGGTATTCAGAAAAGGTGGGAATATGAACACACTTGTCTACATCTGGTGTGGCTAAAGGATCAAAGGATTCCTCCCTTTGTTCTACAGTCGGGACTGTGCCAGCTATGGCTGCCATTTCTGGAACACCTTCCACCTGCAAAAATGGGAAGAAATGCAAAATGAGAAGGTTGGGTTTACATGGAAACGTAGGATTAGTTTATTAGTATAAAATCAACTTTCAGAAGACAAGGGCACTACATTAGCCAAAACAACTTCATGACCTTCACGATATCGCTACTATATGTAATTTGAATAGCATTTGGACATTTTTGCCCCCACGATTGGTTGGGGGAAGGGGCATTAAATAGTAGTTTTTCACAACGGCTGGCCCTTCAACTGAGGGATAATTTTGTCTTTCATGCATTGATGAGAGTAGTCTGTTCCTACTCTGTTTCTTTGCATGTAAGCCCACAGGGGGACCTTGCAACAATGGCCACAGTGATGACTGTGTAGCAACTACACCATAAATATGTTGAGCTAGCTCATGGTAGGCCGTCAGCCCAAAGTAGAGGGGAAAAAACAAGGAGGCAGATCTAAAGTTCAAGTGGGCCACAAAACTGGAAAAAGTGGGCATGGGTCATCCACAGTCAACACTCTTCTCTCTTTCGCTCTCTGCATGTAGCCTGCAGGGTGTGGCATGCATGTAGCCTAGCCACACCCTTTTCCTGCAGCCTCTCTCCGTTTTTCTCTCCCCTACTCTCTCCACGTCATGTGCCATAATCCCTACTAAAAGTATATTATTAATAAAAAGAATATGAGGAAAAGAGAGGGTTTTCAGCAACAATGCGATAAAATGATTGCATCAGAACCTACTGCTCAAACATAAAGACAAGCTAGGATGAAGAAATAACCCGAGGCTTGCAAGAATCTTCATGATTCAAGTGATGTTTTTTGCTTACAAAGTATCCTGCATTTTCCATCCATACTTTCTCCCCCCTCTTTGTAGGTTCAATTGCTATGCAAGGATATCTTCATCATTCCTTACCTTCAGTTGATGTATTATGCATATGTCAATGTATAAAAGGAATGGGATTCGTTATTGGGATCCCAATAGGATATTTGCTATGTTTTAACATGAGCAAGCAAAGGCCAGGAAGGTTTTTGAGTTCCCAAGTGGATCCTGGCAGTCAGGATCCAGTTCCATGTTGTGAGCAAGTGGCAGAAACTACCTAAAAATGAGTCCGGATCCTCTGCTTGCCACAAGCAGGGATATCCTGCTTGTTGCAATGTGATTGGGCCACATCATCACTGACTGCATTTAATGCAGTATTGCTGACAATGTCATCACTGACATGGACCAATCACATTGCAACAAGCAGGAAATCCCTGCTTGTGGCAAGCAGAGGATCCGGATTCAAAATATAATGACCTAGATGCACCTCCGTCAGCATGATTACAGCTACCCTGTTTGACCAGAATCTTTTCACTTTATTCACAGGGGGGGGTGTTTAAAATCTTTCCCTTAAGTTTTTAGCATAAACTTGAAAATCTCAGTTGAGTAACTAGAGTTTCAAGTCAACTAGAACTCAAGACCCCAATCAAGTCTGAATCCATGTTCTGAATGATTTTTCTAAACCCACCCCTTCTTCTGTTTGATGTGTAAACAACTCAACCTCAAAGGAACGGAAATAAAATATACTTTTGGCATCTCGATAGGATGCATTCTACACTGTAACATAATAATTATATAAAAAAAAAATAAATTAATGAGGATATCATTTTCCTATTGATTATAGAAGCAGCGATACCGTCTGGAAATCATTTCCAATTGTTCAGTACAGCTAATTAATAAACAATATGAAATTTCCTCATAACTCCAATTGGTATAAGGCTATGATGATGATGATTTTTCCTCTACAATCACTGTTATCCACACAATGGAAATCTAAACAAAACTAAGCTGTATAAAACTGAAGCTACTTGGAATGAAGCAAACATGATTTACTCCAAACATGCCCAAAACAGGCCTGAATGGATCAAAGGAAAAGTAGATTGTTATATATATTTTTTACCTGTTGAGGGTATTGTCCATATCCAGCATAAGCACCATATGCATATAAGGATGGATCTTGAGAAGCTCCATAAGCATAGGCATCATAGCCTTGCCCATAACCATAATAAGCACTACTCCATTGACTGGGATCTGCTTGCTGACCCCAGCTTGCAGGTTGGTCCTGAAACATAGAAGGAGAAATAGATCTCATTTCGCCTGCAATGCATCAAGGAAAGTAACAAATGGCACTTATAGAACAGCGAAATAAAGTCTTTAAAAAAATACAAAAATAAGGGACTTTCTTTATCCTGCCTGGCCAAAGAATGAGTGAACAGCAACTGCAAACTATGCATATATTTCATCATCAGGAAATAGTTATTTCCTTTTAAATGCATACTTAAACAAGCAACCGCTACATTATTCTCCAAGTAAGAAGCAAACATTTCTTCTCAACTGCAGACTACACTGTAAAAAGAAATGAAACTCAAAAGATAGAATGCGCTAAAAGTTTTGTTCAAGCGAACAGTAGTTTCCACAAACATTTTTCCTATTTTAAATCACCAAACTGTTAATTTCCATGCTTCGTTCTAAAGTTTTTTAATAACTGGAATATATTGAAATGGGCAAAATTTCAAAAGCAAGCAATGTGCCATCTTTCAAAAAAAAAAAAAAAAAAAAAAAAAAAAAAAAAAAAAGGCAATGTGCCACATCACCCTTTAAATCTGAAGCAATAAGCAGAATCAATTGCCTCATTCGCAACAAGCAATTTCCAACAAACCACTCTAGTCAGGAGACTTGCGGCCATTTTCTCTCTTATGGCAAGGACTTCAGCAATTTGTTGGCATTCACTTTTGGTGTCATGGCAATGAAAGAAATATCGAAAGCAAAGAAAGAATGGTATTGGTAATGGCATAAGAATTCATACATCAGCAAATCCCGTTATCTGAACATAAGCCGAAGGAAACCCCTTCCGGCTTCATGAGATATTCTGAACCCTCTCTCCCTCATTCCACAAAATTTACACAGCTAATGGCAGAACAAGGCAGACACAGATCCCCAAAACTAAAATAAATATACACTGAGAGAAGCCAATAACCCTAGAGAAGGTAAGAGGTCATTTGGGTGCCTGTAAAATCGGCTAGCTGTAAAGGGGATCTCCCCCCCCCCCCCCCCCCCCATGGATCGCAACTATGGATGCACCGATGCAGCAGTTTATAATTTTATATTAGGGCACCATTTCCACCCTCTACGATCGAAATAAGGAAAGGAAGGTACCCTGGATGGTACCCACTGTTGCAATGCAGTATGGGGTACGTGCACTATTTGTGGGGCCAACCGTGATGTTTTGAACATATCCAACCCATCCATTAATTCTGTCCCATTTTTGTTATCCTTGGGCCCCAAAAATCATGCTGATCTCAAAAGCTGGTGGGCCACATCAACAATCTAGACGGTTTTAATGCTGGATGTTTTTATTTTTTACCATCTAAGAAATGCCACCTTTCAAATAATTTGGAAATTAATAGCATAGTTCATAAGTCTTTTTCAATTTAAATCATTTAGTAGTTTCTCCACATAAAAGGACATTTGAAAAGTGGGCCCACTTTTGTGGCACACCCCAAGCATGGTTTGGCCTAAGGATCAACTCAGGGCTTTATCAAGATGGGATCAACCCAATGGCCCAGCTTACATCAAACTCTTTCATGTAACTTGAAAATTTTAGAGGGATTTACTGCTCCAAACTCTGTTTGGTGTGAATGCCCTATTTCTAACTGGTAAACACTTTTTAAGTTATCCAAACACAAAACTATTTACCTGTAAACATTTTACAAGTTAAAGCCAAACATAAGAAATTGTAAATAGTTTCAAGTGTAATGTATTTACAACTAAAAATTTTACAGGCATCCAAATGACCCCTAAGTACCCTCGTGCCTATCCAACATCAGTAATTCAACCTGGTTCACACCCTCCTTAGCTCACTTGTCCGCCTTAGAATTTGTTGACCCGTGAGCATGAGGCAAGGAAACCGAGATTGTCGAGTAAATATCCAAAGTTTTCTCCATCATGCTCGCTACTCTCCAAGGGGGTTTAACATGGTTAATCAATTTATCGCATTACTCAAATCGCCTTCTACAATCAACGGGCTTGAGGACAACATCGAACTCAACACCATGAATGAGAGTGGCAGCTCCTATAAAATTAGAATCCTGAACACCTATTAGACCTGAAACTCAAACAGGGATTGACCCCTATCACTCCTGTCCCACCGATACCAACCAGGCCTGGGTTTCGAAAGAACACACTGTCAGAATCCAGCTTGAAATAGCCAGCACTCCAGCAGGGGGAGGGCACCACCTTTTGGAAACATTAGACTGACTACCGCACATTACCATCTCATCCCACTTGGACTGACATAGATGGAAATGAGTGTCATCTTGTGATACTATATTGCTTTCCCCATCTGACTACGAAATTACGATCTTTTTTCCTACTGCACCGACTAAAATTCCCTCGCCTCTGAAAATATTCCTGTTTCTTACCATCCACATGCACCATGGGCGACTTTAATTAGCCAGTTTCCACAACCATCTTACAGTCTGCCCCCATGCAAAAGAGCTCCAACCAGGAATTCCTCACTGACTCTGGGATTACAGGATGCCAAACTTCTCAAAAATAAGCACCAAAATCCTCCATGCAAAAGAGCAATGCAGGAAAAGATGGGGAACATTTTCTTCCGCAACCAAGAACTAGAAACAGCTGTTTTGTAAAGCAACCCCTCTCTACTGAAGGTTTCTATTTTTTACTTCTAGATAGATTTTCCCAATAATATGCCAAGAAAAACCTTTAAAATCTAAAAATCTCACGAGAAATTAGCGAGAAGAAGAATTGTCACTATGCCTGCAAGATGCCTAACTTTGAAAGGTGCCAGATTTATCCCTTACATGACTTGATCCTCAATCCAGAGGCCCCCTCATCACATCTGAAGTGTATCCTGAACGAAAGAGCCTCAAAGATGGTGTAGATCCAAACAGAAGAGTATCATCTACATTTCGGGTATAAGGAGAAGAGCATCCGCTGTTCCAGGCCTTATCAAGGCATGTGCATCAGAATTGTCTCACATGGATTCATAATCTTAGCAGGCCTCTGCATTGCAAAAAAGAAAACCACCCCATCCAGATTTAAGATCTTCTAAAAACATCCACCCCAGCCTCCTTGGAACATCTTAAACGCTAAAAGCTTCCACCATTAACCTCCAAAGTCACTATTGGTTCTGGTTGCCATTCCAAATATTTTTTTTGAAAGGCAGTTAATCTATCACAAACTTCTACACAACTCTGATGTCAATGTCAGATCAATAGAAATATCTATGGCTTCCATGTAGATACCCAACCCAGAGAGTTCACATGCACACGCATGCACTGGAAGCTAAGCTAACCTTGGAACATCCACCCTAGCCTCCTTGGAATATCTTAAACCCTAAAAGCTTCCACCACTAACCTCCAAAGTCACCATTGGTTCTGGTTGCCAGTCCAAATATTAACAATGCATGGCTGACAACAGTCTGTTAATCTATCACAAACTTCTACACAACTCTTATGTCAATGTCGGATCAATAGCAATGTCCATGGCCTCCATGCAGATACCCAACCCAGGGAATTCACACACGCGTGCCTTGGAATCCAAGCTAACCATTTCGGCAAGTTGGTGGAAGCACAAAGTTCTTAAACCCTTGGGGGCATCATCAATTTGACCAGGGTTTCACTATGTGTGTCTTTTGAAGTTTTTTGCAAACACCTTTTTATATTGCATTTTGTTTTAGACCAATAATCACTTCTCCCTGTATGAAGAAAAGATGCACTTTATGCATAGAATCTATGAAGAATTTCATTTGCTATATCAATGTGGTGGTATCAAAACCATAGGCAGCTTCTTGACCCTGCTTCAGAACCACGAAATTCCTAGGAACTTCAGCCCCTAAAGTGACCTACTTGTAATTCTAGCAGCCCACCCAACTGTCCTTCCCATTGCTAAACAATTTTTAACTTGCTACCATTCTTCCTTAATTTGCGAGTGCATTCTTAATCTTTCAGATGTTATGATTTCCACAAGAAAAGGGGGAAAAGTTAAAACAACTAAAAAGAAGAATTCATAGAGCCAACACCATGTCTATCATTGAAGCATAGTATCCAGAAAACATCACGAGTAAATGTGAAACAGTTGTACCTGCTTATTTGCTGGGCTTCTACCCCATGAAAGACGGACAGTCTGTTGGCCAATCACAGTTCCTTGTAGCCTCTGTATTGCTTCTTCAGCAGACGCTCTATGCAGCAAAGACAGAAATACAACTAATAGCCATTAAAAAATGAATGAATGAAATACAACTAAATAGAATAAAGAAGCTTCTTTTTTTTTTATCAATAAAACAAAGAAGCTACTTGATGTCCAAAAACTAAACACATGGGAAGGTATCAGAACTATTTTGCTAAATCCAATAAGTCCTCAAAATATACAATTATTTAAAACAAAAGCCACGGCCTCAAGGGAAACAGCTAAGAGAACAAAACAAACATCACAGCCTGAGGCAAAGTGAAGAATACAAACTAAACAGACATCAAATCAGTATCTCCCTTCTGGCTTCAAGAGAAAAGAATGCACCCATAAAGAGAATGAATGTGCCCGACACCTTCCATTGACAAACATTTATCCCGCCCACGAAAACACACATACATAGCAACAGCACACACATTCTGACAATTTTCTTTCTTTTTCTGATTAGCATAACCATGGCATTGAACTATTGGGGTGGTTTTTTTTTTCTTTTTTCTTGAGAGGTAACTACTGAATGGAAATGGGAGCTCTTTTTTAAAACAAACAGAGAGTTCATTACTTTCTAGAATGTACCTAGTGCCAAACTGTACAAAGCCACATCCTTTACCCATTGGTATCTTAACATAGACAAGTTCCCCAAACTGCGCAAAGATCTGCCTCAGTTCATCTTCTGTGACATTAGGGTCCAAACCACCAACGAATATCTGTAGGAAAAATGTCAGAAAATAAGAACTCCTGAAGAAAATCATGAATAGAATGTTAGAAGGAATTGATCATTAGCTTACTGTAGTATTCGTAATATCACTGTCCGCTGGAAGTGCCTGCACTTGTGAGGTGCTGTATGTTGGTGCTGGATATATAGCTGTGAAAACAAATTTAAACAGCACACAAATTACAGGTTTATCCAGATCAATGAATCAACGTGTTGCTTAATACATAAAAACTGCGCACAAGGGTGACAAGTTCTATCAAAAGAATTTCGCATTAGATTTAGAATCAAGGTAAATTTCAAAAAGGAGCCCATTCAATGAACTTGCTGTCATGTCCCGAAATCCGAGTACTGAGTGTGCACCCTCAGACCCGAGTTACGGATCGCAACTCATAAGTGCACTTAACCCAGTCAATTGTGCAGTTTATTCAGAGGCGAGGGTTATATTCATTCTAAGTTCCATCTATTGTCATTCACAAACACCAACATCCATGCATTTCCAACATTCATAAACCATTCAACTTCATTCACTAGATACCATCCATCAATCAATGCGGCTGACCCATTTGGGAACTTATTTATAGCTCTAAATCAAACCAAATAAATATAACCATGACCAATGCTTAAAATCTTAAAATCAATCAAGCGAGATTGAAAATAGATAGCCAGGAACGGTCCAAAGTGGCCAATTCCTCTTCCGTCAAATAAGGCCACGTCTCACTTGGATCGTTCACTGGCTCAACAGCACCTTCCTGTTCTTGGGCCAACTCATCAGCCACCACTTCATCTGTACGGTTCTTCTATTAATAAAACATAAACTGGCCGGGCTTGGTGAGAAAATCCAACATGGTTCATGCATATCAAAACTAAAATAGCATAGAAAACACATAATGCTCAAAGGTATGAATGCATCAGATGGGATAATCGTCCATTTGCTTGGGTTGGATAATTGTCAACCCGCATTCACCACTTGGGTAAGCTTCCACCTTTTGGTAAGCATGGGCATGGCCTGCATATGGTAACAACTCTAACAGGATCGACATTTCTTCCAGGAAGGTCCCCCAGGATCGACTATGCATACGTTATGAAATGGAGGATGATTATGTTTTCCCCATTCTTTGATGGTTCATAATACTATGTGTTTTCCAGCGTATATACAATGACAATCTGTGTACAAAAAATAATAAGTAAAGCATCTATACATGTGGACATGCATTAACAAATTAGCATGTGAACGAACATACACCGATAGAGTAGCTCTAACTAAATTAATCATTTAACAGCATATCCAACAAATTAGACAAATAATAATCAATCTACTTTAATTTCAATGAAGGAAACACGTTGAGATCACTCACCTGGATTCGGTGAAAATGATTCCGTAAAATGCTCGGATTGGATCAAATTAGAAACCCCTATTACAATCGTGTAACGAAATCATTTGCTGATTGTTTTAATTCAGATGGTGGGGCCCACCTTTGATTGATTGAGTCCCAACAATGGGGTCCACATGGAGGTCATATGCTGATCAATCAAATCCCTTCAGACCCAACCCTTAACACAAGGTTTGCAAGTATTATAGGTTAATGTGGGGTGCACTTGATCATATCACAGTGATTGACCACTTTCCAACGACCTACAATGGTCTGGATATGCTTAATTTAATTAAATCTAAAATTTTAATGGTGCATAAATTCATATTCACAATCTTGGAATCAAATAGATCTGTTCCGGGTGTCTGTCGATCAAATTGATTCCAATCGATGGCTTGTCGATCGAATCGACAGAAGTCATATTTGATCTGTTTTTTGGAAAATTGGGGATTTCTCAAATTTAATGATTTAAGATCCAATCAGGCTTGATGGATTAATCCAAACCAATCCACAAAGCTTGGTGACTAATCCAAACCAATCATCGGTCTTCTCTCGTTCAATCAAAGGAGACAATTGTTGATCAACTTCCCTTTATTTAGAACTACATAATTTTGAGTAATAGTCACTGTCCGATCAGTGCAGGATGTCAATGTAGCCTGCACCCAACAATCAGATGAACCGACTAGATCAGATCGAATGTCGCACGTCCAATGATTCAGCCCGATCAACAATACATAATAGATCTAGAATATTAATCATATCAATGCGGCCCACTTAATGATCAGATCAATCTGATATTTGGGTTTTTGAATGTTTTGACCCTAGAAATTGGATGAACGGGGTGGATCTAACCACACACATCCTAGTGGCCCATCCCGATCCTCTGCGCCAAGTAACAAAAACACTTGCACAGGAAATTGGGTTTTCCTTTATTAGATGTTCTAGATCTCACAATGCAATGAACATACGACCAATTTGGTCCGTTCATTGTTTTGCTCAAATACTCATAACTTACATTATCCAATTTTAATAACCAAATCAAGTCAATTCTAGGAATAAGGATTAATCACCTAGATCCTTGTGTAAGGAACGATTCTTTGCGCCAAAAGCCTAAGACTATTGCGCAGCGAATCGGGCCTTCCTACTTAAATGTGTACGATGGATGGATGGCTAATCTAAGCCGTCCATTGCACAGATCAATGCCACATTACATAGAGAAAAACAAGACAAGATTAGATTATTAACCTGTGATGCGTGTTTCCCACAATTCCTCTCTCTCTCTCTCTCTCTCTCTCTCTCTCTCTCTCTCTCTCTCTCTCTCTCTCTCTCTCTCTCTCTACATTTCCTTTCTTCCTCTTTTTGTTCTAAGTGCTTAGGGTATTGCTTAGTCTCTTTGAATTAGAGTAGTATTCTCTCCTCTCGCGACTTCTTCCTTAAGAAGAAGTCGTTGGGAGGTTGAGAGATAAGAGGGAGAGAGAGGATAGGGAAATAAGGGATAAGAGGGAGATGAGAGATACATAACATCTCTCTCTCTCTTTCAAATTCAAAATTATTTTTTTCCTTCAAAATTTATGGGCGTTACATTAAAATGTCGATCCTGGTAGAATCATTACTAGATGTGGGCCATGCCCATGCCTACTGAAAGGTGGAAGCCTACTCAAGTGGTGAATGCGAGTTGACGATTATCCAACCCAAGCAGATGGACGATCATCCCATCTAATGCATTCATACATCTGTGCATTTTATGTTTTCTATGCTATTTTAGTTTTGATGTGCATGAACTATGTTGGGTTTTCTCACCATGTCTGGCTGGCTTATGTTTTATTAATGGAAAAACCGCACAAATGAAATGGTGGCTGATTAGTTGGCCCAAGAACAAGGTGTTGTTGAGCCAATGAATGATCCACGTGAGACGTGGCCTTATCTAACGGAAGAGGAATTGGCCGCTTTGGATTGTTCCTAACAATCTATTTTTGATCTCATTTGTTAGGATTAATTTAATTGATACATGTCGCATGTTGGTATTGATTTTAAGATTTTAAGCATTGGTTTGGTTATGGTTATATTTATGTGATTTGATTTAGACCTATAAATAAGGTCTCAAATGGGTGGGCCTCATTGATTGATGGATGGTATCTAGTGAATGAATTGAGTGGTTTATGAATATTGAAAATGCGTGGATGTTGGTGTTTAATTATTATGTGTGAATGATAATAGATGGAACTTAGAATGAATATAACCATTGCCTTTGAATAAACTACCCAATTGACTAGGTAAAGTACACTTAGTGTACGAATTGCGATATGTAACTTGGGTCTAAGGGTACACACTTAGTACTCGGATTTCGAGACGTGAAACTTGCTCTAAGTGAACTGACACCAGCTAGAAGTTTTAGGACAACGCTCTAGGGGTGGTAACTAGCACATAACTGGTTATTGCTTTGAATGTGCCCAAGCTACCTCACTTGACAACGTCAACCCTCGGTTTTTATTCAAAGTCATAGGAGTAAACAATGCAAGTTCAATGACTAGCCATAACATTTCTGATTCAACTCCAAGGAGTAAAACTTAGCAAAACGTGACTAACTTTACATAAGATGATTGCAAAAGATAAATTTATGGTTCTAAGAAAGATTTTAGATCACGTTATGTAGGCTCTCAATAAAAGCACTAGGTAATCAAATCCTAAACTTTTTTTTTTTGATAGGAAGTCCCTTACTATACAACTCATTAAATGGGGTAGTCATAGAGCTTTGAAATTTTCGTACCATTTGTAACACCCCGGATTTTTAGCCAACTTGGAGTTAGACGTACTTAGGCAATGGGTCGATCCTAACACCTTATTAACTTGTCAGAACTCAATCCCAAAGTCTAAAACCGCTTTTTAACCCATTTCTTTCAAAATCTCACCTTTCACCACCTTGTTCTTCAAATTTTTCTAAGTACTTTCACAGTAGACACAAATCCTAAAGTTTAAATGATGAAAAACAATACTTAAATAAAAACTTACTATAAATGGTAAATACATAAATAAAATGGGCTTTTGACCATTAACTTTTTTGGAATCTCACGATATAAATGGGTTATTTGGATAGATCAGTTTCTCCTACCCCAAAATCATATATTGCACGTCACGTAACCCATTCCAAATTGAAAGATGCACCCGTTTCAAGTATTGGATGGCGAAACCACATCAAACGGAGTCGGGGGGCCAAATCGTACAAATCAGGGAGACCCAGAGTGGGCCCCGCATGTTTCCGGCACCCCGGGGGCGAGCCATCGGCGGAAAGTCCAGAGATCGGCGAGGACCTCGCCGGTTCCGCGAGGCCTCGCCGTTCTGGCGGGCCGCAGCGGGCCGTTTTCTGCAATTTTCTGCACTGTTCGTTCAACTTCGAAAAATCATATCTCCCTCGCTATAACTCCGATTTAGGTGATTCAAAATCCAGATTGAAGCTTGATAAGTCTAGTTTCATATAAAAATAAGTGAAAAATATAATAAAAATTTTATTATAGTTAAATATAGGTCGTTGTGACGACTGTCCGGAATTCATTAGTTTGGACAGCTGCCGCTTCTAGAATTTTTAGAATTTTTCTACAATGCGAAATTTAATGCAATTTGGTAGATATGAAGTAGACTTGATGACGAACTACCAGAAAAATAATTAAAATAATATACTAATGAAAAGTGCTAGAAAAGGGACGTAGAAATGCCCTAGGACCTTATTCTGTCGTAATTATGGCATGATTTAGTTAAGTACTAAACTAAATAATCTGCAAAATTACCATTAAATCACTTTAAATACGAACTGTAAGACCCAAAACGAGTAGAATCGTTAACGCTACATTACCCTATAACTTAAGATCCATCTCTAAACCCGGTTGCTCTCGGGAGCACCTTGAAACTCTGTATCGGACTTGGACCGAAGTCGAAAGTCCAATAACGACGAAACTATACCGTTATGACCACCTTACTGGGCTTGACAACCATCTCGGAAATCAAGTCCTGACTGTGTCCAGAAACGCACAACTTGAGCCCGGAGCAAAGTGTGTGAGAAACGCGAATATCTTTAGGAAACGTACTCAAATTTAAGTGAATTGAGTCATTCAGTTGCATGCCAAATATAAGGATTCAGACCGTCAGAATCTGACCCAATTACACCCTCGGATCAGGGAAAATTTCCAACACATGTCAGTGTACTTGTGGCCCTGATCGAATACCGGTGACCGTTGAACTGAAACTGGTCCGCCACGGTCGATCTGTAAATCCGATCGGACCGAAAACTTAACTCGACCTAGATCCAATGTCAGGGAGCTTAAGTCCGACCGCACGCAGAAAAGGGGCCTCCAGAAGTGCTCCGTTGGATCGAAACAGCCCCCATTTGGCTATAACTTAAGTATACCATGGGCCCTGGGGCCATTCCCATCAGTTCTGGGCCTATACAAGGGCCTTAAACCCTCTCACTCCCTTCACATACGAATTTCTAACCCTAGGTGAGAAAAGAGAGAAGAAAGAGAAGGAAAGAGAGAGAGTGAGAGAGAGAGTTGGAGTTCATCCCTGGGATTCAATCTCATCACTCCACGGGCTGAATCAGCTTTTCCATATCGCTATTCCGATTATTCCGATCCCGTTCTTAGGTAAGAAATCCAAACCCTAATTTGTTTTAGGGTTTCAAATAGTGTATGTGATGAAATAGCTAACTTATTTCATACTGTAGGTTGCCGTTGTGCCGTAGACACAGACTCGGTATACAAACCAAGCTCATTGCTTGTTTACCGGCGAAAGGTGCGGACTATATACGTTTAGGTTATGGTTTTCAAGACTTTCAATGTCTGTTAATGATTTATTACTGACTTGGGTGTCATTTCACATGCCAAACGTGATGTTTGTTTCGTTTTACGAATACGTATGAACTATGTCAAGTATAGTGTATTCCATGTATTTGTTGAAATAATTGAATACGTATGGTTTTTGAATTCGCGATTGCCATGATTATTCGTCGTGTATATATGGCTGTTATGCGTGTGACAACTCCTTGGTAAAAGGAATTGCCCTAACACCTGTCATCGCCAACATGCGTTACGTATGTTATAGTGTGTAGTCTAAGTGTTTGTTGAAATGACTGTATGAATAGGGAATTTGGATTTGTGCTTGCCATAATTATTAACGATGAATATATGCCTGTTGAGTATGTGGCAACTCTTTTGTAAAAGAGCTTGCCAGGATATATACTATATTTAGTTCAATCTGTGTATGTTGAGATGTGTAGCCTATATGTTTGATAAAATGCCTCAATGAGGAAATACCTGTGGAAATGCATGCACTGAGGGTGTTGAGATAGGATTCTCAACTCCCTTAATTGTGGTTATAGTTTTCCTTTATGTATTCTATAATATTACTACATGCTATATGGTTGAATGCCTATGTATGCTAACATGTATGCTATGTGTTTGTTGAAATGCTCAAATGAACATATATTTAAGTTGGTTGCTACATGCTGTATGGGACTGGCACATATGTATTCCTATCTTACTTGAGTTGTGTCTGGGACTATGATATAGTCCAGGCATTCGGTAATAGATTCTAATCAGGCGGCTGAGGTTGTCTCGCCACACGGGACGTGTTCGATGAATACGAGCCATACTTTGGTTGTCGACAGTGGTTAGGCCACATGGAGTGCTTACGCACTTCATATCGATTAACTCGAGGTGCGCTCGTACTAGTCGAGCTCGTCAAGTAACCCGATTGACCCAATGTATGTTCACCATGTATGGACACTATTGCTTGAACCTAAGGTACCAAACTCACCGGTGAAAACCCCGTTAACCTTGGTACCTCGATCCGCTAAGACTCATGAGCCGGACATGGTGGTATGGGACACCGTGGTCGAGCTGTCAGCCTATGCTGGGGCGACGAGCCTCCCCGTAGTGTCCAATGAGCAACATAGCCTTGTGAGCTGAATACGGTGGTATGAAACACTGTATTCGAGCTGTCGGCCTACACTGATAAGGTGACGAGCCCTTTATAGTGACCTCGAGCATACTCTGAGCCTGCGTAGAGGCGACGAGCCTTTCCGTAGCAACTAGTGTATAAATTAAGCCTGCACTGCATCGAGGTGACGAGCCCTTTGCAGTGACCTAGAACCGTAACATCGTATGGGATTTACTAGGACTGACGACCCTAAAATGGATCATAGTTTGAAAAATGATATAAGGGAGGTACCTTAGTTTCCCAATCCTGCTGTATGAAAAGGACTAATAAGAACTTGATAAGCACGCTCATGCATTGCATTGCATGTGCCGTTTGGCGTTGGGTAGAGCACTGACAAAGTGACTGACATGCGCGACCGTGAGATGAAGATCGCAGAGGGAGTGCAGGCGAGGGCATTCATTATTTATACATACCATTTTTGCATTAATCAAAATACTTAGGGATGTGTAATTGTATTGATTTATCATTACTGCTTGACTGAATTGATAACATGTTAACCTTTGCTTTATAGTTCCACTAAGTTGATCACTCACTCCCACGTTACGGGACTGTTTTAAACACCAACAAGACCCTGTCTTAGTTGCAGGTGGAGGTGATGCCTACAAGGCGGAGCCGGACTACGAGGATGACGAGGCATTCTCTTACATGCAGTTTTCAGGTGGGTTCATGTGAGTCGTGTCCTAATCGACGGGGATCTCTGGGATGTTGACTAGATGTCATTACACTTGTTATTGTCTTTTTGAAATACACATGTATATTTATTTTTGTTCCATTTTGGAAAGTATACATGTATATATTTAACCTGGTAATATGTTCACACTCTGGAGACTTACAACAGTTTATATATGTTATATATCTATCACAGTTCTTCCGCTTGCGTAATTTAACTGTCTCTGGAGTATGATATGTTGTTTTGGTGTAATCTCACTCATGTTTAATACACTAACACGGACAACATTTAATCATCATTATCTATGTTGCGTAAGTGATGCGTTGGAACTCGGGAGTGGAGCTTATGCTCGACCCCCGATTTTCAGGGCGTTACACCATTGCTACTAATTTGTTTGTAAAAAAATCATAAAAACGATGAAACTAAAATTACAACACAGAGTATTGCCAAAAAAATATGATGGGGTGATAATTTTTCTTATGAAGCCACAATAAAATAACTCAAATCCCAAATTTGAAATATAACTGCAAAAAGGACCAAAAAGAACATGTTTATCATACTTTCAAGAATGTTAGACAAGTGTACATAATTGCTTTGAATGCAAAAGATAATTTACCTTTAACTGCTGGGTATTGTTGCTGAAAACCAGTGGTCTTCTTTGGTGTAGCTGCACTGATACGCATCGGCCTAGTTGAGCAATATACCCCATTCATTTCGGTCATGGCACGGTTTCTTTCCATCTCATCTGAAAATTTAACAAATCCATAACCCTTCGAACGACCAGTATTAGGATCCGTTACGACCTTGGCACCTCTTACTGATGGATACTGAGCTCGAAAGGTCTCTTGTAACAAATAATCTGTGACATCGGGCGCCAAATCCCCTACAAAAATGGAATGCTCAGGTCCGGCATCAGGACGCCTTTCTCCAATGCCAAAAGAAGCCCAATTCAGCCTGAAAGTCTGTTCTGTTCCAGGCATCTGTGTGCCATTGTAGGTCTGCAGGATTCTTTCAGCTGCTGCGTGGGAAACAAATTCCACAAACCCATAACCTTCGGGCTGGCCTGTGATCTTGTTTCGTATAATTTTTATCGAAAGAACCTATCATTCGACAGAAACAATCGATTTAGGATGGTAAGTCCAATTGGGCACATCCAATAATATCCTACTCATAAATTCGCACAATTAACTTCTAAAAAAAGGTTGCTCGTGCATTTTATAAATATATATAAACATAAAAAAAAAAAAATAAATAAATAAATAAATAAGAGGTAAAGTTGAGTAGGTATGGGGTGGGGTAACTTTCTCTACCGAGCGCCGCATGAGGGTTCACTTGCGCTAGACTCCAATGTCAGTATTGCACCATGTAATAAATGGCAGTGACTCTTCAAACCTACACATGGCATAGTTTTAAGGAAATCCAGACCGTCCAACTATGAATGGAGCATAAGACAAGATTAAACATATGAGTTTTCCCTTTAAGTTTGGAGCATTCAATATTTCAGTCTTTACTATCCATTAGATAACTGTAAAAGGATGGTAAGGATTGATTGGTCACTCATAGGGATTTAGATGTATGCTCCATCCACAATTTGGGGGCTATGGATAGCTGTAAATCATTGCGACATGTGAGAGGATGAGTCACCAACATTATTTAAATGGTGCAAAACTACAGTTGGAGTCCAGCCTTTCTCCATAAATTCAGTTCCCCCCACACGTCGGTCGGTTAGAGAAAGTGACACCCTCTGAATACCTACACAAGGTAGGCTAGAGCCACCATTCTGCAAAACATTCCTGCTTATTAATTCACATTTTAAAAAAAAAAAAAATTTACATGCAAGAAGAACTGCAGCATCCGAAGTTCACAAACGTGGACAAAAATAATAAAAACCTAAATACATATTTGAAACAGAAGAAAACAGTGCAGCAAGAACTACACATTTAGCAGCATATACATCACCCAGCCCAAATTAATGGAGTCATTCATCCCATATTTCAACCGGTCCTTACAAATGTGTCAATGGACCAAAATCCTCCCAGCGAGTCTATCACAGCCTTTCCTCCCATTGCATACAGACTATTGGCAATACATTCTTTTGGCCACCCATTTTCAGCCCGGCAATACGATGGCTAGGACTAGGGGTGCACACGGTTCGGTTTCGGTTTTGAAATTGGAACCGATTGGCCAAGGAGATGGTTGAATTGGTCCTGCCAGCTGTCAATATGGACCGTTCATGTGAAGGGGGCCACCTTTAGTTCTTATCCCTTTTGAAACTGGATCCGAACCGTGTGCACCCCTAGCTAGGACTTTCTATAAACCCTGGAGCCCATGACACAAAGGTCCGGCAGATGACATGTGGGCCCCACCCGTGGAAAAACGAGGAGAAGGGAGAGTAGCATCGACAAAAGGGGGTATAGATATCAGCACTTTTTATATTATCTGATTATCTTCAGCTCTAGAAATCAATGAAAAATAAATAAAAATAAACTAGTCTCACTGGCATGCGATCAGCAAGCAACCCTAACTTCTCAAAATTCAGGCCATAAATTCTAAAAAAATACAAAAAAAAAAAAAAAAAAGAGGGCCGCAAGCTGCAAACCCTAGAAATCGAATAATGCCCTGGAAAATGAGGAAACACTAGCTTTTTGGAGAGAGAGAGAGAGAGAGAGAGAGAGAGAGAGAGAGAGAGAGACCTCTCCGGTATGAGCAAAGCAGGTGTGGAGGTAGTTCTCGTCGACCCAGTACTGCAAATCGCCGATCCAAAGGGTTCTTATCTCGTCGGCCGAGGTTGGTTGGTGGTACGGGGGCTGAGGAGCAGCGGCCCAGGACTGGTGGGACTGGGCGGGTTGAGCCTGCTGCTGCTGCGCCCCGCCGCTCATCATCATCCACTGCTGCTGCTGCGACTCCATTTCCATTTGCATGGCTGTTTGGGCGCGCATGATTTATATTCACCCGTGCGCACGAGGACTACTATGGTACTCGGGCCGAGCAACGCCACTCACGCATCCTCTTCATTCGCTCAGTGGGCCGCCACGGACGCGGATTTCCTGCGAAAGCCTTTCGCAGGAAATTCCTGCGCAAGGATCTGGGTGGGGCCCACTACAATGTATGTGAGAAATTCATTCCGTCCATCCGTTTTGAGATCTCATTTTAGGGCGTACGACAAAAAATGAGGCGGATTAAAAACTAAAGTGAGTCACACGAGAGGGAAAATTAGGGAAAGAAACTTCTACAGTTGAAATCTTCCCAGGCTCCACCTTGATGTTTATATGTTATCTAAACCGTTTATAAGGTCATTGTCAATGGGATGAAGTGAAAAAATCAAAAATATAGACTGATACAATAATTTTTTGGACATAAGAAAGCTTGAACGGTGCTCACTGGATGATCATTGTTTCCTCTCGTGTGTCCCACTTTAGTTCTATATACACTTAATTTTTGATCTCAAGCCCTTAAATGATCTCAAACAACAGATGAACGGATTGGATTTATCAAAAACATGTCGGTGGGCCCCACCCAGCATCCTTGCGCAGGAACTTCCTACGAAACGGATTGGCCCCAATGATGTATGTGTTTCATCCATTCTGCTCATCCATTTTTAAAGATCATTTTAGGTTTAATCCCAAAACTGAGAAATATATAAACCTCAGGTGTACCACACCACATGAAAACAATAGTGATTGGATATCCACCATTAATATCCTCCTAAAGCCCACTGTCCTGTTTATTTGACATCCAATCTGTTGATTAGGTCATACAGGCGCAGATGAAGGAAAAAAACAAAAATCAGCTTGATCCAAAACTTTTATGGCCCCCAAAATGTTTTTAATGGTCTGACGCTCATTAAATACTGTTTCCTGTAATGTGGTGCAATTGAGCTTGGGATATATCTCATTTTTGGTCTCATATCTTAAAATAATCTGTAAAAATAGATGGACGTCATGGATGAAGCACATACATTATGGTGGGCCCCACAGAGCACTGACCATCAGCCATTGGCTGGTGTAGGGGGAGTAGACAATCCGTTTCCGAAAATCACACTGGTGGTGACAGTCAAACGGACGGCGCTTAATAGATGGTTAAGATCGCCCGACCAATTTGATATGTGGACTTGTGCTCCATCCATTACAGGGGCCACGAATTGGATGGTCCACAGTTCCGAGGTTGTATGCACCACGCATGGTTGATGGACCATGGATGGTGACGGTGGCATCTTTCCGTGATAAGCCTGTTCAGCATGCGGGTTCTATATATTGACGGAGGACTGTGGAAAAATCTCATTGACGTACGGTTATAATCATTAGCACTGTGATCTCAACGAATGGACGATGGAAATGACATTAGCGATGATCAGCGTCAGATAAAATAAAAAAATTTTAAAACAAGGTCGTGATCAATTGAATGGGCACGATTGTCCAGTAGACAACCGTCTATAACTAGAGAGTGGATTATAGCGTGACCAATATCATGAGAAACAGATGAGGTCACATAAGTTGCATGATTGGAAAAAACAAATTCCAGTATGATCCAAAACTTTTGTGACTCATTAATGGTCGATCACCGTTGTTTCTCATGAAATAGTTTACTTGATATTTGGATTTGCTTCGTCTATAGAAAGTTGTTATAAAATAATATAGAAAAATGAATGAACTAGGCGGCCATAGACTAGGCCGAAAATCACACTGGTGGTGACAGTCAACCGGATGGCTGAAATAGATGGTTAAGATCGCCCGACCAATTTGATCTTTGGACTTGTGCCCCATCCAGTACACGGGCCACGAATTGAATGGTCCACAATTCCGAGGTTGTATGCACCACGCACGGATGATGGACCATGGATGGTGAAGCTGGCATCTTTCCATGATAAGCCTTTTCAACGTGTGGGTTCTATATATTGATTGGGGACTGTGGAAAAATTTCATTAACAAACAGCTATAATCATTCGCACAATGATCTTTATGAATGGATGATGGAAATGACTTTAGCGTTGATCAGCGTCAAAGAAAAAAAAAAAGCAATGATCAATTGAATGGATGCGATCGTCCAATAGACAACCGTTTATATCTAGAGAACGGATTATCGCGTGACCAATATCATGAGAAACAGATGAGGTCACTTAAGTTGCATGATTGGAAAAAACAAATTTCATATGATCCAAAACTTTTGTGACTCATTAATGGTCAATCAATGTTGTTTATCATGAAATAGTTTACTTAATACTTGGATTTGCTTCATTTATGGAAGAATGTTACAAAATAATATAAAAAAAATGAATGAACTAGGCCGCCCTGGACTAGGCCGAAAATCACACTGGTGGTGACAGTCAAACAGACGGCTGAAATAGATGGTTAAGATCGCCCGACCAATTTGATCTGTGGACTTATGCTCCATCCAGTACAGGGGCCACGAATTGGATGGTCCACAATTTCGAGGTTGTATGCACCACCCACGGTTGATGGACCATGGATGGTGACGCTGGCATCTTTCCATGATAAGCCTGTTCAGCACGTAGGTTCTATATATTGATTTAGGACTGTGGAAAAATCTCATTGACAGACGGCTATAATCATTCGCACTGTAATCTTAACGAATGGACGATGGAAATGACATTAGCGATGATCAACGTCAAAGAAAAAAAAAAGGCGATGATCAATTGAATGGATGCGATCGTCCAGGAGACAACTGTCTATATCTAGAGAGCGGATTATCACGTGACCAATATCATGAGAAACATATGAGGTCACGTAAGTTGCATGATTGGAAAAAAAACAAATTTCAGTATGATTCAAAACTTTTGTGACTCATTAATGGTCAATCACCATTGTTTCTTATGAAATAGTTTACTTGATATTTGGACTTGCTTCATTTATAAAAAAATGTTATAAAATAATATAGAAAAATGAATGAACTAGGCTGCCATGGACCAAGCCGAAAATCACACTGGTGGTGACAGTCAAACGGACGGCTGAAATAGATGGTTAAGATCGCCCGACCAATTTGATATGTGGACTTGTGCTCTATCCGATACAGGGGCCACGAATTGGATGGTCCACAATTTTGAGGTTGTATGCACCACGCACAGTTGATGGACTATGGATGGTGACGCAGGCATCTTTTCATGATAAGCCAATTCAGAATGCAGGTTCTATATATTGATTGAGGACTGTGGAAAAGTCTCATTGACGAACGACTATAATCATTAGCACTGTGATTTTAACGAATGGACAATGGAAGTGACATTAGCGATGATCAACATCAAAGAAAAAAAAAAAAGGCGATGATCAATTGAATGGACGTGATCGTCCAGTAGACAACTATCTATATCTAGACAACCAAATGTATACATAATACATGCATCAATGTGGGACCCATGGTAACCCATGGTAAGGTAGCAGATTGGCTGGTGTAACATACACCAGCTATATTACTGGTGTAGATATGTGTCGTGAAAAGACGAGTGCGGATGCTTCTTGAGCTCCGAGCTGTACAAACGGTTCAAAGGATATCAAAGTCTCATGGGCCACACAATGATATATTTATTATATCCATACTGTTCATACATTTTTACCATTAACAAATTATATCAGTAGGGATAATATTTTTACCATTAACAAATTATTAAATTATTAGGGCCCACTATAATGTTTATTTTCCCTGGTAATCTATTCATAAGGTCACAAATACTTGGATGAAGAGGAAAAACAAATTTCATATTGATCCCAAACTTCTCTGACCCAAAGGGTTTCAATGGTAGAAGTTCAATCCCCCACTGCTTTTTGTAGTGTGGTCCACTTGATCTTTAGATCTTACTTATTTTTTAGCTAAAGCTTTAAGAGGTGTTTGCAAAATGGATGGACGGCTTGGATATAACACATACCTCATGATGTGACCCACAGAACTTGCTGTGGTTAATACACCAGCTACATAACCGGTTTGTGGTACACCAGCTAATCCGCTTCCCATCGTAAGGGCCGCACGGTCTTGTGTGAGGCGGGGGTCTCACTTAATCCGCTCTCCTGTATCTACAGCAAGATGCACATGATGGCTCATCTATCTCAGTGGTTACTACGCCACGTGTCCAGTTGAAGAGGGACGTGGATTGCGTCCTACTAATCCGTCCGGGCATGGATCTGTGGGGCCCACCGTGACGTAAGTGTTTTCTTAACTTCGTTAATTGTTTTTTTTTTTTTTTCGTATCATTATAATGTGATATACAAAAACTGAGGCAGGTCCAGGGATTAAACGGACCACTAAGTGAAGATTTAACGTTTACCATTAAAAGCTTCCTGGAATATGGAGAAGTTTGGATCAAGCTGATATTTGTGTTTTCACTTCATCCACGTCTGCATGACCTTATTAATATGATTTTGATGGTGTAAAAACATCATAGTGGCCCTTAGAAAAGTTTCAACGGTAAGTGTCCTTATCATTGCAGTCCCCTTTGATGTGGTCTACAGGAGCTGTGTACGTGCTTCGGTCTTTTCTTTGTATCTTAAAGTGATCTTAGATGAACGGTGTAGATAAAACACTTACATCACGGTGGGCTCCACATAGCCCTGCCCGGACGGATTACCGTGCGGGCGGGGGTAGGACGCAAACCGCGTCCGTTCGAAGAGAGCAAACCAGATAAGAAGCGGTGGCCCAATTTCCCTCGCGAGATTTGCAGCTTAAGCTCTGCAGGGGCACCGTGATGTATGTGGTATATCCACTCGATACATTAGTTTAGGCAGAGGTTAGCCCAGAGATGAATCAGGTCCAAAGCTCAAATAGATCACATAAATTTATTTTATTTTTTAAAACGGCAGGGATAAAACCCCGCACGTTCATGAGGTGAATGACGAAGGAGAAAACAAATATCAGCTTCCCAAAATACTTCCGTCGCCTTTGAGAAATCATAAAGTGTTCAAATCTCATTGTTTACTGTGGTGTGGCCCACGTGAGCTTTGAATTTATCTCAGGTTTAGGTTGATGTCCTAAAATGAGCTGGCCAGACGGATGAATAGAGTGAATATAATACATACATCTCGGTGGGCCCAAAGAGCATAGGGCTGTAGGCAACGTACGCAAAGTTAACACACAGCAGGGCTGTATGTAATCATTAATAGGTCGCGGCATAGGCAAAACGAACTTACAACGACCGTCCCCTGACAAGGTGGCAAGAAACGGAATCCAACCCAATTAGACGATTCCCACGAAGATTCGCGCGAGGTGAGGTTGAAATGGTGAACTGCAGCACACGCGCAAACAGACTCAGGTATGAACCGTCCAGTCCAATCAATAAGCAAATCCTACGGTGACATGACATGTCCCACGAATCAGGCCAATCAACATCAGGTGGACCACAGCTGCCCGACGAAAATGACGGTTGGAAGAAAATCACCAACAATGTTAATTCCTTTGAATCTACGTGCCTGGATTTCAGCAAATGGCATGATTGTGTTGAGCCCACCAAGTCACGTGGCTTAGATTTCTCACACACGTGCCATATTCGCATGTGGGCCGCAATTCACTCGTTGAATCTCTTATCGCGCGTTTCATCTATTTCATCAGTAGTCGCGAACCACCTCCCGCTGATCTCCTTCCTCCCATCTCTCCGGCCATGGCGATCGCAGCAACAGCAGCCGTTGTACCGCTGGGCCTTCTCTTCCTCCTATCAGGCCTCGTCGTTAATCTCATTCAGGTAAATCAAAATCCCACTTTTTAAAAATATCTTTCAATTTCTAAGGTTTCAATTGGCTTCAGCCATCACTCTTTTCGTTTGGGCAATTTTTAGGACGAATTATTTAAATGTTTCGATTCTGTTCATTGATTTTCTTTTCAAGCTTTCATATCTGATTTTATGTGAGTTTGGTATGATTTTCATCTTTGATTATGTTGTGTTTTCTCCTCTCTTTTTTTTTTTTCTTCTTGTCATTTCCAGGCCACTGTCTTTTTGGCTCTCCATTGGTTCTCGAAAAATATGTACCGCTCGGTCAATAAGGTAGTGGTGGAATTGCTGTGGTTGGAGCTGATATGGCTCATTGATTGGTGGGCTGGGGTTAAGGTATTCGCGGAATCTCTTTTGTAATTTGAATTTATGGTAGGTTTGGATGAGAAGAATTTAAAATGGCCAAGAGGATTTATTTCCAGGAAACAAATTTCCCATGAAGGAGAATCTGTTTGTCATGTGTGTACCCGGAATGTAATTCCAGGGAATACAGAAACTGTGTTTGGGTACTGGGAAGGAACTGCCAGGAATTATTTGTGTGGTTTCACTAGGAGGGAGTTCGAAAATATGACTGTTGGCAGGGAATTCATTCATTACCCTAAAATTGCAAGCTAGCTCCTCCCAAGGAATTTCGAAACTTCTCTGTTGGTGGACATGGATCCGGCCGGAAACCAATTCCAGGTATTTCCAGGGGTCCAAATGCAAGATCGCATTTACTTATGGATTCCATTTCTACAGGGCTATTTCTCAGTTGTATTATTTGGTTTCTTATTTTTGCTGTGGTTATTGTCATGTAGCTCAAAGGCATTGTGACGCTCTGATAACTGAAATTTGGCAATTTGAATGTTGATGAATTTGTTGTTATTATTTATTGAGGGGAGTTATATGATTTGCAACCCACGCCTTTGTGTAGTTTACTTGGATTTTTGATTTCGACTAGCGGGGTCCATGGTTTGGTAGTCCAGATCATTAGGTTGTTATGTCCCATTGTGGATGGAGATGTAAACAGAGAGGAGCTGAAAGTTTTTCTGTATTTAAGACAACCCAAAGGGGTTGAATATATAGAGATTACAGTCATCTATATAAGGAAAATAAAAAAATCAGAATTTTCTACCTATGGAAACGAACTATACAATGAATACTAGCTATACAAGGTATGTGAGCCTGTCTAACATCCCCCCTCAAGCTAATGCTGGTCATCGATAAGTAATAGTTTGCCAACAAGAAATGAGTGATGTGCAGAAGTGAGGGACGTGGTGAGAATGTCGACAATCTGATCATGGGAAGTAACATGTGGAAGAGAAATGAGCCCAGACTGAAATTTCTCGCGGATAAAGTGAAAGTCAACTTCAATATGCTTCGTCCGTTCATGAAAAACCGGATTAGAGGTAATATGAATGACACTTAGATTATCGACATGGAGTGGAGT
Source organism: Magnolia officinalis (assembly GCA_021015155.1). Taxonomy (NCBI): domain Eukaryota; kingdom Viridiplantae; phylum Streptophyta; class Magnoliopsida; order Magnoliales; family Magnoliaceae; genus Magnolia; species Magnolia officinalis. The sequence goes on along the minus strand of JAJHSJ010000002.1, from coordinate 122,611,194 downwards.
AGGATTCTGCAGAAGAATGTCCAAGTCGAAAAGAAGTCCACGTAATCAGACAAGCTCACTACACGCAGTGGACATCGCACGATACTCGACTTCTGTGCTCGATTTGGAAACAGTGGTCTGCTTCTTACACTCCTAAGAGATGAGAGAAGTGCCGAGAAAAACACAGTAGCCAGTGGTAGATCTTCGTGTGAGAGCGCAACCGGCCCAATCAGTATCCGAATAAGCACGAAGGTCCAGAGTCGCCGTGGAGGATAAGAACAGTGATCTATCTAGAGTTACACGTAGGTATCGTAGGATGCACAACACTGCAGTCATATGAAGATTCCGAGGAGCAGAAACAAACTGACTGACGACTTGGACAGTGTAGGCAATATCAGGGCGAGTCATAGTTAAGTAAACCAGACTCCCAACTAAAAGGCGGTATAAGTCGGGCTGTGTAAGTAGATCACCATCGTCACGACCATATTGAACGTTAAGTTCTAAGGGAGTCTGAACTGCCTTCTGATCCATCAATGATGCCAAGGCGAGAAGATCCTTGGTATATTTACGCTGGCTGACCAGGATCCCACGTTTAGAACGTGAAATTTCAAGTCCAAGAAAGTATGTAAGATGGCCGAGGTCTTTCATCTTGAAGGATGATTGCAGAGCTTCCTTTAAAGCCGAGATGCCAGTAGCATCGCTGCCAGTCAGAAGTAAGTCATCAACATAGACGAGTACAATGACAATTTCGCGAGCAGTGGTGCACAGAAATAAGGATGGGTCATAACTACTTTGAGTAAAGCCAGTACCTATAACAACATCGTGAAAGCGTTGAAACCATACCCGAGGTGCCTGTTTGAGGCCATACAGGGCTTTCTTTAGGCGACATACCTTATTGTCAGGGATTAAAGAGCCAGGAGGAGGTTCCAAATATACAGTTTCTTGGAGGTCTCCATGAAGAAAAATATTTTTCACATCCATCTAAGCAAGTGGCTAAGAGCGAACGGAAGATATTGCCAGAAGAGTACGAACAGTTTTTATCTTGACCGCGGGAGCGAATGTCTCATCATAATCAATTTTGTATTCTTGTTTGTATCCCTGAGCGACAAGTCGAGCCTTGTATCGATCCAATGATCCATCAGACTTGAGCTTGACAAAATAAATCCATTTGCTACCAATCAGCTGTTGGTCAGCGGGTCGAGTAACAATGTCCCATGTATGATTATCATCCAATACCGCAAGTTCTTTTGCCATATCCTTCTTCCAACAATCATGAGTGGCTGCCTGAGAGTATGAAGTAGGAATAAAAACAGTATCCAGTGTAACATTCATGGTAGACAGAGCATATTAAGCGATCAGGCGCTCGATGTACACGATCGGAATGACGTATCGAGGTAGGTTCAGGATCTGCAACAGGTACAGTAGGTTCGGGTTGAGTAATATGTGGTGGAGTTGTACGTGGTTGACGCGAGTAAACTTGCAAAGGATGAAGGAGAGTACTCGAGACAAAAAGAATATCAGGAAAGGTAGTTAGACCAGGAGATTTTGGGGACGTGCAGAGGAGAAAGAGATGAATGAAAGGCAATATGTTCAAGAAAAACAACATTTCGTGAAACCCGAATACGACGAGAAACCGGATCATAACATCGAAAACCCTTCTGAGTTTCTCCAAATCCCAAGTACATACATTTGATCGATTTTGGAGATAGTTTATTACGCTCACGTGAAGCCAGGTGAACATAACAAACACAATAAAAAACACGAAATATGGAATATGCACGAGGTAAGCTGTTTAGAACAAAGTATGGAGATTTACTGTTCAGAACATTGGTTGACATCCGGTTAATCAAGTAGACTGAATGTAACATTGCTTCCACCCAGAAAGAACGAGGAACACTCATAGCTGTCATTAGGGTATTGGCAGTTTCAACAATATGACGATTTTTTCGTTCAGCCACCTCGTTCTGTTGTGGAGTATCAGAACAGGTGGTTTGATGAATAATCCCATGACCCTGAAGAAATGTACAGAAATCTGTTGAGAGATATTCCCCCCTGAGTCAGAGCGGAGAGTTTGAACTGGAACCCGAAATTGAGTCTCTACCATAGAGTGAAATATCTTGAATTTTTCAAAAACCTGTGACTTCGAGTGCAGAAAGTTAATCCAGGTGTAACGTGTGAAATCATCGATGAATATAACATATTATCGTAACCCAGAGAGAGACATAATTGGTGAAGGACCCCAGACATCTGTATGCACTAGTTCAAACATAGAAGATGATTTTGTAGTACTTAGAGGAAAAGGAATACACTTACTTTTTGAAAGACAACAAGATGCACAAGAATAATCCAAATTTTTTTTATTAAGAGAAACGTTCCCTAACATGTCAGAATAAAATAACTAAATTAACCGATCGGAATGTGGATGACCCAGGCGAAAGTGCCACAGTTTCCAAAATTTATTTGCTGAACAAATATCTGATGAAGATGGAGAAAAGAAACAACGAGCCGGAGTGACAGATGGATCAAAGTTCAACACGTACAAACGACCATGCCGCCTACCCATCCCAAGGACCTTCCCCATTGCCAGATCATGCACAAAACAACAGTTAGGAAGAAATATGACTAAGCAGTTATTGGATGTGAGTTGACCAATTGAAATTAAATTGGAGGAGAGGTTAAGGACATGAAACACATCATGAAGGGTGAATTGGCGATGAGCAGGAGGAGAGAAAGTCAATGACCCAACGGACTGAATAGGTAGTCTAGTGCCATCCGCAGTAAAAATAGCCTGATTTCCGGTGTAGGGACGAATGTCACGAAGATAGGATACAACACCAGTCATATGATTGGAAGCACCCGAATCAAAGAACCATGTAGAAGATGGGGATATACCTGACATACCGGCTGCAGAAAGGGCCTGAACGATTTGCTGGAGCATCGTAGGAGTCAAAGGTGATGAAAGACCTTCAATAGAAACAGTAGATGCAGAATCACTAACAGATGACTCAGAAGAAATAGTGGCAGCAGTAGCAGAAAGAGCACGACTACGGCCACGGCCACGGCCACCATGTCTACGGCCGAAAGAAGATGCATAGGCACGTGTACGGCAGTCCTGAATACCATGACCAGTCCGTCGACAATAAGTGCATCATTCTTTGCATTGAGCGACAACATGACCCACCTTGTTGCAGCTGCGACAAGTCAAAGGAGTGGAACCACGTGTTGGTGTAGTGGTGGACACAACAAACACCATATCAGATGATCCCGGAGTTGCGGAAGGAATAGAGAGAACTTTCAGTCGTTGTTCCTCAGCCAATAAATATTTATAACCGAATTCAATGAAGGAGTAGGGCTACGGTTCAAGAGAGCAGCCTGACAATGCTCAAATTCTGGACGCAACTTCATAAGAAATTGTCAAACTTGTGCACTCTCTCTCATAGTTTGGAATATCTTTAAGTCATGAGGAAATGTTGGATCCATCATAGCTATCTCTGTCCAAATTGTGACAATTTTGGAGTAAAATCATTGAATACTGTCGTTACCCTGAGTAAGGTTAACGAGATCCTGTTCGAGGCAGTATAACCGGGCCACATTACTCTGTTGATAAATTGTCTGGAGATGCTCCCACATTGCCTTAGTAGTGCGATGAGGTGTGAGGCCAACAACAATGGATCGATCGACCGAATCGAGAATCCAGGTAATAATCCGTCCATTGTTCATTTCTCAATCAGCTAATTTGTCGGAATCTGTGAAAGTGGGGATAGTAACAGATCCATCAATTAGTCCCCACAAACCACGACCCTTGAAGAAGTTCTGAAAATGGATGGCCCATAAAGAATAGTTGGTACCATCAAAACTACAACGTGGGGCCTCTGTACGTGATGAGTCTTTGTCCATTGATCTGAAGTAATGTAAAGCACGCAAAGAGTTGCAGCAGAAGAAGGTTTTAGATGTACCGCACAGCATGAGATACCCAAGGGATTGCAGTTTCTGGATCTGGCGGAATAGCAACAACAACAGAGGCTCTGGATCTAGAAAATCGAGATCTAGAGCAACAGCAATAGGGGCGCTGGATCGGGAAAAGCGAGATCTGGAATAGCAACAGGGGTTGTTGGATCGGGAAAAGCTAAATCGGGAGCAACAACAATAGGGGCGTTGGATTGGGAAAAGCTAGATCTGGAACAGCAATAGGGGTTGTTAGATCTGGAATAGATCGGAGACGTAGGGGTGCTGGACGAGCAGAGGGGCGAGCAATAGGGGTGGCCGGACGACGCAGGGGCACTGGACGAGTAGAGAGGTGGTCAGACGAGCAGGGGCGACGTTGTAGGGTGGTTGGACGACGCAGTGATGGTCGGATGACGCAGCAGGGGTGGCCGGACGACGCAGGGGCGGTCGGATGAGCAAGGATGGGGGCCGGACGCAGGGATGGTTGGATTTGACAGGTGGTGCCGGTTTTGGATCGGTGAAGCTTTGATATCATGTAAACAGAGAGGAGCTGAAAGCTTTTCTGTATTTGAGACAACCCAAAGGAGTTGAATATATAGAGATTACAGTCATCTATATAAGGAAAATAATAAAATTAGAATCCTCTACCTATGAAAACGAACTATACAAGGAATACTAGCTATACAAGGTATGTGAGCCTGTCTAACAAGAGAATGCTTCAAGTCTCCTATATTGGAAGATCCCAGCAATAGGTCTTGGGATTTTTTTTACTTTTTATTTTTCATTTGAATGTGGACCTTTGTAAGCAAAATGTTAGGACTGTCCTATTGAGGATTTGGGTCATGGTCTATTGTGGTGGGATGCAACACATAGTCTGGATTGTTGACCATAGGCCTTAGTTGAGAATATAGAGAACCTACAACTACTGTGCAAAGACACCTATTGCATATCATGTAATTCCTGATCCATTGGTGTATGGCTCTTTGGTGTTGCTGTTATGCTGTGATTTTTATATGCTGCTTTTTCATGTTATATTGGTGTAAAGAGGAACCAAAAGACAATGGAGGAAAGACTGGTAAAAGGATAAACTAAACAAAAATCAAACGATTTTTTATTTTTTTAAATAAATAACAAAATTTCATTAAAAGCCAGATGGTTGCTTCTAGGGCTGTCAATGCATACTTGGATCCATGGATACCCAAAGTACCCAACCCAATTTAGTCAGATATGGATCCATATGTTGGGCCCGACTAATTAGTTTGGATTCATGTCCACATTTTTGGATTCAGTTTAGATATAGGTTCGGATTAAATGCTAGAATATATTGCTTTTTTAATTTTTACCATTTTTCTAATTGTATTTATTATTGAAAACCATTAAAATTGTATCTTTTTAGCATTGATCCAGACCCGGATTCGGACCTAAACCTATGTTCAGAACAAATTCTAGTTCCAATTTTGGATCTAAACCCCATCCAGTTCATGCTCAAAATTCAACCTGACAGGATCTGATGGGATTTGGATCAGGGACCTGATGCAAGTCCAATTCCCTTGACTAAAGAGGAGAATGGCATCTTGTCAACCATGTCTGACCCAATAAAAAGAAGTTGATCAAATAACATAAATGCCCACTTCATTCAAGAATTCATGCATGGATATATTTGGCATGCAAAGAAACACTTTACTGTTACAAAGACTGCCGTCTTCTCAAACAAATACGGTCTTGAATCTAGAGGTACTTTTGGTTGCAGATCCACTTGTATGCAGATTCTGAAACTTTTCAATCTCTGGGTAAGGTCGAAGTTTTTCTCACGTGAAACAACCACTGATCACCGTATGTTCAAATGTTAGCTTTATACTTGTGTTGGAGAACTTTTTCAGGTAAAGAACATGCACTTGTCATATGCAATCATAGAAGCGACATTGATTGGCTTGTTGGATGGGTCTTAGCTCAGGTGTGTATCTTTCATCTATTGCATCCATCCATGCACACATACCTACTCCCATGCATCCACATCCCACAATCATCATGAGTGGCAGAGTGGGCATCACTGTTTCTGACTTGATCACCGTCAAGCATTACCATCTATGTATTTGATTAATTCCTTGTAGACTTATGCTTTTCTTTTCATTTAATTATTGATTCATCCCAGCGGTCAGGTTGCCTTGGTAGCACGCTTGCCATTATGAAGAAGTCATCAAAATTCCTTCCTGTGAGTTATTTATTTATTTATTCCAACTTCATTATTCCTGTTGCTTGTGATGAAGTCTTTGATTTTAGAGAATCATGGCATGCACACATGCATGGATCTCTACATGTGGCTCATTGGTAAGCTGACTGAAACCATGTAAATTGTGGCCCCCCTGTGGATGCACCACACCTAAAAGTAGCACTGATTGGATGACCATAGTTGTCTGATCCACAGACTTGTCTCATTGAATGTGAGATGTTGCCTATTTCCCTTTTTAACTGCCAGTTTGCAGTGCATTGGTCAGACAACCTTGGCCTTCAGATCGGCACTCTATCTGGGCTTTGGCCACCCATGAGGGGGGCAGAATTTGTATCATCTACATTGCCTTAAATGTTGGTATGGCCATATGTTCAGTATAGAATGTACAGATGCATCTGAATATGGCACACTCATCATTTTAACTAGTTCATACCAGTTGTTAAAATCTTATTCACATGATTACGACATCAATATTCAATGAAGATTACAGAGCTTTAGAACTAATCTGAAGTTTTGAGTGGCCAGCTGGTTCAATTTTCTGATTGATCTAGTCATATTTGAATTATTGAAGTCATTCTTGTAAGTTTACATGGGAAGGAAACCAATGTTTGTCTAATCTTAAGACTTAACAAAAATTAATTTGGAAAACTAAATGAATTAAAGACTTCTCTTAGCATGGCCTTTGGCTTCTTCCTTAGCAAAGGTTTGATTAATTCCTACAAAATTACGCAAAAAGCAGTCGCACTCAAGTCTTTATCTGATACTTGCCTAAAATATAATTTCAGATGTTGTTTTAGCTTGTTCTTCTTAATATGCTTTTCTCACTTATCTGTAAAGATTAGCCTAATCCTCCTAGATGATGTTTCTTGATGTGCTTGTCTCAATGATCTGACTTGCTATTTTTCTTAAATCAGACATGTACATTGTTTTTTTTTTTTCCTCTTGTCCATTCATGCTATTTTCCTAGATTCAGATGTCATTAATGGTCCAATTGATACTTCTATGATTTACATCCCCTTGTGGTTTCTTCCAAGTTTGTAAATTTACCTATCCTGACTTAAGTTTTTCTCAGTTGTTGGGGAGTGCATTATCTTTGATTTGGAGGATAAAATACGATCAATATATGCAGGTCATTGGTTGGTCAATGTGGTTTTCTGACTATGTTTTCCTAGAGAGAAGCTGGGCCAAAGATGAAAGCACGTTGAAGGTAGTATACACTCAACACAGTGTTGAATACATGCATGTCTCTTGTGACTACTCTACTGTTTGAGATACTACTCTATACTGCAGTCAGGTCTGCAGCAGCTAAAGAACTTCCCTCAATCACTTTGGTTGGCCCTTTTTGTGGAAGGAACTCATTTTACACAGGCAAAGCTTTTAGCAGCTCAAGAGTATGCAGCTTCAGCCAAGTTGCCCATCCCTAGAAACGTTTTGGTTCCTCGTACAAAGGTCACCTTCCTGCCACACTTTCATTAATGATAGTGAAGAGTAAGGTATATGTATTTAGAATTAATACTTAGAACTTCATTTTATCTTTTCCCACTTTGTTATTTCCCCTTGACAATTCTGTACATTGTTTGTGTAGCAGGATGTTGTTTTTATGAAATTATTTCCTGGCTTAAGAGCAATTGGCATTAATAATAATCAAGTACTTGATTTTGCCTTTTTCTTACTTTCTATTTGATAGTTTCTCACTACTGCAACTCTTGTATGCTAGCATGATGTCTGACAGCATATATTTCATGGCTTAGAAGAACTTGCTTTCTTTGTTCTTCTTCATCTTTCCTCGCTACCATTTTGAAGTAGGATCATGTCATAGATGCATGTAACTTAAGCCAGTCTCTTTCGCTGAGAAACTCATTGATCTTGTTTTAAGAAGTTATGAAACTGTAGATCCAGAAAGTAGGACACTGAGTAAATGTATATGATGAATCGCATTAAGGTCTCGTCAACCTTTTTGATTTACCTCTGCCAGCAACTTCCACGTACGATTCTTAGTTAAATGATTATTGAATGTAGAAGAATCAGGACATGAATAGTGTCCTGATCCCTCCATTCCCAACAAATGAGAGCCATGGTTTGGCAATTCAGACCCTAGATCTGATTTGTCGTGGACTGGGGATGCCCCAAAAAGTATTCTAGATTGGAAGATTCCAACCTTTGAATCAGTGGCCTGGAAAAAATAAGTCATTGCCATCATCATAGCCTTGTAGCAGCTATTTGGGTTGGGCTTTCTAATCCTGTTTCACCAATTATTCCTAGGCTCCGCTCATCCACACTAGATGATGATATTCCTTCTCACCACTTTGATCCAAGTCCTTTTAGGTCTTCAATGTCCTCTTTTTTCGGCCCTTCAACTGCAATCATTGTTTCCCTCCCTGCCAAGGATGCCTCCGGTTTTCATAGAACACGGATGAAACATCTCAGTCGGCTCTGCATTATTTTATTTCCTACTATAGAGAGTCTCATGCTGCTTTGGATGGCCTCATTTTTTATTACTTTTCTTCCGACACATCCATCTCAACATCTTCATGTCTGCAATACTCAACCACTGCTCATGTTGCCTCCCAATTGCCCAATACTCTATCCTATGCAGCATGGCTGATCAAATACTAGGCCTACAAAAATAGGTTCTTTAGAAATATATGACAATGGTCTAGTAAAAAGATGGAGATTGGTCTTACAGGAACTTTCTACCTAGAATATATTTGGGGAATACCTAATAGTTTATTACGAATCATGATGTATTTTGATTGTAAATATTTGCTTATATTCTAACACATTTAACCCTTTTGCATTCAGGGTTTTGTTTCAGCTGTAAGTAATATGCGCTCGTTTGTTCCGGCTATATATGATGTAACCGTGGCTGTTCCTAAAAGTCAGCCTGCACCTACAATGCTGAGAATTTTGAATGGACAATCTTCTGTGGTGAGCAAAAACGCATGACTATTAATCTTTCATCAGAATTCTTATGCTCTAGTTCCATCCTTCAGCAGTCATTTTGGTGGTACATTCAGGTTTCAGTATAGCTACATGTGGTTTAAGTTTACTTGTATTTGTACTTCAATTTTGCAAGTTTAGCAAGGTGGGATTTTTCAATGTTGATCACCTGGATGGATGTGATCATTTGTGTGATCCAACCTAGTTGTTCTGCCCACATGTAGTGTATTCCATGAATCCATGTTGTTCAGGTTTTCTGAGCCATCCACATTGTAAATGGTTCAAGGATCACTTCAAAATCTTTGATTTTTATTTATAAAAGCAGAAAAAGATGTAAATTTTAACTATTTTCTGTGATATTAAAACCAGAGTGTACATGTTAGAATCTAGTTAGCAAGCACCCTACTTTGTGATCAACCATAAAAATCACTCATAGTTGGTACAATGTATTTATGTAAGAAAATCTTGAATTCAAATTTCAATTTGGATCACTTACCTTTCTTTTTATGAATTCTTGTACACTAAAATACGAAATACTCATAAACTGTGATGAATTTTGTATATAACACATAGAGTAGAACTTCTACAGTGATTTTGGAAGATATCAAAGTCTTGGACAATGAGGAATCTCACAGCTCCTCGTAGGATAGACACTGCAAGAGATAGGATCTGAAATCAACATTGGAAAGGGGATCTTGGGGGAGGAGAAATTTGTCGACATCAAAAGTTAAGATCCAAATGGATCAAAGAAGGCAATAAGAACATCACTTATTTCCACAAAATGACTATTTGTAAAGGGAGAGTTAACAAAATCTCTTCACTAAAAGTATGAAGTAGATTCTGAGATGAACTTAACGAGTTTTTTTCCCCCTTAGAAGATCTCAAAAACATTTTTAAGCTTGTGAAATTAAAGCTAGGAAATTGAGTTCCTAATACAAGAACTGAATGGCCCAAACTCTCCTTATCCAAAATGTCAGAGATGGAATTAGCTTTGGTACCAACAACGGAAGACAAAATGTTAACGAAGAGGCAAGAGATTTAATTTGCCAAAAATAAAGCGTAGCTCTCACAGCTCGAACCCTGCTTCTTTTTCTGTCTTGAGCACATTAGACAAGTCTGAAATCATGGAAACCAGGGAAAAGAAAGATGAAACATAAATCATGAGTCACCTAAGCCCTCCCTCTTAGGGGCTTTTACTCCCAGTAACTCTTCCTCAGCCAGGAAAAAAAAAAAACTGTAGAGACCAGGATTACTGAAAGAAAACACCGTCAAAATTCAGTTCCCATGCACCAGCTGAAGGAGGGGATCACCCAGCTGTCGGATTCCTCTTGAGGAGAGCGCTTGCCGCTGCATACAATCAATTTCTACATAAATCTGAGAGGGAAGATGCCCCTGAAAATTGAGGAACTATGGGTCCATATGATAATGATTTGTTTAATTTTTAAATAAAATGAAGGAAATGGCAGAGCATCTTCACTCTTTCCATGAACAACCCATTTCCCCAATTGTTAAACATCTCCGCTAATGTCTCCCAACCACTCAAGCTATACCGCAAAGCTTGAAGAATGCCTCCCACATAGATAAAGTAATCAAACATGGATGAAGAGAACGTGCTCTAATTCCTATTTCTCCTTGCACATGGCGGATCTGTTAGCTAGATTGTAGCCCCTAATCTTGACTTCCATTGCAATCCATAAGAAAGACAACTCAAGGAGGGACAACCAGTAGCTAGAAAGTAGGAAAAGAAGATGGATCTTTTTCCAAAATTTGGGGTCTTTCTCGTTTCTGAAGAGTATGGATTCCAAATTCCAATTCACTTAGAAGCTCCCAATGGGCCTCGATCTCATCATCTTTGAGGTCCCTTCTAAACAAGATATTACAGTTCATTTTGTCTCCGATTGTTCTAAAACTCTCTTCCACTAATACATTCCTTAGCAAGACAACTTTATACAAACTAGGAAACTTTCGGCAAATGTCTTGTTGCCAAGCCATTCATCTTCCCAAAAATGCACTTTCTTGCCCTTCTTAACCTTGAATCTTGTCCCCGCTCTCAGGGTTCTTCCCTAGATCTTTGACTCACTCCCATTTTTTCAAGTCCTTTCCACACACTAGAGCCCACTCCATGCTTTACTATACATGGATCCCACCCCTAACCATATAGAGAGATGTGTGTTTGTTTATGTAGTCTTGCAGTGGGTGTTTTTATCACAATATCTTTCCCTGAAAGTTCCAAACAGCCCTTAAACTTCAAGGATTCACATGTTTGATATTATTATAATTTTAAAAGAGATTTTACCACCTGCTTGTCTGATGCCCATTTATCATTTTTTAGAATCTGCCCACATGATTGTCATGTCTGAAAAATAGCTCATACCTTATTTTGCACAAAAATGGGTTTGGGAGGTGGTGATTTTTTTCCAGCCCTCACATGCCAACCGGTGGTCCATGTGTGGAATACCAACCATGCACGAGGTGAGCCATCTTATGAACATACAATTCCCCAAAAATCGGGCCCATCCATTACTTAGCTGCCACACTAGTGCTGCAAACTGAACTACCTGGCAACCTCCCCAATAGACGTGAAAGCTCTGTCACACCTGTTGGTAAAAAATGAGTTAGAATCGTTTTCGTCTTCCAAACTGGTCCCTACAGTTTTTCAACCTCTGGGTATTTAATCAACGAAAATGATAAGTCGCTCCAATTTCTTTCTGACAAAGAACTTAAATTTTCTAGGTGACAGGTCCAATCCTCACTTAGGAGCCAACTAAACTGGTAAAAAATTTAGTTAGAATGGTTTCCTGACGTCTTCCAAACTGGTCCTTAACTCCTTTTCATCCTCTAGGTATTTAATCAACGAAAATGAGAAGTTGCTCCAATTTCTTTCTGACGAACAACTAATTTTCTAGATGACAGGTCCAATCCTCACGAACCAACTGACTCTCAAAATGGGAAGTGAAACGGAAGGAGACACCCCCAATCCAGAGAAAGTTAAAATTTTCCTTTGAAAATTTCACATATACGAGATTCATATTGGCCATCCCTGATTAGTTTGGATAAGGCTTAGATGATGATGATGAGGTTCGTTTCACGAAACAATGTGTATTGATAGGGTTGGATTGGTTTTCTATGCTCATTAACTCGCTTGGTTCTCTATATTCATAAATTGGGTTTTATTAGAGAGATGTTTCTTAAGATGTGCAATTGCGCAGATACATGTCCACATGAAGCGGCATCCAATGAAAGAATTACCTCAGACAGATGATGCAGTTGCACAATGGTGCAGGGATTTATTTGTGGCTAAGGCATGTACTTCAACTTTTGCCCTATCCTATTTGCAAATAAAAAATTTGCAATTCTTGAAGGAAATTTTTAGCCTTGTCTGTTATGTATTGTACCATGCGTTGCAGGTACCCCACACTTGATTTTAGTTTTGAGATTGTGGTAAATATTTGCCTTTTGGTTCTTGCCTTAACAGGATGCTTTATTGGACAAACATCTAGCTGAAGATACTTTTGGTGACAGGGAGTTCCGACAAACTGGTCGGCCAAAAAAGCCATTGTTGGTATGGCGTTATTCTGAACCCTGTGACATAGAGCAATTCTCTCATGCATGGTCAAAGTAATATGGATAATACATTTCAACTTGAAGATCATTGACACTCATCATTAGCGGTGCAACTCGGGCGGTTGGGTCGAGTTGTGGGTCAACCCCGAGCTCAACCCAACCTCAAGAAGACCCAACCAGCAACCCGACGAAACCTGAAGTCCATACTCAACCCAACCTGACCCAAATACAAGTGATTATTCCCAACCCAACCTAACCTAACCCGACCTGAATTTTCTCAATCCAAACCCAACCTGAGGACCTAACAACCCGACCCAAACCGACCTGAACTCGGTTTTGATCAGTCAAGTTGCAGCCCTACTTGTCACAGGAGAGATGATAATATCTTATCACAGGTTTACAGCGCTATTATTCATGGAACCATGCACAATATCAACTTGATAGAATGTGAAATAGAACTTAGTCCTATAAAAATACGAAAAATGACAGAAAACAGAAGTTGGGAGAATTAGTAGCTCCGTTCTTAGCCAGTTGAATTCTAGTAATACCAAACAGAATATCATAGAACCATGAACCTGCAAACACAAGGAAGAGCCAGTGTTACAAAATTTCCTCTGCAAACGAGGAAATATTCACGCACTCTATACATAATGCAAGCCAACTAAACAAGCTCAAATGCTGAGGTTGTATGCTTGGGAGGTCCCTTTAACACTCTGTCCTGTTGTGATCAATCAGGTTGTTATATCATGGTCATGTCTCCTTATGTTCAGTGCTTTCAAATTCTTCACATGGTCTGCGTTGCTATCCACGTGGAAAGGAATTGCATTTTCGATATCTGGTTTACTTCTAGTGATGATTGTCATGCACATCCTTATTCTATTCTCCCAGTCAGAGCGTTCAACTTCCGCAAAAGCAGCTCTAAGCAGATCCAAGAGCAGGGGAGCGCCTTCAGATGCAAACCCTGAAAAGCAGAATTAATTCCATGTGATAGAAAATGTAAGTTCGATTGATTCTTTTTTTCTTTGAAGATTGTTGGGCATAATCAGTTGTCTTTAGGCCTCCTCTTGGACTTCCAAAATGATACATGAAGTAACGGGCGATTTATTTAGTTCTGAAATGCCTGCATATATCTTCAGTAGCCTTTTTATTCTCTTTTCTTCTTTCTTTCCTTTTCTTTTGGGCTGTTGATTGTTTGTCTGTATCAAAATAAAACTTTGAATGCATATCAATTCATTGCTTATTTGTTTATTGATAACAACTTTCCAACTTTATCTGATGTGGCCTTGAACATCCAATTGCTCCAACCTGCACATGACTGTTTCTTCCACAAGAGGTGTGATGGCTGTCCGGATCGAATCCTACTCTCCCAGCACATGCCCTTGCATCACTGCCTGTGTCTGATTCAGGCCACACATTTGGTGGGCCCCGCTGTATCTCTGCCGTGGCCCAAAAATCAGGCTGGTCTAGTTATTACGTATGCCAAGTGTATGAAAATATTAGACGCTTAAAAAGGTGTCCACGGGCCCACATTTGATGTAGACTGTGGCGCACCTGATGCTAGCCATTGTTCTGATTTTGGGTCCACGTAGCAGACAGGTGCTGGGGCTGCATTCGAAATCCTGCTCTTTGTGATAGGCCATTCATCAAGTTGCCCCAACCATGGAAACGGATCACTTAGATAGCAAAGAAATCACGTTGCTCAGATGACCTTAACCGTCACGATCATCTCTTAAAGCCACGCACTCCACCAACGAGTCACCAATTTGCCAGTGTAATGTAGTGTGTTTAGAAGTGCCCGGCATTTGGGAGCCTTTCATCAGCTCAGAGGTGGTTTTGGACTTTGGGAGAGGAATTATATGATCTGCGTGGTACATAGCTTCTTCTAGTTCTCACGGTACGAACAGGTTTTCGACCCTAACAAGTGGTGCCCATGCGGACGCGGATTTCCTGCTAAAGCCGAAGTTGGAGCCCATCGTGATGTTTGTTACAGATCCACCCCGTCCATCCGTTTTGTAAGATCATTTTAGGACTTGAGGTCAAAAGTGAGCAGGATCCAAAACTCAAGTGAGCCGCACCAAAGGAAAAGGTGGGTAGGGAAATTCCTACCGTTGAAACCTCACTGGGGTATACAGTGATGTTTCCGAAGGATGTGGACCACCTAATGACTGTATAGACCTGAGTTTTGGGTGATTCCGTTGCCATGCGGGTTGGATGGCATGCATGAGGCATGGTAGACCCGCACAGGCAATTGAATGACATTCACACGGATGTGAATAAGTACGTAGGGCCTGTTTGGCCGGCTGGATTAGATGGGCTTAGGTGGGATGGAATTGCATCTCGTCCGGTGCCAATTCCACTCCATGTTTGGGAAGAGTGGAAAAGCTTGAAAGTAGGTTAGATAAAATCGTACGGGTCAGTGCCAATTTCACTCAATGTTAGCAAGTAGTGTAGGTTCCACCATGATGTGTGGGCTATATTCACACCGTCCACCCATTTTTCGAGATCATTTTAGAGCATGGGCCAAAAAATCAGGTAGATCTAAAGCTCAAGTGGACCCCACGATAGAAAGCAACGGGGATTGAATACTTACCATTGAAAACTTCTTTGGGGCCACATAAGTTTTGGATCTACCTCATTTTTAAGCCCGTGCCATAAAATGAGGTTACAAAACATATGAACAGTTTAGATATAACATGTGTGTTATTCTCAATAGTTTCAAATGATGGTGGGTATATTCTTTCAATGTACCACTATATTATAAACAAAGCAGGAATTAAGCTTAGGACGCGGATTGCGTCCTACCCCCGCCTGGACGGTAATCCGCAGGGCTCTGTGGGGCCCACCGTGTTTTAAGTGTTTTATCCAGGCCGTTAAATGCTTTTTTTCAATAATTTTAGTATTTGAACCAAAAAATGAGGCAGGTCCAAGGCTCAAGTGGACCACAAAGTGGAGATTGAACGTCCACCATTAAAAACTTCTTAGGAGCTGGAGAACTTTCGGATCAAGCTTATATTTGTATTTTCACTTCATCCACGTCTAAATGACCTTATGAATACGTTGTATGGTAAAGAAAACATCCATTGGCCCTTAGAAAGGTTACAACGGTGGGTGTCATTATCAGTGCAACTTCCTTTGGTGTGGTCCACTTAAGCTTTGGACCTGCCTCATTTTTTGGTTCAGACACTAAAATTATCGAAAAAAAGCATTTAATGTTGTAAAAATATTGATTTTAATAAAAATATATTTTAATAATAAAATAATATATAATATATAAAAGTTGTTTTGAAAAATATCTTTTTGTGGGTTTTTGGGAATAGTCCCACATGGGAAAGGGAAGAGAAGAAAATTTGGTTTAAATGAAAACAGTGGAGTATTATAATATTTACCTTCGTAGTCCGTGGACTATGGACCTTGCGTGTTCCAGTGCGAAGCACTGGAACACCCGCGCGCGCGCTCGCGCTCGGGCTCGGGTTCGGTCTCGGTGCGAGGGCGTAGGCATGTGAGGCAGTGTGGCTGTAGAGGCGCTAGTGGCGCACTTTGCACTTAGCTGTTGCAGCAGATCTGTAACAGCTGTGCAATAAGTGCAGGGTCCAGCTGAAACTGCTGCATGGCTAGCCCAACAGCTAGAAAACGGCTAACTGCTGTCTCACAACAGTCAGCATGCAGCAGATTAATGGTCCATGCACAACAGTCAGAAAACGGCCATAAAACGGCTAGTTTTCCAACAGCTAGAAATGGCTTAATGGAATTTAAGTCTCTGGACCATAACCCCCTAGCCACCATAGCCTATAAAAGGAGGGCCTGGATGGGTTTCCAAACAATCTCACAAACCAATTCAGCACTACCGTACGAATTGAGAAATCCCACTAATCCTCTCTAATACTCCTGTAATTCCAGCAACAAAACAGCAAGGGTTTAACCATTGCAAGAAGAACAGACAAACGGTGTGGTCTAGGACGGTTCAACTGAACCAGTGGCTGAAGACTTGACCAAAGCAGTGGTCTAAAACCAAAATTTTCTTCTTCATTTCTTTTCTTTTGAGATTTTTTCTTTGTTGTATTTCTGCCATAAATTGTGTAATTGAGTTCCAATAGGTGGGCCTTCGTGTTTGCTGAACGCAGACCCACACCAGGCTCGTCGTATCCTAGAAGTTATTTGCCTGTAACCTATCAGCTTACTCAATTCACTTGAGTAGGGGCAAATAACGCTTTAAGGACAGCGTTTTTCAGACGTGCTTCAGCCTGTCCTTATTCCTGACTAAAGTGATTTTTTGGTTTCCATATTATACAGAAATTACACCAATCTGTATAAATTCTCAACAATCTTAAAGCGTTATTTGATGGAAGCCAACAGTATTTCATCCATCAAGTTGATGAATCAGGACTTGATACGTCTTAATCGGTTCGATGGAACCAATTTTACAAGATGGCAAGACAAGCTGAAATTTCTCCTAACGGCGCTGAAGATCTACTATATATTAGATCCAAATTTGCAAGTGCTACCTGAAGCAACCGACGACGACACACCTGAACAGGTGGCCGCCCGCACCAAACGAGCCGAAGACAAACTCTTGTGTCGAGGACACATTCTGAACGCACTCTCCGACTTTCTCTACGATCTGTACCAACAGACGTCATCAGCAAAGGAGATCTGGGCCGCTCTGGAATTCAAATACAAGGCTGGAGAAGAAGGTACCAATAAGTTTCTCATCGCCAGGTATTTTGACTTCAACATGGTAGATAACAAACCGCTGCTACCCCAAATCCAAGAATTGCAACTAATAGTAAACAAAATCAAAGCGATAAAGATAGATCTTCCTGAATCATTCCAAGTCGGGGCTATAATCGCCAAATTGTCACCGATGTGGAAAGACTATAGAAAGAAGTTGCTGCATAAAACTGAGGACTACACACTGGAACAAATCCAGAAACACCTTAGAATTGAGGAAGAATCCGGTAACCGCGACAGAAAGAATGATAACGGGAATACCTCGTCCAAGGTACATGCAGTAGAAAACTCTAATAACAAACATCCCAAGAAGGACAATTCCCTGAAACCCAATAAAGGAAAATTCAAGAAAAACACCTAAAAGAAGAACGGAAAGTTCAAAGGCCCATGCCATGTCTGTGGGAAAACCGGGCACTATGCTCGAGTATGCCGATATCGCAAGTCTAAACAAGAGGCAAGTGCAGTAGAAGAAGGCGATATAGTGGTCATGATCACTGAGGTGAATACCATCCAAGGCAAAGTTCCAGGATGGTGGTATGATACTGCCGCTACAGTACATGTGTGCTACGACAAATCAGCCTTCAAAACCTATGAGGAATTGACTGATGGTCAAGAAGTCCAAATGGGTAATGAAGTCCGATCGAAGGTCGTCGGCAAAGGAACTGTCGAACTGATATTCACCTCTGGGAAGAAAGTGATTCTGACTAATGTACTGCACATCCCAGACATGAGGCGAAACTTAGTTTATGGGGATCTTCTGGGAAAACCAGGGATAAGGGTGGTGTACGAGTCAGGTAAACTGATTCTGTCTAAGAATGAGAATTTTATCGGAAAGGGATATGCATGTAACGGGATGATTAAGTTTTCTCTGAATGAAAGTAGCACTTCTGCGTATATGGTTGAATCCTCTGGACTGTGGCATGATAGACTAGCCCATATAGGGTATAGTACCTTGAAGTTCATGGCTAAGAATGGTTTAATTTCATATGCGGATAATGAAACCGAAAAATGTAAAGTGTGCATACGATCCAAAATAACGAAGAAACCTTTTCCAAGTGTTGAAAGATCGTCCCAAGTGTTGGATCTTGTGCACAGTGATATATGTGAGTTAAACGACATTCTTACTCGTGGAGGTAAACGGTACTTCATAACCTTTATAGATGATTGCTCTAGATATGTGTATGTGTACTTATTAAAGAGCAAAGATGAAGCATTGAACATGTTTAAAGTATATAAAGCAGAAGTAGAGAATCAACTAAATAAAAAGATAAAAATTCTCCGTAGCGATAGAGGAGGAGAATACTTTTCAAATGAATTCGATAACTTCTGTGAACAATATGGACTGATACATCAATGTATTGCTCCATATACACCTCAACAAAACAGAATAGCTGAAAGGAAGAATAGGACATTAGTAGAAATGGTCAACTCAATGCTGATAAGAGCAAAGTTACCACTAAGTTTATGGGGTGAGGCACTGCTTGCAGCATGCCATATTCTAAATAGAATACCATCTAAAAAGTATAAAATATCTCCATATGAAACATGGAGAGGTAGAAAACCTAACCTAGGATATCTAAAAGTGTGGGGGTGTCTTGGATACTGCAGAACCCCTGACCCAAAAAGAACTAAGTTAGGACCAAGAGCTATTAAGTGCGCCTTCGTAGGGTACGCACAAAATAGTAAAGCTTATAGACTTCTAGACATGGAGTCTAATACAATAATAGAATCAAGAGACGTTGAGTTCTTTGAGAACTTACTATCCTTGGAGTCTAAGGATAATGAAATCCAAACTCCTAATAAAGAACCAGATAACACAGCTCCACATATAGTGGAAGCTCCTATTGAACCTCGTAGGAGTCAAAGAACAAGAATAGAGAAGAGTCTAGGAGATGACTACATAGACTCACAACGTATCATTTTCCATCTAGTAGAAGCAGATAGAAAATGTTATAAGACAAATACCTATAGTGATGAATATAGAAGATGATCCTAAATCATATAAAGAGGCTATATCCTCTAGAGACTCAGTTTTCTGGAAAGAAGCTATAAACGATGAAATGGAATCCATACTATCAAATCAAACATGGGAACTAGTAAACTTACCTCCAGGTTCTAGACCCATAGGTTGCAAGTGAGTATTTAGGAAGAAATATCACACGGACTATCCAAACCTTTAAAGCTCGACTAGTAGCTAAGGGTTTTAGACAAAAAAATGGATAAATTATTTTGACACATACTCACCTATAGCTAGGATAACATCCATTAGGATATTATTTGCGCTAGCTTCCATACATCATCTTCACATCCATCAAATGGATGTAAAGACCGCTTTCCTGAATGGTGACCTCAATGAGGAGGTATACATGGAACAACCTGAAGGGTTCATTCTACCAGGAAATGAAAATAAAGTATGTAGATTAGTCAAATCATTGTATGGATTAAAACAAGCACCAAAACAATGACATGAGAAGTTTGATTTCAAAATACTTTCTCATGGTTTCATGTATAATGTAGCTGACAAATGCATATATTCTAAAGTAGATAGTAGTTGTATCGTTATTATTTGTCTGTATGTTGATGGCATGTTAATAATAAGTAATAAAATGGAAGGTGTAACCGAAACAAAGAAGTTTCTATCTTCAGTATTCAAAATGAAGGATCTTGGACAAGTTGATACCATCCTAGGTATTAAAGTTAAAAAACATTGTGGGGGTTATGCTTTGTGTCAATCTCATTATATTGAGAAGATACTAAACAAGTTTAACCATCTAAATATAAAAGAAGCAAAGACCCCATTTGATTCAAGTATCAAGCTAAAAGAAAATACTGAAAGAACCGTTGTACAATTAGAATATGCAAGTGCCATAGGGAGTCTTATGTATGCTATGCAATGCACTAGACCTGATATCGCATATGCTGTGAGTAAACTTAGTAGGTTTACTAGTAACCCCAGTAATGAACACTGGAATGCAATTAGTAGAGTCCTTGGTTACTTAAAAGCAACCAAAGACTTAGGACTATTTTATTCAGAGTTTCCGGCCGTATTGGAAGGATATACCGATGTGAGCTGGATATCGAGTGCAGGGGACAACAAGTCTACTACAGGGTGAGTATTCACCATAGGAGGTGCAGCTGTATCTTGGGGATCCAAGAAACAAACCTGCATAACGCACTCGACTATGGAGTCTGAATTCATAGCCCTGGCTGCAACAGGCAAAGAGCCTAAGTGGCTAAGGGATCTTCTATTAGAAATTCCTTTCTGTGTAAAGCCGATATCAGCTGTATCACTACATTGTGATAGTGAAACCACATTAGCTAGAGCCTATAGCGGCACATACAATGGTAAATCTAGACATATAAGTCTTCGACATGATTATGTCAGACAATTAATTCAAAATGAAATCATTGCTATTTCCTATGTGAAATCAAGCAACAATCTGGCAGATCCTTTCACTAAACCTCTACCGAGAGAGGTAGTAAAGGCTACATCTAGAGGAATGGGGTTGAAACTCTTCAACCAAAGTTCCACCAGTGATAGTAACCCAACCTGAAGTTAGAAAATCTCTAAATTTGGGTTTAATGGGTAATAACAAGTCACTGATATGTGGAAAATTTTTCAGCACTAAATTATAAAACCTCATCCATAATAGATAAAGTGCTGAGCGTTACGAAAGAGGGTTGAGTCTAAGAACTCTTAATGAAATCCAGTCTATAGGACAAGTGTCTTATAGTAACGAAGACACTGGAAGGATTTCACTTATATGAACGTAGAAATGGTGCCGTCTCTCATGAGAGTTAGGAGTTTTCTCTCGGGATCGTTCACGAATTAGGATAAGCACATGGCCATTAAATGTGCTGAGCAAGATTGTGGGAACTCTAACAACACATAGCGAATATATGTGTGGTTTCTCCAACTCTATTATTTAGGAATAACTGGTTCAAAGCTACGGCTACCAGTAATTTTGATAGAGTTTTGAGATACTTACACTAAGGGAAAATTAAAATCGAAAGATATCTTTCTTTATGCATATAAGCTGATCATTCTGGCAGTATAGTTTAACCGATAAAATAATTTTTATAAAATCAAGTGGGGGATTGTTGCAAAAATATTGATTTTAATAAAAATATATTTTAATAATAAAATAATATATAATATATAAAAGTTGTTTTGAAAAATATCTTTTTGTAGGTCTTTGGGAATAGTCTCACATGGGAAAGGGAAGAGAAGAAAATTTGGTTTAAATGAAAACAGTGGAGTATTATAATATTTACCTTCGTAGTCCGTGGACTATGGACCTTGCATGTTCCAGTGCGAAGCACTGGAACACCCGTGCCCGCGCTCGCGCTTGGGCTCGGGCTCGGGCACGGGCACGGGCACGGGCTCGGTCTCGGACTCGGACTCGGACTCGGACTCGGTCTCGGTCTCGGTCTCGGTGCGAGGGCGTGAGCATGTGAGACAGTGTGGTTGTAGAGGCGCTAGTGGCGCACTTCGCACGTCCGCATCGTGTCGCAGAGGGTCGCTCATTCGCGACCTTGAGCGAACTAGAGCGAGACGTGTGTAAGTCGCGGTGCGACTATGTGGTTTAGGCGTGTAGCTGGTTGGTAGAGAGACTAGAGAACTGAGAGAGAGATATCTCAGTATATATAGATACTGGAAAATAGAGCTGTTGCAGTAGATCTGTAACAGCTGTGCAATAAGTGCAGGATCCAGCTGAAACTGCTGCATGGCTAGCTCAACAGCTAGAAAACGGCTAGCTGCTGTCTCACAACAGTCAGCATACAACAGATTAATGGTCCATGCACAACAGTCAGAAAACGGCCATAAAACGGCTAGTTTTCCAACAGCCAGAAATGACTTAATGAGATTTAAGTCTCTGGACCATAAACCCCTAGCCACCATAGCCTATAAAAGGAGGGCTTGGATGGGTTTCCAAACAATCTCACAAACCAATCCAGTACTACCATACGAATTGAGAAAGCCCACTAATCCTCTCTAATACTCTTGTAATTCCAGCAACAAAACAACAAGGGTTTAACCATTGCAAGAAGAACAAACCAACGGTATGGTCTAGGACGGTTCAAATGAACCAATGGCTGAAGACTTGACCAAAGCAGTTGTCTAAAACCAAAATTTTCTTCTTCATTTCTTTTCTTCTGGGATTTTTTCTTTGTTGTATTTCTGCCAGAAATTGTGTAATTGAGTTCCAATAGGTGGGCCTTCGTGTTTGCTGAACGCAGACCTACACCAGGCTCGTCGTATCCTAGAAGTTATTTGCCTGTAACCTATCAGCTTACTCAATTCACTTGAGTAGGGGCAAATAACGCTTTAAGGACAGCGTTTTTCAGACGTGCTTCAGCTTGTCATTATTCCTGACTAAAGTGATTTTTTGGTTTCCATATTATACAAAAATTACACCAATATGTATAAATTCTCAACATTTAATGGCCTGGATAAAACACTTAAAACACGGTCAGCCCCACAGAGCCCTGCCCGGACGGATTAGGGTAGGACGCAATCCACGTCCGACCCGGGTTACAGGCAACTGCAGCAATTCACATCCTACGCAAAAATTCGTAGATAAATATTCTTCTATCATCCTTGTTCACCTGCGCGTTAAGGTTACGTGCTTGTGAAAGTCATTAATGGCATTTTTGGCCAGTTGCATTGGAAAGGATTAGGTGGGACGACGAGAATAAAAAAACATAATTATTACCCATGGCAGGGATTGTTCCCTGTTACAAGGGCATAAGCTTAAGGACGCGGATTGCGTCCTACCCCCGCCCGGACGGTAATCCGTCCGGGCAGGGCTCTGTGGGGCTGACCCTGTTACAAGAGTTGCCTGTAACCCGGGTCACAGAAATCTACGGTAACTCTTTACACGGACCAATGAAAATGTCTCATATGTGCGATGAGTACCAAGATCTCAGTACTGGAGGGGTCACATCATCGTGGGGCCGACAGCACTGATGAGTACCATGATCTCAGTACTGAAGGGGTCACTACCGAGTCCGAGTCCATTCCTATGAGCCTGACCTTGTTTACAGGCAATTCACGTTAGTTGCTAGAGGATCATAGCCATCCAAAGTGGGAAAACTGAATGGAAGACCCATATACATGCTTCAAAAATACCTATACATGGCATATTTACAGGGGTTTGAATTTAATTATTAAATCAACTTTAATATCCCCAATTAGTGAGATACATAATTTTTGACACTATGGTTGTGATAAGCCCGCTAAAATATATGTTTTGCCTAAAAATGATGAAATTCCAAGTCTCAGATTGACCGCAAGCACAAGATCATGTTTGAGTGACTAACCAACGATTTTTAATCGTTGATTAATATGGACAATGTTTGGACGGTGCTGGATAATATTTGGACGGTGCTGATCTACATGAATAATGTTTGGATGGTGCTGATCATCGTAAATGGGCCATGTGTCCAGTAGAATGATAGTGTACAGTGACATACATTTATACCTACAACTATTGAAATGATTTTAGGGGTAATCCAAGCTCTCACAGTTAGAGGTGGGCATTTTGGACCCGATCCGGTGGATCCAACCCGATCCGACCCGACTCGGTACCGTTCCGAACAGAACCGACGGCTTAGATCGGCCTGATCGAATCTGTCAACCCAGATCCGATAGAATTTCGGGTCAGGTCCGGATAGAGGTTGATCCGCACCGATCCGACCCGGATACCCGAATCGAAAGGATCCGGTCCGAACCGATCAGACCCGACCCGAAGCCTAAAGATGTTAGAGCATGATCAGGTCCATCTGCTTTCATTGCATTCACGTGTCTGACAGTTGAGACAATGTAATCTTGTGGAAAGCCTCGGGAAGAGGATCCCTGCCTGCAAATAGCTCCTGCAACACTTGCCGCATGGTGGGCCGAGAGTGAGGATTAGCATGCAAGCATGCAATTGCCAATATCACAGCAGAAACCACATCCTTTCTGTCTTGAGGCACCGGAAGAGGGAGACATTGATATAACATATCCATCAACAATGTATATTGGCAAGAAGAGAAATCCAAGATGCCTTCCCATTATGAGTCTAAGTGATATAACCCCAAACTATATACTTCACATTTTTCAATCACCCTCGTTGTGTATGCAAGCTGTCATAAAAAAAAAAGTAATTTTCTCCGTTTTTCACGCTAACTACCGCAGTAGCCTGTGGCTAGTTTCGTGCGAGTGGACGGATTGGCTGCTCCCCTGGTTAGTACTTGTGGGCCCCACCATGATGTATGTGTTTCATCCATTCCATTCATACATTTTTACAAAACATTCTATTGATTCACATGAAAAATTAATAGGTACATAAATCTTAGGTGGACCACACCACAGGAAAACAATAATAATTGGATATCTACCATTAAAATCCTTCTAAGGTCCGCTGTACTGTTTATTTGAAATCTAATCTGTTGATTAGGTCATAAAGACCCAGATGAATGGAAAAAATAAATATCAGCTAGATCCAAAACTTTCATGCCCCAAAACGTTTTTAATGGTCAACATTTATTCAATACTGTTTCCAGTAATGTGATCTACTTGAGATTTAGATATATCTCATTTTATTATTTTTTTTTCATATCATAAAATGATCTATAAAAATAGATGGAAGGCATGGATGAAACACATGCATCATGGTAGGGCCCACAGAGCACCGACCAACAGCGAATGGCTGGTGGCACCGTGGCAGGGGAGTAGCCAGTCCGTTTCCGTGCGAGGACGAGACTGACGCTTCTCGAGCTCCGAGTTGTACGAACGGTTCAAAGTAGATTAAAGTTATATGGACCCCACAGTGATGTATTTATTATATTTAAACCGTTCATGTATTTTTAGAGATCATAATATAATATTATTTAAAAAATTATTAATATCCAAAGATCATCTGGACCACACCACAAGTAGCAGCAACGAATGATTTTGACCATTAAATATTTCGTGTGGTCCACTTGATAGTTATATCTGCTTATATTTCATCGTAAGCCTTATAATGAGCTCGCCAAATGAATGAACGGTTTAAATATAACAAATACCCCATGATAAGACCCACATAAATTGCTAAGGTCATTACAGCGAGTCCTCGCTCACTGTCTATTAAAAAAATAAAAACAAAGAAGTCAGATAGCTTTCGTGCAGTGCACGTTAATATATATGTCTGGTAAAAACATGAACACATTAACGGATAGTCTTTTCAGAGGCATGTGGGCCCACCTTGATATATATGTTTTATCTAAGCCGTTCATTCATTTTAACATATCCATTTAGGCCTTGAGCAAAAAAATAACATATATTAAAGGTTGAAGTGGACCACGTTATATGAAAAGTTTAATTAAACTCATACGGATCAAAATCGTACTTAACTTTATCCGACTCCGTTTCTCTGACCGAGTCGGCCTCGGTTCGGATCAGGCGAATAAGGTATTCGATCTGTTCGGGTCAAGTGACCCGGATTTGATTCCGGATCTGATCGAGTTCGGGTCTATCCACTGCCACTTCGGATCTGATCGGGTTGAACCCAATCCGCTCCGATCCGGACCAATGCCCACCTCTACTCACAGTGGATTACAAACCCCCTCAAAGAGGGGATTGGAAACCCCCTGGATTGGCAATCCCCAGTTGCTTTATGCTGCCAAACAACCAGGGGGATTTGAAACCCCCTCTAATCCCCTCCAATCCAAGGTGCCAAACGACCCCTTAGGGCCCGTTTGGCCGGTTGGATTGGAAGGGATTAGATGGTAGTGGAAGGGATTGGATGATAAATCCCGGGAATGGCCGGGCGTGCCAAACAGTGTAGGTGAACTGATGCAAATCCGATGGATCTTCAAACAATCCACTGACAACACCATCATTACCTTTAAATCTCATCCGATCCATCCTAATCCGTTCAAATTAGCCTGCGACGTATTTGGTTCGTGGGATTGGAAGGGATCGGAATCTTTAATCGCCGGATTGGCCGGGCGCGCCAAACGGACTGGATGTATGAATCCAGGGATATATCAATCCCATGGATCTGAAGACAATCCGCTGACAACACCATCATTACCTAGAAATCCACGCCATCCACCATAATACCATTCACTCCCTTCCCATCCACACGGCCAAACGGGCCCTTAGCGCATCTGCGTGCACATGAGCCTTACTTAGAGAAAGAAATACTAATAGATATCGTTCACACGTGGATACTAGGCACACGTATGTCATATCTGAACGATATACCATGAACGATGTAAGGGCGGGCCCAGTCATCAGAATCCTACTTTCCCAACAAGATCGCTCATCTTGCGCATGCGGCACGGCCCAAACGGCAAGTTGGTTTTGGTCGAGTGAAGCATCTATGAGAAAAAGGCCCGTTAATAAAATCTCCACTGGTCCATATTTGACTACCATGTGGCCCACCTAATAACCGCTCACAAGTGACGGTTGCTACCTCTCTCTCTCAATAGCTTTTGTCGATAGTGGAAATTCTTTTCTACAACTGGCATGGGGAATCTGGTTAAAGGATGGGGTATAAAGGAAATAGAGGACCTTTCTTTTGGCAGTTTTGTGAGCCATTTAGCGTGAAAGGAATAATAGCTGCTTAATTGGAATAGAAAAAGGAGGTTTTCGAAATCCTATCCAAAGCCAATGATTCACGTGGGAGAGGAATTGAAGCTATCTCCAACTATTATATTTTAACCGTTAGAATGGTTTCCTTTAAAAAGAGTGTTCTCATCCCCTCAATAATATCTCCCTCCCTTTTTTCCGCAATGCAGAGCTTTCGTATCTAACGAAATCGGATTGTCGTGCTGAGTAAACTGAGTTGGGCCCACCTTGAATGTATGTGGTTTATCCACGCCGTCCATACCTTTTTTCCATCTAATTTAAGGGTCGAGACCAAAATTGAAGCATATCCAAAGATCAAGTGGATCATGCCACAGGAAACAGTGGGGATAATGATTTCCACTGTTGAAACCTTACTAGGCCCCACAGTGATGTTTATTTGTCATCCAATATGTTCATAAGATCACACAGGCATGGATGAACGGAAAACAAAAAAATAAGCTTAATCCAACTTGTGTGGCCCTCAAAAAAAATTCAATAGTATAAGTTCAATTCAGCTGTTTCCTGTGGTGTGGTCCATTGAACATTTTATATACTACATTTTTGGGTTCAATCCCTAAAATTATCTGGGAAAACGGATGGACGGAGCGGATAAAATATATAAATCATGGTGGAACTCACGTATATCTCCCGTTTATAGTTTACATTTCCAAAAATCTTGGAGCACAATGTACCGTGTAGCTTGTTGAAATTTTATTATTGATGCATCAAATTTGTAAATGGTAGGGTCTTTGATGTTATTGACAGAGCACTCGATGTCTTCGGAAAAAATTCAAAAACTTCATATTTTATCATTGGAATATTTTGTTATTTTTTCGTTGCCATTGATGCCTACTTGAATGGGCGTGCATAATTGTGTTAGTGCGGAATTTATAATCGGAATTGAAAGTATAGAGAAATGTTATAGGTTTTCTAAATTTGTTTATAAGGATTTTAAGAGCATGACTTGGGTCGACGAGTATATTCAAGGCTTGTTTGAATTCACTTAGATTTTTTCCACAAGAGTTTTTTTTTTTTTTAAAAAAAAAAAAAAAAAAAAAAAAAACGTAAAATCCAGCTTGATTCATCTCCGTGTGCTTCTAAGGTTCCCTACAAAATCTCCTTATGTACCTTCCCATGTTAGATCCAATGTCTTTCTTTTTGTGCACGCATCCACTTCTCTCTTTATCGCCACAATCCCTTTCTCTCGCCACTAAGGTCCCGCCTGCCTTCTCTCTCTTTATCACACCCATCAAAACTGTATGTTTTCATCATATGGATTCCAATAATCATCCCGATACAAAACTCAGTTGGAATTAGAGGTGTACATGAGTTGAACCGAGTCGAGCTTGGCACAACTCGACTCGGCTTAGCCACTTGCTGACCCAGCTTGAACTCGGCTCGGCTTGGTCCTGGAGATTGACCGGCTTGCTTAGCTTGGTTCGGTCAACGGTTTGAGCCGAGTTCGCCTGTGCGACATTTTCACAAACACATGGTATGCACCTTCAAAATCTCACTGTATATAAAACAACAACAATGATTTTATAGATATTTTAGCTAACACCTTGTAAGCAACATAAAAAAAATCAAGATAAAAAAATGGTATTTGTTTCATATACATACCTTCCTTGCCACCGGCCACACTTCATTGAGTCATTTCATCAAACACTTGGTGAGCGACAATAATATCAAAGTAACTAAGTCACCGAACTGAATCGATCCGAGTTTAATTTGAGTTGGGTTCGATTTGAGTCAAGTCAAGCTTGGGTAAACTCGAACTCAGTTTGAAATTTTTTCAAGCTAAAAAAATTAACTTGGCTCGGCTCGAACTCAATTTTGAATTGAGCTTTTTCAAGTCGAGTTGAGCGAGCTACTGAGCTAACTCTACTCATGTACAGCCCTAGTTGGGATATATCACGTGGAGTAGTGTACAATTACTTCTAAAAGTTATATACATTCACTTGTTGAGCCCCACCTGAACTTTTAATGGGATGGGGATTTCCTGTGAAAGCCTTTGGCATGAAGTTCCTGCATGTTGGCTAGGGTCCACTGCAATGTGCGTGAGAAATCCATTCCGTCTATCTATTTTAAGAGCTCATTTTAGGACGTGTGACCAAAAATGAGATGAATAAAAAAAACTCAAATGCATCATAAGACAGGGAAATTTGGGCAAAGAAATTCCTACCTTGTAACCTTGTTAGGCTCCACCTTGATGTTTATGTGCTATCCAAAGCGTTTATAAGGTCATTTACAATGGGACAAAGTGAAAACACCAAAATATATAGCTTGATACAAAACTTTTATCATAAGAATGTTTCAACGGTGCTCACTAAATGGCCATTATTTCCTCGTGTTGCCTACTTAAGTGTTATATAAACTTTTTTTTTTTTTTTACACATCTTAAAATAAAAGCTCGCAAAATGGATGGACTCGGGTGTATTTCTCACAAACACATCGGTGGGCCCCACCCAGCATCGTTGCGTTGGAACTGCACAGGAAATCTGTCCCCTTTAATGGCTTTAATTTCATTATGTGGCACGTATAATGGACAAGTGGATGAAATTAACACATGGTGAGCCCCAAACAGATAAAACCAATCACAATACATTTAGGGCGTGTTTGGGCGGGTGCTGAATATGGTATTAAGAGGTAATAGGAGGGTTTTAGCCATCGATCCCATCCCGCATGCTGTTTGGGATGGCAGGTGTACTTCATCCGCCGCAGCCCTCGTAAACACCGCCTGCTCTGAAGATGGATTCGGCAAATGTGGGATGCGAGTTTCCTATGCTATGTGGGGCCCATCGAGATATCAATGAGATATACACTCCCTGCATCATTTTCACCAACCTATGTTTAGCTATGAACCTGTTTTGAGGCAGACATAACACAGTGAGTGAGGCATACCACAAGAAGCAGTGGAGATGTAAACCCATGGGACTTGCCATCCGTGACGGTCCAAACACACTGCTGTATATCCCATGGGCTATTGCAAACCCATGGGATCAACGGACAAACACTGACATCACCATCATTACCATAAAATTGATCCCATCCCTCCAAATCGCATGGGTTTCACCCGGCCAAACATGCTTTTATCTTGCACGTGATCATTTCCCTGGACCATGGAGTTACTAATCATTTAGCTCATCCGGATCACGTATATCCCATCTAATTCAATGAAAAATGTGGGATCCAATTTTAAGATCTTGGTGGTATTGGGACAGATCCACTCATCAGGTGGACCACATGTCCATTGGTCTCAATGATGTGGCCCACATGATGAGCTGATCAACTTGATTTTTGCACCCGACGATCTTCAATATGGATATTTTCATAGGGCATATTGACCATTTAAACCATAACTTTACAGCCTCCATGGATGTATTTGAAGTGTCTTCATTGTCAGGGTGGGGTGCATTTCTAGAGGTGGGCATGTTGGACCCGATCCGGCGGATCCGACCCGATTCGACCCGACTCGGTACCGTTCCGAACAGAACCGACGGCATAGATCGGCCTGATCGAGTCTGTCCATCTAGATCCGATCATTTTTCGGATCAGGTTCGGATAATAATGTATCCGGACAGAACAGATCCGAAAATCCGGACCGAAAGAGTTCGACCCGACCCGACCAGACCCGACCCGGGAATGTAAATATCCCTGTATATTTTACATTTCGTTTGGCGCCGAAAAAACCCGCCCAATATACACTTAGCCCCAACTCTCTCTCTATCTCTTTTTATATGTCTTTCGGCGGTTAGATTTTTGAAATTTATCTGTTGTAAAGATATACATGAGATAAGACGGATAACTGTGGACGGAAGAGAAAGAGAGAAAGAGGCTGATAGCAGAGGTTATCGTTGATAACGGTCGACGGAAGAAAGGAAGAGAAAGGTCGGTTTACAAGCCAGACCCAAAGACGGAAGGGGCTTGGCTAGTGTAATGCTGGCGAGTTGTGTAGCTCTAATCACGAGGTATGTGTTATATCTAAACCATTCATTTATTTGGCAATATCATATTAAGGGTTAGGACAAAAATAAAATAAACCTAACCATTAAATGGACCACACTATGGAAAGTAGCGGGTATTGAACGTCTACCATCGAAACCTTTTTTAGGTTCACAGAAGTCTTGGATCAACAGGAAATTTGTTTTTCCACTTCATTCAGGTCTTTGTGACCTTAAGAACAGATTGGATGGAAAAGAAACATTATGGTGGCCGTAAAAATTGTTTGACGGTGAAAATCATCATCTCCGCCGTAATTTATGGTGTGGTCCAGATGATCTTTGGATCTGATTATTTTTTTTGAATAATGCTCTAAAATGATCAATACAAATAGATGAACGGTGTACATATAGTAAATAGGTAATGTGGGCCATGTAACGGGTATTTGAACCGTTCGTACAACTCGGAGCTCAAGGAGCGTCAGTGCTCGTCTGCGCATGACACCTGCCCACTAGCGGACGCGGATTGCGTACTACTCTGCCCGTCCTTAGCTCCGAACGGGTAGTTCTGTGGGCGGGCCCACCCTGATGTATCTGTAAATCCAAACCGTCAATCCCTTTTCTTAGATTATTTGAAAGTATGAACACAAAAATGAGGCATATCCAACGCTCAGGTGGACCACACCAAATAATAAGCTTGGTTGCGTTAAAATTTACAAAGCATTAAATGTCAGTTGCATTAAAATGGTGTGGTCCACTTGAGCGTTGGATATTCCTTATTTTTGTATTCATATCTTAAAATAATATGAAAAAACGGATTAACGGTTTGGATTTGCAGATACATTTGGGTGGGCCCACCCACGGAACTGCCCGTTCGGAGATTGGGACGGGCGGGGGTAGTACGCAATCCACTCCTCAAAGCTAGCTAGCTAGTGCTAGCTGTACCTGTACGTGTGCTAGTGTAGGGAGATAGATAGGCTACTCCCCCTATGGCTAATAGTCGGTGCTCTGTGGGCCCTACCATGATGTACACGTTTCATCCATTCCGTTCATCCATTTTTACAAGTTATTTTAGGGCTTGAAAAAAAAATATTGGGATATAAAACTTAGGTGGGCCACACCACAGAAAAACAATAATGAATGGATATTCACCATTTAAATCCTCCGAAGGCCCACTGTATTGTTTATTTGAAATCTAATCTGTTGATTTGGCCATAAAGACCCAGATGAAGGGAAACAATAAATATAAGTTTGATCCAAAACTTTTATTGCCCTCAAAACGTTTTTAATGGTCAAAATTTATTCAACACTGTTTCGTATAATGTGGTCCACTAAAGGTTGAGATATACTTCATTTTTTTTCGTATATCATAAAATGATATATAAAAATAGATGGACGGCATGGATGACACACATACATCATGGTGGGCCCCACAGAACACCGACCACAAAACCTTGGGAGTTGTGAAGCTTCCTCGAGAAGCTATCTGCTGGTTGGTGTGAAGCTCAGTGGCGTAAAGCTTATACAACAAGCTATCTCTTATACAACAAGCTATCTCTCCAACCATTCGTTAGTAAGATATGTGGGGCCCATCTTAAACTTATTTTGGTTTATCCACACCGTCCATCAATTTTTTATCCGAATCTTACTTAATCCGATCTGACTCGATTTTTTTGACCGGGTCGGACTCGGATCGATTTAAGCCAGCAAGAGCTCGGATCTGTTCGATTTAAATGACCCAGATCCGGTGCCGAATCTGATCGAATTCGGGTAAGGACCTACAAATTTCGAATCTGACTGAGTTGGATCAAATCCGATCCGACTCGGTCCGATACCCAGCTCTATGCATTTCATACCGTTTTCTAAGTCCATGGGCTAAGTGAGCTTGGCATCTAAATGCAAGCACACATGGCATGCTTATGCATAATCCCAACTTTCTTGTATCATAATAATGTGGATGGACTGTGTGTATACAGTACATACATCGTGGTGGGCCCACAGAGCTTGGTGACGTCAATACAAAGTCCGTGGTGTATGTCCACCGTACAATCAGCATTATGCGGGGCCAGATGATCATTGGATTGTACCAATTTTTATTGAAGTGATCTTCGTAGCACGTTGCATCTTACTGACGGCTTGGCTGTTCAACAGGAACTCGGATTTCCTGTGACAGGAAGTTAAAAGTCGAGAGCGGATTAGGTGAGACCCAGCCTCACCCAAGACCGTGCGGTCCTTACCGTGCCCCACCTTTATGTATGTATTATGTATCTACACCGTCCATCCGTTTTTCTATATCATTTTAGTGCATCATTACAAAAATCAATTAGATCTAATTATCAGGTCCGCACCATCATAAAAAGTGGCGATTGACCATTAATGGGCAACAAAAGTTTTGGATCAAGATGATAGTTGTTTTTTTTTTTTTTTTTCCCCTTAATCCATTATTATTTGACCTTATCAACAGATTGGATGCTAAATAAACACTATTGAAACATTAATGTGCGACCAAAGTAATTTTTAATGGCAGGACGGTCAATCACTACTGTTTCTTACGGTATGGTCCACCTGATAATTTGATCTGTTTCATTTTTGGGAATGTTCTAAAATGATATGAAAATACGGATGGACGGCATGGATAAATAATAAATACATCAAGATGGCCCCCACGGTAAGGGCCGCGCACAGTCTGAGGCAGGGGTCTCACCTAATCCGCTTATGTTAAAGGCAGCATACAGATACAGTGCAAACATTTCGCATCTCTCTCTGTCGTCGAAGTAAAAAGGAGCTGGCATGTCCGGACACGCGAAAGCCCTTTACCAGAAAATCCGCGTCCGCTGAAAATGGACGCTACTTGCCACGGCCCACCTGTAATCGAAATCTCTGTGGGGCCTACTACTATATTTGTATTATATCCACTCCATCCATCAGTTTCTCTAGATAATTTTAGGGCATAAACCCGAACATGAAGGAGATCTAATTCTCAAGTGGGCCACACAAATGAGGATTGAACGCTTACACTTGAAACCTTCTCAGGTCACAGAAGTATTGAATCAGGGTTGTATATGTTTTTCAACCTCCATCTACATGGGAATCACGTTATGAACGGGTTGGATGGCATCTAAACATCACAGCGTGCTCAGGAAGGTTTCAACGGTGGGTGTCTCCGTTCCCACTGTTTCCTGTGACATGGCTACTTTGAATTTTGGATCTCTCTCGTATTTTGGCTCATGTACTAAAATTATCTTAAGAAACGGATGGACGGTGTGGATATAACAAAAATATCTTGGCGGGCCTACATATATTTGGGTTAAAGGGGAGCCGTGTAACCCTTGGTATGCCGCATCAGCCGAAAAGGTTTGGGATCTCCCAAACATATCATCTTCTTCCCTAACATGATTCTGTTATAAATGCATTTTTTTCATCAAGCGGATTGCGTAATAATAACTCCCACGCTATAGCGTAAACACTGTCGGCCCCACCGTGATGTATGTTTTTTATCCACGCCGTCTATCCGTTTTTCCAGATCGTTTGAGGGCATGGTCTCAAAATTGAAACATATCCAAAGCTCAAGTGGACCCCACCACAGGAAACAGTGGGAATAATGCTGTCCACCGAACCTTCCAAGGGCCCACAGTGACGTTTATTTTGTCATCCAACCTTTGGCCTTTGGGTCACACATAAATGGATGATCCAAAACTTCCGTTACCATAAGCATTCAATTTTCGCTGTTTCCTGTTGTGTGGTCCACTTAAGCTGTGGATATGCTTCAATTCTGGGCTCATACCTAAAATGATCTGGAAAAAACGGATGGACGGCGTGGATTAGACCATATATCACGGTGTGCCCCCACTGAGTTTACTCAGCACGTAATCCGCTTCCAGTTTTCCACCGCCTTCTCATTTCTTATAAATCCTTTCCAAGAAATCCTTTCCAAGACCCTCTCTCTCTCTACCTGCCCTAATCTGGCAAGTTGCTTTACAAGGTAGGCTTCTGAAGCCTTGAATTTCATTTCAAGGAATTTTATAAAAACATAGAGAAATTTCTAAGGTTTTTCATGTAGAATTTTGTAGATTTAAGGTGAGGATAAAAGGGAAACTGAAAGATTCAGAAGGTTCGGTTCGTTGTCACTGCTACCACCGATGGGATCGCTTGATCATGAAGAGGAATTAATAGCCTCAGCGGAGTCGAATGAGCCCATCTTGTATATTAACGGCATCCGTCATGTGTTGCCAAATGGACTGGCCCACCTTACTCTTCTTCAGTATCTCAGAGGTAAAATTCTCAATCGGGTCAGATCATCCGAACCGTTGAATCTGGGCTCTCTCTTATGATGTATCTTTGAATGGGATAAAGTTCGAATGAATAGAGTTTATTTACGTCATGTTACAATCTTCACTCGATTTGGATAGTTATAGCCCACAGGACGTGTAGAAAATCAGCTTTCGACGTGCCTGTGGAAACCACAGACTGAAAAAAGACAGAAAAAAACACAAAACGCTCAAAGAACATTACTTTAATATTTTCACTCTGAATATCTCTTCGCCTCCAAAGCAAGCAGAGAGCAGAGAGCTCTATCATTACTGCATTTTCACATAATTTCAGCTATTGAAAAATTTATTGACTTGATTTTGCTTTGATGCTGAGGCTGTTATGACTTTTTGGTGAAGGATTGAATCATTTGGCTTGGTAGCAGAGGGACCTGATCTGCATCTTAGTGGGGAAGTTTGGAAATTCAAGTTGTTTTTAAATATTGACCTGTTCTTGAGTCTTCTACTACAGGGTGTTGCTACCATAAGTTGGTGCAGCCTATATGTTGCTGCCAGCATATGCTCTTGATAAAGCATTTTTCCACCATTGTTTGGCTGTCATACTTGTTAAGAGGTGTGCTATTCCCTCACATGTGAATAGCCCAGGCCCTGTTCATGCCTTCATTCGTTATCATGTGGCACACGTGTGGTACTTCGAAACGGTCCATCGGGTGGGTCATTGTAGATGCCTAAGGCCACCCAAAGAAGGTGGGTACTAACCTGGTGGACTGCGATGTACGGAACAAATGGGCAGCTAAGGAAAACGTGGTTTAGCAGTCTGTTTGTTTTGAACAGTGTTCCAATTTGATGAGTGAACCATTCTGATTTTTTTAGCCAGGGTATCTACAAGGTGGGTCCCACTTGATGTATATTCTGATGTTCCAACGCATTCGGTGGAGGAATGCACTGGAGGTTGGGCTATTCACACATTTTGGATCAGCAAACCTCTGATTGCGAACATTATTAGTAGGGGGCTACTAAGTTGAAGTTTTATTTTGGACTCACTCTTTTGTCCAAGCCGTACACCATCTTGAGTCATTCAACTGAAGATCTAGTTGTGGTAGGATTTTATGCGTTTCATTTTGATAGCCAGTGTTCACAATGGGCAGGGTGTGGTCTCGGCAAAATCAACATTGAATGGGCCTGGCCTGACTAGTTCAGAATCCGATTCTGAACCATCCCCAGCCTGCTGGTTTGCCAGCCATATTGAAAGTAGGTTGCTTAGGATAAAGGAATTTTTTTTTTAACACTGGCCAAAATTCATTTGGATGCATTGCCAACCTCTGGAGTTCCAATGCATAAACTGCAGACTCCTGATTTAATATGCTGTCTCTAATTCTTGCTGCTAATTTCTTTTTTCGTTTTACATTTCCAAATTATTTTTCCTTGTATTTTCCAATCTATTTTTGCATGTGTATGGAAGTAACATCTGCATCTTTGTTTATTCAATAGAATATTCATACATTTTGTTGGGTTTGTTGTCTATTTCATGTTATATGTACTGCTGCATGTGCAACTAAATTTATATTTGGAGTTAGATGCCATTTCTTATCACCTAGTGGCGACCCATGTTCGTCCAAAATGCTTTTCTTCTCTGTGACGTAGTATTCATTTTCTTAAATTTTAGCTTATACACATAGTTGAACCGAGGAAGCTGCTTTTGGCTGTTTCTTTGTATGGGCATTTATTCCCAGTTTTTAAAAATGGGAATTATCTCAGGCTATATGTGAGGAAAAGAATACTATAAATACGTGTCGAACTAAAATGAGTCATTGCTATCTGTTAACATGTTGTATTAGTTTCCTTTTTCACCATTGTTTGAAATATCACTATACTTCAAGTATTTTGTACTTTAGAACAAATATTGCAATATTTTCATCACTTTCCTGAATTTCATCACTGTGCTTATAGTTTGCTATCTTTGCCTTGTCTAGGACCCTCCTGGAAGAAGTATTGCAGTGGAGGCATCTTCAGATGGGCTGGCAAACAGCTTCCACATCAGCAATACTTTTGTCTCTGGGCAAGGTTTCTGGGACTCAAATATTCATCCCTGAGGGCTGAGAGAATGCTGGGGAGCAATGTAAAAGACAAAAAAAAGTTCTGATGGACTGTCTGCCTGCCCGTCAAAAGATGTTTCTACTGCAGTACTTCTTCTCAGGGAAGACACTGACAGGCCTTTAGTTGCGGTGCCTCACAATTTGATTCAAATATGCCATTCCCTCCGGAGTTTCTGGTTCTCAGTTGTCTGCTGATGCTGGTGCTTTCCTTGAATGGTGGTATCAAATTGATGTTGTCACTTCGAAGTCGATTATGATTGCTTAGCAAATTCTGATGCTGCTTTTCATATGGAATATAGATTTAGGTCTGACAGGAACAAAACTGGGGTGCGGAGAAGGTGGTTGTGGGGCTTGTACAGTGATGGCTTCTTATTACGATGAACATTTGAAGAAATCTGTGTGGGTCTTTCATTCTTCCCATTAATGTTTTGCATAATTTTAATTTTGGAGTGTCTATCAGTTGTAGATTGAATACTGTCCTGAGAATGTCTAACTTCCTATTTTATTTTGGCGAAATTACCATCTGATGATGAACATGAATATTGCTTACTAAAACGAAATGGAATTTTGTTGCTCGGGGGCTTCCTCACTGTCCATTCTCTTTAGTCTCTCCAGTTCTCTGGGGCAGTTTTGCTGAGTTTATTTTTTCAATATCTTACCAGTTCCTCCATTATCTAATCTTGTTTCAGGCTGGAACCTAGAATGTTTTATAAGAGTGCTTGATTGCTTTTATTCTGCAATTTGGTCATTCTGCAGACCAATGTTTAGATGATTCAATGTGTTGAGAAAGTTTAGGGACATTATAAATCAAATTTATCCATATTTTCGGTACTTAAATTTGTGGAAAATGTGCGGGATGCTCTTTTCTTCATTTTTGTTAGGAATGTTTCCAATAGGATGTGGGTTTTTGTAATTTTAGATAGATAGGAGCATGCAGTATCCATCAGTTAGTGCAACTTTGCAATGGTGTAGCTGATTTGATGATGAAAAATATGATTCAGGCATTATGCAATCAATGCGTGCTTGGCTCCACTGTATTCTATGGAAGGGATGCACATAATAACGGTTGAAGGCCTGGGAATCGTCGCAATGGCTTGCACCCAGTCCAGGTATGTTGGACTATTCTTCTATTTGTTTTGTAGTGATGTTTGTACCTAATTCATGAATTGTGATGCAGGGTAATACCTTTATTGTGTTGCTCTTGTATATATCTGCTTTCTTTTTACCAGCGCGTGTGGTTTTTGCCAAGATATTGGAGACATTTCCTCAAAACAGTCTTTGGAGTTGCTATGTGCAAGTGATTTTTTTTTTTCTTTGAAAGAGGAGGAATTCATTAAAGGCACAACAAAACAAAAGCTGCACAAAGGAAAAGGAACAACAAACAAACAAACAAACAACAAAGAGAGCTGCCGAGACAGGGGCTCAATTACAACCCAAGAAATTCCAAACTATTGTCCCTAAACTTGTACACACTGAAGCCCCTTCGATGATGAGAGAACAAATTCTATGAGACAAGGCTTCCATAGATCTCTTGGTATTGTCGAAGCACCCTGCGTTCCTTTCATCCCATATTGCCCACCAAATAGCAGGAAGAGCCATTCTCCAAAGTGTCTTCCTAGGCTGAGCGAGACTCGCAACATGCCAATCAAGCAAACAATGATCGACCGAGCATGAGAGATGCCAAGAGATTCTGAAACAACCCATATATCTATCCAAATTGGCCCCAAGAATGTACAATGCAAGAAAAGATGATCCACTGACTCACCGCTTGGCATGTACATAATACAAACATTTGGGATCGCCATACCTCTTTTCTGCAAATTATCCATGGTGAGCACTTTCTTCCTCCCAACAATCCACTCAAAATTAGCAATCCTAGGGGGAACAAGGTAGGACCACGCGAAGCATGTGCTCAATGAAGCTCTTTGATGAAGGGCACCACAAAGGAGGGAATAAAAGGATTTGACCGAGAAACGGCTAGAGCTGTTCACTTTCCAAATCATCTTATCCGCTTCAGCATCAACTGGGGCAAGAAGGTAAATGCGTTCCAAGAGATTGGCAAACTCATGAACGTACTCGTCTTGAAGCAAGTGTCTACAAGGAGGCCCCCACACAACCGCACCATTAACATGGGAGAAGAAATTCGCTATGCAAACTGAGGGATCTGGCGCCAAGCCATAGATGGAGGGATACAACTCTTTAAGAGCTGCGTCGCCCACCCAAACGTCCTCCTAAAATCTGATTTTTTCACTGTTACCCAAGGAAAACCCCACACCTTGCCAGAATGCCCGCCTTCGTAGAACAGACCCCTTTCCATAACGCATAGGCTCTATAATTAGATGTCTCTCTAGTCCCTTGACCTCCTATCGAAGACCCATATTTGCTTTTGAGGACCTCTTTCTACAAGGCCCCATCCTCTTCAGCAAGATACCATAGCCATTTACCAAGTAACACGATATTCATAATTTTGAGATCCTTTATCCCTACCCCGCCATCGTCATAAGCTTTACAAACTTCTTTCCAACTAAGAAGATGAAACTTTTTTGATGTAGGACCGATGCATGAACTCAAATATTGGTGAGATCAATCAACAAAATTAAATTAATTGAAAATAATAATACAAAACTTGCTATCATCATCACAAATATCAAAATCCCAAGAGAAGATCATGCATAATTCTAGCCTAAGTTATCAAACATCATCCTACAAGACCATTGAATAAATGAATCTAGGATCTAATGGATGTAGGGACATCCAAATAGCATAGGGTAAAGCCTATTTCAAAGGAGAAGATCGAATACTGCCTAGGGTGAAATTAGGGTTTAGAAAATTTAGAGAAAACTTGGAAAATTAGGGATTTATAGGTTTAAGGTTAGGGTTTGGAAAATGGAGAGTAGTGTTTTGATGTAAGGGTAATGGAAAGCCAAAGAGACAAGAGTGTGGCCGTATGGCCAACCCTATGGGTTCACATGTGTGGCTGTACGGTCACACCTGTGGGCTAGGTTGTGAGGGTTTGGGCCTTTAGGGTTTGGTTCGTCGATAAGTGTGGAAGGATGAAGGATTGGAAGAATGGGGAATGTTTGGGATGGAGAAAATTGAAGAACTTGAAGAATACGTCGATGGTTGATGAATGGACGGTAATGAGAGTGATGGATGGAGACCTCGCACCTCCATTGATGAAGATTAACTTTACACCAATCTTCATTCCAAATTATATGGAAGTCACCTTCAAATCACATGAAGATGGAAGAAGAAGAAGCAAGGAGCTATTTTTTTTCCCCCCCTAAAAAAACCTGATGAAGAGAGGTCGCACGCCCACCCCTCTTTTATAGCATTAATAAATTTCAAAAATTACAAATTCAACTGTCTTACGAAATTTGATGAAAATGACCAGTCTAAAGAAAAATCAACTAAATCACTCATAATGTGTCCAAACATAAAGTCATCATAAACTAAATCCTAAAAGATGATAGAATTTAAAAACTGATGAAGACGATCCATGATCAATGGCCTGATTATGTGATCCATGCGATCCAACGGCCCGATCGTCACGTTCCTCAATCCGACGGTCCAACCCACTCCCTAAAACAACTCGTGTTTCTTCCCAATGCGGGGTCTTCCAGATGCTCGCACATGCATATGGAGTCTTCAACCTGATCATGGGTACTCACCTAGCCACAAAGAAATCAGTGCGGCTCACCTCCTCCTTTGATAGGTACACAAAGGTGTAGGTGAAGTGATGTCCTCATCACTTTTCTTTTCATCAATGTCTTGCCACAAAAAGTTCCGCCTAAGCCTGTCAAGCATGAATGGCGGACACTTGAAAAGCTACATGAAATATAGAGTAAGATTGGATAACGTTGCTTTGATCAAGGTAATCTAACCACCAATCGAAAGGTACCGGGCTTTCCATCGAGCCAACATCCGTTGAAATCTTTCTACCACCTTGTCCCAAAGACATTTTGCCAGCTTACCCACGCAAAGTGGGAGACCCACAAAAGTTGCTGGGAGCGGAGCCGCTGCACACCCGAAAATGTCAGCCAAAACCTACACTTCGTTAGGCTCCATCTGAACCTCCAACATCTTGCTCTTGGACAGACTTACTTTAAGACCTGAAACCGCCTCGAAGCATTTGATAATAGTACTCAACTTATCTACCACGTTTGGAGATGCATCACAAAAAATAAGAGTGTCATTTGCATACTATAAGTGAGAGATAGGACTAGACATTCTATCAATCGAGAAACCACAGAAAATGCCTTCATCTTGATGAGGCAATTTAGTATATGCCGATCTATGTGCAAGTTATGTGCCTATCTTCGATGAGGCAATTTAGTAAAATTTCTTTTCTCCATGTGATTTCTCGTTGCATGAGGGGCATTTCAGTCATTTTACCGAGTTCTAACTTAAAAAATAAAAATATAAGAATATTATTAAAAAACAACGAAAATACAGGAAACAAAACCAAAACTAAAAGAAAAACGAGACGAGGCTAAAAAGCAACCCAAAACAAAAGCTGTCCCTTGACAGCCATCCCCCCCCCCCCCCAAAAAAAAAAAAAAAACACTCAAGGAGCCCATTCCTTAAACAAAACAAGGAGGCGAGAGAAGACACCAGTTGCGGAAACGCTAGAATTCCTAAAACAACGGTTGTTTCTTTCCGCCCAAATCTCTCAAAGGACATTTTTTTTTTCTTTTTCCCCATAGGCCCTCCAGATTCTGCATGCCACACATAAAGGAGCTCTTCCAATGAGTGAGGCATAACCCACACAATCCTGGCCAATCTGAATATGGTCCACCATAAGTCGGAAACGAAAGTACAGTGGATGAAGAGATGGTCCACTGATTCTTCAGATTGGTAGCAAACGAGACAAATGTTGGGATTCCTTCCCGCCAGTCACCCAAATGCTGCCACTTTAGGAGGAACTTTGTAGTGCCATAGGGGAGTCGTATGGGACTTGGAAACAGGAGAGGAAGCAGCTGCTGCAATGGATTTGTAGGAGCGAACAAAGAAGTTTCCAGATGCAGACAAATTCCAACGCAATGAGTCTTCCTCATCATTGCAAGGCTGAAGAGCCTGCCAATGAGAAAGAAGGAGAGTAAGATTCTCTATCTCACAATCTAACAAGTTTCTACGAAAAGGTGGAAGCCAAATACCTCGCTCTCATAGGAATAAAATAATCCCTAATGACTATATCTTTGTAGGAAGATACAACAAATAACGCAAGAAAAGATTCTGCCAATGATTGGTTTCCACACCAAGAATCCAGCCAGAATTTGATTCTTGCACCATTCCCTAAGTGGAAAGATGTTCTCTCGAACACCAAGGGGGCAGCTCTGGCTATCCCTTTCCACAAGAAAGAAGCCCTAGAAAGCAATGAAGATTTAGTCCACCAACTTTGGGGAGAGGCCTTACTTAACTGATATAACTTGGTGCCATAAACTATCAGATTCTTTTCCGAATCTCCAAACACACTTGCCCAAGAGGGGGCCTCATTGAAAAGGAGAAGATCCCGGATGCTAGCCCCCCCTCTCCATAGGGAAGACACCTCTTTCCAATTAACCAGAGGGAATTTTTTCTTTTCAGAACCTCCTTTTTTTCTCAACTGATCGATCTCAGCAATGACTGATACAGGAGACTATTATTAGGTTTGTGTTTTTGAGCATTATCAAGATGCCTAGTTCTTTTTTATCAGTGAGGATAGGGCCTTAGATAGGAAAGGCTGGCAAAACTGGATACATAAAGGTGACTGCAAATATCTGGGACAAAGGTGGTGGTGATGATATGGCACGTGATCTTCACTCAGTTTTGATATATGTTCCATGGGTGCATAGCTTATCCTTCTTTAAAATAATAATAATTTTCTTTGTTTATCTGTATTAAGCATGAGAAAAGTCCAGATTTTTCTTCAGTTTTGAGCACAACGTTCTCAATAGTAAACTTTTATGTGGCTAACCTGACACTAAACCTATACAAGCCATCATCATCATCATCACCATCATCACCATCATCATAGCCTTGTCCCAGGGGGTTGGCTTCCTATTTCAGCCATTGAAAGACTTGATAAAAGGAATTCTACTATTGATCGACAAAATTTTGGCAACGGTCTGCCAGCCTGACATCAACCCTCCTTTATTGGCTTGGGACTGGCTGACACGTTACTACCATGCAGAGTTTCTAAATAGCCAACCCATACATATTTTTTGAAGTAGTACACTATAATTATCTTAACCATTCGTCATCATTATCATCATAGCCTTGTCCCAGCAATTTGAGGTCTGCTCTATGAATTCTATTTTGCCAATCATTCCTAACCAAGCTCCTATCCTTGGTAAGTAAATGAGCCTTCATACTCTTTCTCACCTCCTCGATCCTAATCCTTTTCAGTCTCCCCCTTCATCCTCCTTTCATACCCTTTAACCCTAATCAAAGTTCCCCTCTCTACCGAGGCTGTCCTGGTTTGATTGCACATGAGTAGACCATCTCAAACCAATTTTATCAACTGTTAGCTTTTCATAATTTGTTTAAGAAATGTTTTGCTGAGCCTCTGAACCCTTCTCTGTATTTTGTTGAGCATGACTGACATCGTTCACCCATATCAGATTTATGACACTCGTATGTCATGCCTGTCAAAGATTTTAGGTAACTAGATAGTTGGTCCAACAATCCCAAGATATTTTGTGCTGAATATTTTGTCTGCTTTGTGGGTACATTGGTTGATACAAACTAGGAAGCCTTTGGTCAAGGCTAAAGTTGACCAAGTTTCACTATAGGAAAGTTACCGTACAGCTCTTAGGGAAAAACAGAGGTGATGCACCAGATGTGAGGCATTGAAGAGCTGACATTTATGCATGAAAAATTGAACTTTGATGTGATATTGAAGAATGAGCTGAGAAAGGAAATCTAAGCAAGCTAGAACAGGTGGGCATCAGTTGAAATATTAGATCTAATATAGAAATGCATTTGAAATCATACATTTAATCTTGTGAGTAGAGGTTACTTGATCAAGAGTTTAGGCAAATTTAGAATGGATGTCTCTATCTCTGCTGCTGCTGCTGCATTGACAATGATGTACTCCATGAGCTCCCTTGTGCCCAGGAAGTGATAAGGGTGTTTGTGGAAGAAGGTTTTGGG
Organism: Magnolia officinalis; assembly: GCA_021015155.1. NCBI lineage: Eukaryota > Viridiplantae > Streptophyta > Magnoliopsida > Magnoliales > Magnoliaceae > Magnolia > Magnolia officinalis. The sequence continues at coordinate 122,566,771 of JAJHSJ010000002.1, read as the reverse complement.
CTAAATTATAATGCTTCAATGACGTCAATCACTTGCATAGGCTTCGAGTCGACAAGTTAATGCATTTGAATTCATAGTAAACTCCTTGGAGGTTTAGAAGTCCTGCTAAATAGGGGCTTGAACAACCAATGCCCAAATGGTCTACATGTGCTATGGCATGTTTTGATTGTAGAATTTCTCTAAATATGAGCTCGATGCATTCATTATAGATTGTGATGATGGTGATAGAAAGTAGTCTATCCCTATTCAACCTATAAGGGTAAGAGTAGAAGTTCAATGAGATTCCAACCAGTGATTTAAATATCTGTATAGACCCATGTATCACACACTTGGGATATAGAAACATATCGTTATCACATGTATCACGGAATTTATTGTTGTTTTTGGGAAGCATTGGGAAATTGATCGCATTTTTCAACGAAACTTCAGGGGATGTTAAAAATGACATTATTATACTCTTAGATCTCAAAAGATCACAAACAAACAAGTACATATAATAAGTTTCCTTTGCATAGGATCCTAAATTATGCATACTATTTGACAAAAGTGATGCTATTATATCCAAAATCAGTTCATATCATTTATAAATCATATAAAACAAGTATGAAAACACAACCAATACATAGAAATGTTAAAAAAATAAAAATAAACCAATGCCCTCAATACGCTTGAGCGACTGTGCCTCAGACTCCTAGTTACATCTGCCCATAGTTATACCCTTGGATGTCCTTGCCATACGTGTAAGCATACTCCTGCCCTTATATGTAGTTGAATGACTACGTCTATGTACCGTAATTGTTGGAGTCATTGCTCCATGAGGCCTATAACCATATAATTCATATTCATAATGTGGCATAGGACTAGAGTTGTCTTGCCCACCGCTAATGTCAATGGACCTCATGCTCCGCGTTAGAGACTCCTCAATGCCACTTAGCTGCTTCTTTTTACAATGATAATACTTTGGCTGAGAAGCCCCCACTGGGCATGACGATAACCATGGTCTTTTTCCCCAATGGCATGCTTAATTCTCTCCGCAATGAATGGGCCAAGAGGCCTTAGACCTTAACTCTTGCTACGGACATCATCAACGTTGTCAGCTATCATCCCCATCATTGCCACTGCCGTCACCTCTGTCGCTCTTCGTGATGCTATCAATGTCGGAAAAAGTGTGGCCACCACATGCCGCATGAGATCCTGATGCTTGACTGCCTCCGACGCTCCTCGACAATGGATCAAAAGCTTCGTGGAGGTATCTTACCTCCTCTACAACTGCATTAACGTTGATGCCTTGTGATGCTGCCTCCTTTGTTATCTTCGTACCCAGTCAACCATCTACTTGATTCAGGTCAGTTGACTTGACCCACTTGTAAAGTGGGTCATCTGTATCCCCTTCATAAAATTCGTTTTGACTGATCTTCATGAGATCTGGTAGGTTCTCTTATGCTCTTCTTGCCAAGGTATTCCAAAATGGCCACGTAACAATCGTAATGTAACAACAACAGTGGTAATTGTTACGCATTATAGGGTTGTAACGATCATTACGGAAAATTGATACATAAGATGTAACAAACTATTATGGGGTCGAAATAATTTTTTTTTTCCTCCAAAAAATAAATAAAAAACCCATAATGGTCGTTATAGGGGCCATATTATAACGGTAACAGCAGTGGCCATTATGGCCATCATTACCGTTAGGGGTGTACATCGAGTCGAACCGAGTCGAGCCGGCCTCAGCTTGACTCGGCTCGGTCACTGGCTGACCTCAGCTCAAACTCGGCTCGGTCCTCGAGCCTAACTGGCCAGCTCGGCTCGGTTCGGTCAGTAGCTCGGGCCAGCTTGGGCCGAGTTCGAGCCAATATCAAGCCGAGTTCGCCATTGAGGCATTTCCACAAACACTTGAATCGTAACTTCAAAATCCCACTGTTTTACAAACATGGGCAATGGTTTTTCAAGTATTTTATCAAACACCTTCTAAGCAACATAAAAACCAAGAAAAACAAAGAGAAAAAGGGTATTTGTTTCATGTACATACCTTCCTTGCCACCAGCCACATTTCGTTGAGTCATTTTATCAAACAGTTGGTGAGCAACATCAATGGCAAAGTAACCAAGTCACCGAACTGGTTCGATCCAAGTTCAATTCGAGCTGGATTCGATCTGAGTCGAGTCGAGTCGAGCTGGGGCCTGCTCGAACTCGGCTTGAACTCATTTTCGAGCTCAAAAAATCAGCTTGACTCGGCTCGAACTCAGCTTCGAACCGAGTCGAATCGAGCTTTTTCGAGTCGAGTCAAGCGAGCTAACTGAGCTAGCTCGGTTTGTGTACACCCCTAATTACCGTCATGTAATACTTTGCTTCTTGCACCTTCTACCCGTTGCAGCCTCTCTTGAAGCATTATGTTGTAGTAACAGAATATCAGTTTCTAAAGCCTCTCGTAACCCAACTTTTTGGGCTTATTCATGTGAATAAGATAGAATGTATGCAGTTTTGTGCACACTGTGATGATGACACCATTGTGAGAGTTTGCGGATAGCTAATCACTAAAAGGTCTCACTGTCACTCCCGTACATGACTCACCATTCACATGTAAATTGATCATGGTTGTATCATAGTTCCATATATAATTTTAAAACATGAAAACTAACTTTTGCCTACAAGTTTGCATGCAACAACTCACATGGTATCGTCATCTTTCTTGACTCTCTTGTACTTTTGCACCAAAACATGCCCCTCGCATCTCAAAAGTTCACAATTTGTTGATGACATTTAATGCTAATTGTTAGTATAATGTGTGGCAGGAAGTTAGACAATAATTAAATGCAACAATTTACCTCATTTTTGAAATGAGCTTTCCCTTGAGAAGTAGTGAATAAATTCTCATATGCTTCGTGCACCGCCTTCTTTAAGTGGTTGTCCTCATTGAGTCTACGACTGTAGTGGTACTTGAGTTTCAAGAAGTATACTGAAACCCACTACGGTGTATATATTTACTTATTAAAGTCAAGAAAATAACCATCCAGGTTCATACCATGCAAGCAACCAAAAAAGTATCGAAACATATAAAAGATTAAATCTAATTATTTACCAGCCTTGTGACGTGGGTGCTTGAGAGCCCTATCACATTGGTCACTAATGATTGCGTACACCCACTTATGCGTGCACCCATTGGACATATCCATCATATGGAATAGTAGGTTTCCTTCTAGTGAACTATATCTATATGCAATTTTTACTTGTAATTGTGCTTATTGCGTGCAAGGTATGCCCTAACAATAATGGTGCTGTAATGGACACCGACGTTACCATTATGATGCAGGACAATTAACTACTTGCTCTAAAAGCTCAAACTGTTAGAGTATGACAAATTAATCCCTTTATCTCATAGCCCAGGCCCCACATCTCATGGGTTAGGACCTCGGCCGAACCCCCCTTGTGGGCTCGCGGGCCCCAAATCACATGGGCTGTCCACCCCGAGTGTGTCTCCAAATCCCACGGGCTACCCCACTCGAGTCCGGTGTGAAATGCTCATTAATCACCCCCGGTGAGGAGTCTTGAACATGAGACCTCCCCCGTGGGCCCCAAATCACATGGGTCTCCTACCCCGAGTGTGCCCCTACATCCCACAGGCGACCCCACTTGAGCCCGGTGTGAAAATGCCCCCGCATTACATTACCCCTTAAACAAAACTGTTATAGGACCGATACAGGCCATTTTTTCTGTAACGGTTGTTACCGCCCTGTAACACATAATGGTTATAACTGTTAACTGTTTTGGCATGCCATAATCATGGTGCTTGTTAATTGGACATTAAAGCTGACATGATCGCGCCTTCTATTTCCAAAACTTTTGAATTTTCTTTTTGCAATGTTTGAAGCTTAATTGGTATGCAGGAATCTTTAGCTCGTGCCCATGGCTCACAATGTGGATTTTGTACTCCTGGTTTTGTAATGTCCATGTATGCATTATTGAGGTCAAGCGAAATGCCACCTACTGAAGAGCAAATTGAAGATAGCCTTGCTGGAAATTTGTGCCGTTGCACTGGATACAGACCAATTATTGATGCATTTCGTGTTTTTGCCAAAAGTTATGATGCATTGTACACTAACATATCTTCTGCTAGCACACCAGGAGGTGATTTTGTTTGCCCCTCAACTGGCAAACCTTGCTCATGTGGATCAAATGCTGTAACTAACAGAACTTCAGCTGAAAATGTAACTTGTGGCAATGGCTACAAACGTGTTTCTTATAGTGAAATTGATGGAAGCTCCTACAGTGAGAAGGAACTTATTTTTCCTCCAGAACTTCTTTTGAGGAAGACGATGCCTTTGAATTTGAATGGAGCTGGTGGAATTAAGTGGTACCGACCTCTTAAACTTCAGCATGTATTATATTTGAAATCAAGATATCCGGATGCAAAATTAGTGGTTGGTAATACTGAAGTAGGGATAGAAACAAAGTTTAAGAATGTTCAATATCAGGTCCTGGTTTCCGTGACACATGTACCCGAACTTAATACTTTGATAGTGAGAGATGATGGATTGGAGATTGGTGCTGCTGTACGACTAACAGAGCTTCTAAACCTTTTGAAAAAGGTTGTAGCAGAGCGTGATCCTCATGAGACATCATCATGTAAGGCCTTTATTGAACAGCTAAAATGGTTTGCTGGGAAACAGATAAAGAATGTAGCTTCTGTTGGTGGGAATATCTGTACTGCCAGTCCAATATCAGACTTGAATCCACTCTGGATGGCTGCTGGAGCAAATTTTCGAATCATTGATTGCAAAGAGAATGTCAGAACAACTCTTGCAGAAGATTTCTTCATGGGTTACCGCAAGGTGGATCTAACGCGCAGTGAAATTTTACTGTCAGTTTTCTTGCCATGGAGCAGGCCGTTTGAATTTGTGAAAGAATTCAAGCAGGCTCACCGAAGGGATGATGATATTGCAATTGTAAATGCAGGAATGCGTGTTTCTCTTGAAGAAAAAGATGGGAAGTGGGCAGTTTCCGATGCCTCCATTGTTTATGGTGGGGTTGCTCCTGTTTCCTTGTCTGCTCCAAAAACCAAACACTTTCTTATTGGGAAAAGTTGGGATAAAGAACTGTTGCAGGGTGCTTTGGGGATATTAAAAGATGATATATTTCTTTCCGACAATGCACCGGGTGGGATGGTGGAGTTCCGCAAATCTTTAACATTAAGTTTCTTTTTCAAATTTTTCCTGTGGGTTTCTCATCAGATGGAGGGGAAACAATCCTTCACAGAAGGCCTTCCACAGTCCCATCTGTCAGCCATACAGTCTTACCACAGGCCATCATCTAGTGGAATTCAGGATTATGAAGTGACGAAATACGGGACTGCTGTTGGGTTTCCTTTGGTTCATCTTTCATCAAAACTTCAGGTATATCTTTCCATCCCATTGTTTGTTTTCTCTAAATCATGTCAATTTTGTGGTTGCTGCGTACTCTCTCTCTCTCTCTCTCTCTCTCTCTCTCTCTCCCTCTCTTGATAAGCAGCATATATTGGTTTCTATGTCTTATTCTTCTTCTTTTTCGTGGTTTGTATGATTGCCCACATGCATTGTTACATATTACGTATCTAAAAATGGTTTATGTCCTTGACTTTTTATTCGTCAGTGCCGATCATATCCGGGTTGATGATTGCAAGTCACTCACTAGCATGTGTTCTTCTTCTGGTTCATTTGAATATGTTTAAGCTTCTGTACTTTGAAGCATATAATATGGATATGTGACCTGTCTCAAGCACCGGACCTGAACATTGTTTTTTCATCCTTTTTTGCAATTGACATACATGCATCATTCATCCATATTGAACAAGGTCTGGTTATAACCTACTTGGTAAACAAATATCAACTCGGTGATGTATTTAAGTAATGCACTAGAAAGGATAAACTTTGATAGCCAATCAACCAATAAAGGAGGTTAAGCAGTTGAGCTTCGTTCTCCTGATTCTTGTCTACATGGCATTGTATATGTTTCCTTTCTGACAAAGTGTATCCGTAGTTTCAACTGCTGATTGTTTAGGAGTTCTTTAAATTATTCAAGTTCAAGAGCTTTGCTACCCAGGTACAACATGGTTATGGAACTTAAATTTTAAACTGGGGCAATGGACACAATAACAACATCTTTGCTGTAGGAATATTTGACCATCTGTTGTTGAAGGAATTTACAAGGATTTATTGGAAACAGGCCTAGATGTTCCAACACCTACACTGTCTTATCAATTTTAAAAGCTGTTCTCTGACTAGCCTAATTGATTAGATTCAGTGTTTTAAATAGCAGTAGCGTGTTGCGTAGTGTTCAACCCTCTGTAACGTGTTGCATAAGTAGCTTAAGTAACACGATACAATTTTTTTTTTTTTTTTTTAAAATTTAAAAATAATAAAAATATGATAAATAGTTATAAAAAAATGAAAAAAAATGCCTAAAAGATGGTTCAATTTTTTTCAACTATAAGCATGTTCAAAAGTAATTAATTATCATTTTATCAAAAGCCAATCCATATATATAAACCAAATCAAATCATTATCACATTAACAACTTTCTAAGCAAACCATTTTAATTAATAGTGTCTGATTGAAACCACAAGTCACAAGTATGAAAAGAAATTAAAATCCCACAGGTTGAGAGTATTAAGTATAAAATACAAAATACAATTATTATTTATAAAAAAACGTAGCGTATGCTACATATGCTAGTGCTACGACACTGCATATGCTACGCATATGCTACGACCTTGTAGCGTACGCTACGGGGGATCTACGTCATTTGCTAACACTACACAACATCATAGGTACGCTACGCTACTCACGCTATTCAAAACACTGTTAGATTAGATTATTAAAATTTGAGATTTTCTAGCAAGGTTCTTCCCCTGGAGCCCCTTGTGCTCGACCACATAATGATCCAGACCATTCATTTAGAAGCTTCTCATTGTGTATGGTGAGTTGTTTTTTTCTCTGATGGGTGATCATCACCATTCATGCTAAGGTGAGTTAGAAACGGCTGTTTGTGATTGTGGTTTTAAGTCACTATGTATGGATGATGAGATTCTGTTAGGTGGAATATCCCTCCCCCCCCCCCCCCCCCCCCCCCCCCCCCCCCCCAAATTTGAACCATCTAATGTGGGAACTGGGGACTTCCAGATCAACAGTCTTAATCATCACACGGTGGGCCATAAGCAAGGGATCGACACTGTAACAGGCAAGAAACCATTTACCATTTCATCTAGCTAAAACCTGGATGAGACGGTGCATGCTAATCCAATGGTAACATGTTCCCTTGGAAAAGCAGTCTCTATCAGCAAAGAAAAGCATGGCTGCGGTTCCAACATTGCTCTGGTAACTAGCGAACTCTCGTGAAGAAATTAAGGCCTAGAGACTGAAATCCTTTTCTCAGAAGGAGCAAGAAACTGCAGAACTTTGAAGATTATACTACAGTCTATTGAACAAAACCCAGACTTTTGGAGGAATGCAACCTTGAAGTTGAGAATAAAAATTTAAACAAAGTCTTTTAGTTACAGCTGTGGTATTTTGTAGTAGAAAATTCTCAATAGGCGATGAGAGGAGGTATCTCTCATCGAGACTGAATTTAGGGTTTGAACCTTGTAATTACATGCATTGGAGTAAGGATGAATGTATCTTTGAACAAAATAATCATCTCATAAAAGCCTTGGATGGGAAATTGTAGACGAAACACAGAGCAACCCAATCAATATAGAAACATGTAATGGGTCTTTTTTTATTACAATGAACAGTTGCAACAATGATACTGGTGTAGTAAGCTACCCTTGTGAGTTCAGCAGAGCATGGTTGTGTTTTTCATTGTACAATTTAAATTTTCTGTCATTCAGTCAATGGCTTGGTGCCAATGCTGGGGAAAGTGCTTATTGTATTGGAGAGATTCAAGAGAGACCTAGAAGTGAAAGTTTATCAGTAAATTATTTATCTATCCAGAAAAAAAGGATTGTTCTTTTGGCTTAATTCTCACTGCAATTACTTTACACAGGTTACAGGGGAAGCAGAATATGCTGATGACACACCCATGCCTCCAAATGCCTTACATGCGGCTTTAATATTGAGTAGAAAGGCTCATGCTCGTATACTCTCTATAGATGATTCAGGTGCCAAGTTTTCCCCTGGGTTCAAAGGATTATTTACATCAAAAGATGTTCCTGGAAGTAATTGTATTGGACCAGTTGTGTATGATGAAGAGCTTTTTGCTACAGAAATTGTAACTTGTGTTGGTCAGGTATGGAGTCCATATGCTAAAATCAATCATTTTGTTGTTGTTATTATTATTACTATTATTATCTGGATGGCCCAATTATATTTGTTTTGTTATTATTATTATTATTATTATTATTATTATTATTATTATTATTATTTGAGTTCAGGACCAATTATTTATTCACTGCAGAAAGGGACCTTTTTCTTATTATTTTATGCAGGTCATAGGCGTGGTTGTGGCTGATACTCATGAAAATGCTAGGTTAGCCTCACGAAAAGTACATATTGAGTATGAAGATCTGCCTGCAGTTTTATCCATAAAGGATGCCCTTCAATCTAACAGTTTCCATCCTAACACCGAGAGACATATGAAAAAGGGGGATGTAGAGTGGTGTTTGCAATCAGGCGAATGTGACAAAATTATAGAAGGGGAGGTTCAAATTGGAGGTCAGGAGCATTTCTATCTGGAGCCGAATAGCAGTCTGATATGGACAATGGATGGTGGCAATGAAGTTCATATGATTTCCTCTACTCAAGTAGGTTGCAGTTTTTTGTACTAAAAGCACTTATCTACCGCTATCTTGTTACTGTCATCATCTACAATCAATTTACCTTGGGGTGTCTCCTAGTCCTCTTCAAGCTGTGTGATGGTCTAACTTGTGGTCAAAGGATTTTTTTGCTAGGATCTTTTCCATTTGTCCTTTGATTTCTCGACCGCTATTATCCAGTGTTTTAATTAGCGGTAGCGTGTTGTGTAGCATTCGATCTCTGTAGCGTGTAAGTGAATAGTCTGTAAAACACACACAGATACACACACACACACATTTATATATGAGAAATGCTCACACACAACTAGTTGTACGTCCAACTAGTTGGCGTGTGGGGGCCACTATGGTATTTGTCTGACATCTCGTCCGTCCAGCAAGGTTGTCCCACCATAAAAATAGATGCGCCAAAAATCAGGACAATCCAACCATGAAAATGTGATGCTCCACGGGAATATAGAGTTTTAGGTGTTGTTTCATGGTTTTCTATGGTGCACCCCTCCTAATAGTTGGATCAACCTGATTTTTGGGGCATCTCATTTTCATGATGGGATAATCTTAATGGACCGGCAAAATGTCATACAAACACCATGGTGGGTCCCACACGCCAACTAGTTGGATGTACAACTAGTTACATGTGATTATTACTCTCTCTCTCTCTCTCTCTATACATATATATTCCTGAAATGTGATTCATTTTTTCAAGTACAAGCATGTTCAAACAAGTTATTAATTATCATTTATCAAAAGCCAATCTACATACATAAATGAAATCAAATCGTTATCACATCCAGTGTTTGAAATATTGGTATTGTACCATGTATCGCACGTTTGTGATACAAATACATATCAGTTATCGCATGGGATATATCGCTTGTATCGCGTAATTTATCGCACTTTTTGGGATACATGGGGAAACATTGGGAAAATTGTAGAATTTTTCAATGAAACTTCAGGGATTATTGAAAAAGATCTAATACACACTTTTAAATCATAAAATCTCAAAAAAAGAAGTGTACATAATAGGTTTCCTTTGTAAAGGGGATCCTAAGCTATGCGCTGTCACTAGCCGATGCATATCCATCGGAATTTTTATTTGCCATCCAATAGACTATTTAATAGAGATTGGTGGATTCCTAATTGTAGGGCCCACTTTGATGTATGTGTATTACATCTACACTGTCCATACATTTTTACAACTCATTTTAGGGCTTGATTCAAAAAATGAAGCAAGTCCACGGTCTTAGGTGGACCATACCACAGGAAACAGCTGTGATTGAATACTCACCATTAAAAACTTCATGGGGGCAACAGAATGTTTATTTTCCATCCAAGCTGTTGATAATGTCATAAAGACCTGGATGGAGATACCACACAAATATCAGCTTGATCCAAAACTTTTACGACCCATGAGAAGTTTTCAATGATCGATTACCATTGTTTCTTTTATTATGGCCTACTTGTGATTTGGATTTGCTTCATTTTTTTTGGATCATGCCATAAAATGAGTTTTCAAAACCGATGGATGGCGTGGATATAAGGAACATAAATCAAGGTGGGTCCCACGGTCAGGGATCCCACCCACCTTGGTGAATCTGCTGAAGTCACCCTTGTCTTGGTGGGGTTAGTAGCCAATCCATGCACAAAACGGAACATGGAATGTGAGTGGGCCCCTAACTATGGGCCCCACCATGATGTTTGTGTTGTATCCACACCGTCCATTCATTTGGAGAGATAATTTTAGTGCATGATCCAAATAATGACGTTGATCCAGAGCTCAAGTGGACCTCACCACAGCAAACAATGGGGACAATGATGCCTACCGTTTAAACTTAAAACCATTTATAGGGGCCCACCATGATATTTATTTGAGATCCAACCTGTTCATAAGTTCAGCCAGATATGCAAGAAAGGAAAATGAAAATATCAGCTTGATCAAAAACTTTTGTGACCCATGAAGTTTTTAAAGGTAGGAGTTCAATCCCCACTATTTCTTGCAGTGGGGTCTACTTGAGCTTTGGGTTTGTCTCATGACCTAAAATGATCTTTAGAAATGGATAGACGGAATGGATATACAATATGTACATGAAGGTGGGCCCCACCGGAAGTGCCGTACCAACTTTAGTGCAATTGAGTCACACCGAACCCAGGTGTTATCGGGTAATAGCTTAGTGGGTGTCACCCTTATTGTAGGGCCCACCTTGATGATATATTGTGAATCAACTCTGTCCATTCGCTTTTCCAGCCCATTTTAGGACTTGGTCCCAAAAATTTAGCACATCCAAATCTCAAGTGGACCACACCACGTGAAATAGTGATGATTGAATGCTTACCATTAAAAAATTTCCAAGGCCTATTTTAAGTATATCAGTAATGTTTATTTGTCATCCAAACTGTTTATAAGGTCAAACAGAACTCGATGAAAGAAAAATACAAATATTAGATTGACTCAAAACTTTTTTGGCCTACAAAATTCTTTTAATGGTCATTCACCATTTTTTTTCAGTGGTATGGTCCACCTGAGATTTGGATATGCTTAAGTTTTGGCACAGTCCTTGAATGATATGAAAAAACGGATGGGCGGCATGGATTTGAACCACACTGATCAAAATGGGCCCCACACGGTAAGGTTAACACCCAATAAGTTGTTGCCCGCATAACACCTAACCCGCTCCCCAATTTTTAATTTAAGAGACGGAGAGAGAGAGAGAGCTTGAAAGACTCTCTTCTCCGTTAAAGGCAGTCCTAAGTCCGCAACTGCGATCGAAATCCTCGTCGGAAATCCCACCCCAATCCCCTTGATTCTTGGCGAAAATTCAGTTTCCTTCCAAAACAATTATCCTCAGAAAAAAAGGGGATTAAGGTTTTTCTTACTTGATCCAGCGATTTCGACTGTGGCCCACCAAATCCAGTTGAAAGGGACTCAAATGTAAAAGAATTTTTTTTCTATATTTTTGGAATTTCTAGATAGGAAGACGGAATTTCTAATATCGTGCGATGTATCGTCAATATCAGCCACATTTGACGATATTATGCGATATCTTGTGATATATCTCATGATACAAAGAAATTCGGGATTTTCTTTTAATTTCTGAGGGCTTCCAAGGGGTTTTGTATCGCTGGCTTGCGATAACGATAATATCAGCCGATATATCGGCCGATAGTATCGATATTGCGAACACTTATCACATCAATAACTTTCTAAGCAAACCACTTTAATTAATAATGTCTAATTGAAACCACAAGTCACAAGTATGAAAGGAAATTAAAATCCCACTAGTTGAATATTAAGTACAAAATACAAAATACAATTATCATTTATAAAAAAATTGTAGTGTGCACTATATGCACTACATGTACACTACATGGGCTACGCGTACGTGGTGAAGCTACATACGCTACTACTCCTGTAGCGTATGCTATAGGGGATTTACGCTATTTGCTAACGCTACATAGCGTCATAGCTACTCTACGCTACGGACGCTATTCAAAACATTGCTGTTATCCTTAAAAAAGAAATTGTCTACAATTGTTGCAATTCTTGATCTCATATTTAAAATCATAGGCATCTCCTCCGGTGATGTAATGCATTTAACTTCATGCAATTGTTAAACGAAATTTGTTTTGTCATGCACAATGTTTTAAATAGTGCATAGCGTTCATCCCTTTGAAGCGTGAGGCGTAAGCTACATGCAACTTCTAGATTTTTAATCAGTGTGCTTGGTTGCACCAATGTCATGATATTCTATACTGGATTAGACTGTTTAATAATGAAATTTAACAAAATTTCATGATATTTGGTGCAACAAAATGCAACCTAAAGTAATAGGAAAGAGTAATGATTAAGTATAAAGGTAAAGAAAGAGCAATGAAACTGATTTAATATTGTTATTTATATTATTTTACTAATAACATTAAAAAGGTTAACTAATTTTTATTGGAAATGGAAAAATGTAACAAATCATTGAAAACATCATGTGAGCTACATAGCGTGTAGTGTAGTCTACGTAGCATGTAGCATATGCAAATTATGGTAATTCACTCATATGCTGACCTCCTAAGATGAGGCGGTGCACCGAATGGACGGATTGGATGCTACGCAGACATCAGGGTGGCCCATACAACTTTCTTTGTTGCACGACGTCCTCACATGGGTGCAGGCTACATACAAAAAGGAATCTCAGAATGTGGCACTCGCACCAAGTAAATCAGAGGACAAAATTGCCCCTGTTTGAAGGGCTACATGCATGAAAAACAACTAAAGCTTATGTCTATTCACATGACTAACTGCAGGGTTAAATTGGCCAAAAGCTACTTGAATTATACACAGTAGAGATGCATATGCACATGTCTGCTAGTATTGTAAGTGGACAAGGCTTTCGGACATATGGTTTTGTGCATTTTCATGTGTTCGATGCGTGCATCTACCTATTCTTGTGGATGGGTGAACATGAACATATAAGCAATGTGTGCCATGTGCTTCTGGCAAGCGTGTACTCGTGAGCTAGAGGTTTGCATGCACGGTGTTTCAATGCCATGAAGCATATTGCAAAAATTTGTATTGATTCTTGTGGCTCTCAGTGTTACATGAATATATTCTTGTTGGTCTTACCTGATGCTAGTCTTATTTCTATCATTTCTTAACATACAGTGCCCTGACAAGCATCAGAAATATGTTGCCCATGTTCTTGATCTTCCAATGTTTAAAGTTGTTTGCAAGACAAAGCGCATCGGGGGTGGATTTGGTGGAAAAGAGACAAGATCAGCCTTCATTGCCGCTGCGGCTTCTGTACCATCATATATTTTGAAGCGACCAGTGAAAATCACATTAGATAGGGATTTGGACATGATGGTCACTGGGCAGCGACACAGTTTTCTTGGAAAATACAAGGTACCATTCGTTATAGGAGAGTTGGATTATGGTACTATGTCTACAGATTGGCATGCATATGCAATAGGAACTAGACAGTTGGGTGCTTTTGGCTGCATTAAACTGGAAATCTTGAAATGGTGAGTGCAGGCATGCTGCATGCATACATCGTGATCTAAGTAAATTGACTGAGGGTTTTCGACTTCTTGTGTGTTAAATTGAATTTTTGGATGAACACCTGTGAAGTCTGTAAGAGATGGTTTTCATTCAGAGAGCTCTTGTTCTGCGCCATCTTCTTGGAGAGATGCCAGCCAGTATTATCTATAGCAGGCCCATGATAATAATACTGAATTGGGTCCGGATGAGATATGCCAACCAGTATTATCTATAGCAGGCCCATCATAATAATACTGAATTTTATCCGAATGACAATGCCATTGTCAATAAATTCCTAACTCTGTATTTTGGTCACTCTTTCTTGCAATATGCATCATTAGTGCTGACATGTGTGAGTGAACACAAATGTAGCTTTAAATGATTCAGTGTCCTACCGAATGTTAGAGAAGTTTGGTCATATGGTGGTAGTCTTTAAGTTACTATTTTCTAATTCATCCCTTCTCAACTTTTCAAGAGAGCCTGCCAATCCTGAGAAAATTTGCACATGATACAATTGTTCTTTCATCTGTTTTACAGAACCAACGCCTTTCTGAATTTCTTTTCATGTTAAAAATTTCTTCATTTTGTAAATTCATGTTGATTGTACCAGTAAATTACACTAATATTTCCCTAAAAGACTTCGTTTTTTTTTTTTTCCCGTTCTTTTTCTTTTTCTTTTCATTTTTGGTCGTTCCTTCTGGCTTAAAATTTCCTGCTTTTATTGTTCACTGCGTGTATGTGTGTGTTGGTTGGTTGTAGCAAGATCAATATGCATGTAGGCTCAAGCTTGAGGCCCCACTGCTGAAGCATAGAGCTTTTACCACTTCTTATCCCCTTTTGTGGTGCTGGAAGGAGGCTATCTATGCTGGTTATCTGGAGTTTGGTTAGCATCTACATTTAGGGTGTTAGAATAACTCATTAAATTACTTACATGCCACCATTAACGTATGTGTTTGCAAAATGTTACTTTCCATTTCTCTTGAATTTGTGCTTCGTAAATGAGAAAATGCTCGTTCTAGGTGGGCTTCACAAAAGAAGGAAAGGTGCTGGCATTAGATCTTGAAATCTACAATAATGGTGGAAATTCACTGGACCTGTCTGCTGCTGTCCTGGAGCGTGCGATATTCCATTCGGATAATGTCTATGACATACCACATGTTAGGCTGAGAGGAAAAGTTTGCTATACCAATTTCCCAAGTAATACCGCTTTTCGGGGATTCGGTGGCCCTCAGGGGATGCTTATTACTGAGAATTGGATTCAACGAATTGCTATGGAACTTCAGAAAAGCCCTGAAGAGATAAAGGTAACTATTCTTTAGTCAATAATTTGTGCTTTTGCTGCACTAATTAGGCATCGGCTTGCTCATTAACTATTTAATTCATATGCACGTCTTTATTTGCAGGAACTTAATTTTCAAAGTGATGGATCTGTACTGCACTATGGTCGCCAACTTGAACACTGCACCCTAAAGCAGGTCTGGGATGAAGTAAAGGCATCTTGTGACTTCTCTAAAGCTCGGGAGGCAGTGAATGAGTTTAATTTGCACAATCGGTGGAAGAAGCGGGGTCTTGCTATGGTTCCCACAAAATTTGGTATTGCATTTACAGCAAAGTTCATGAACCAGGTAATTTTAAGATGAAGCTCCACCTATGAGACATTGTTAATGGTCTTGTGTTCTTCTTCTGTATATTTGTTGAAATGTCCATTACATCACTTTTGGACTTGAGGCCATGGGAACTCACTTGAGGTTATGTATGATAGAATCTCTGAACCCTCTCAGAAGTCAGAATCCGGAGAGTTCTGAATTGTTACTGATAACATATACATACATGTGTGTATAAAATGTATATACAAGGTGTATATACACTATAGAGGGGGAGTGTTAGCGTGCACAAGGTGTGTGTACACCTGCGGATTACACAACACCGATGGTGTACATAGACTTTAATGCTCCTGCAATGTACAGTATGAAGAGATTTAGCCTATGTTCCTTAAATTGTATTTAGCTCCTATATGCTTAAGTATCCTTATTGTAATCTAATTAGGATTATAGTGGAATTAAGGTTATAAATGAAGGATTAAGGAAGGAAAGAGGGTACAAAATATACCTCTCTCTTCCTCTTCTCTTTCTAATCTTCCTCCATCTATTCCTTCATTCACCTTTAAACCTAAACTACTTCAACGCATCTAATAATCTTCCTTAGGTTATCCACCTTGGCGTTGTCCGCATAACAAAAAATGATAATGTCATCAGCGAACTGAAGGTGTGAGATTTAAAACTCCTTGTCCATTATGAAACCATTGATGAGATTGCATCTAACCCTCTATCCATTATTCTACTTAAAGCTTCCACAACCACTAGTGAGAGAAAGGGGGATAGAGGATCCCCTTGCTGAATGACCCTTGATACCTTGAAGAAACCTTTAGGAGACCCATTGACAAGCACAGAGAATTTGCCCGATTGAATGCACACTCGAATTCAACTTCACCATCGTTACACCCAGATCCATAGCTCAACTAGCAGACTGAGTGGAGATACCTCATTTCAACACTTGAGGTCTTGGTATCGATCCCTAGTGGGGGTGGCTAACATGGAGTGTGTGTACTGACATGGGTGTGTACCAAAAAAAAAAAAAACTTTACCATCGTTGTTCACAAACCAGCCTACCCAACATATAATCAAAGGAAGTCCCAATTGATGTAGTTGTATGCTTTTTCTATATCAAGCTTATAGATGATGTTGTTTTTCCTTTGCTTATGGCGTGAGTTGATGCATACATGGGCGATTAGAGTGCTATCTTGGATCTGCTGACCAACCACAAATGCTCCTTGAGCTTTGGACATAACATTAGCAAGAACCGAGCAAAATTTGGTAGCCAAACTTTTGGCTAGAATCTTGTAAAGCCCACTGATTAGATTGATAGGTCTAAAATCCTACAAGCTTTTAGCCCCTTCTTTTTTCGAGATAATAGCAGAAGGAAGACCCAACTCCGCAGATAGATAACTGCTTTCGAAGAACTCAACAATGCAGTTCATCAAGTTGAAGTCACCCTTTACTAGCTCCCAAAAAAACCTGAAAGAAAGCCATCTGGCCTTGTGGCCTTATCACCACCAATGGCAACCACTGCTGCCTTCATTTCCTCCTTAGGGAAAAGCTTTTTTAGGAAGCACAACCTCCTCTTTCAAAAGATGATTAAAAGGTGGATTATCTAGACATGGGTGCACACATGCATCCATTTCTTGCCCATAAGGAAATCCTTATATAATTTAACAATGACATCACACTTGCGACTTTTCCTCAATTTTAACCCTATCCACCACAATGCTGCTAATATTATTCTTGGCCCAGGCATTAACAATGTCATGAAAAAAAAATTGTGTTCTTATCCCCCTCTTTAAGCTAAATCACTATAGACTGTTGCTGCCATTTGATTTCCTCTTCCTTCAACGTATTCCTGTATCCGAGGGGTAATTTATCTCTTGTGGACTCCTCCTATGCCAACTCCATTCATCATTGTCCAAAGATTGAGTACCATGAAAGATGGATTTCAACTTTGCCTCCTGGTTTCCAAGCATCTCTCCTAAAAAAAATCGATTTTGCCTTTAAGAAGTTTTGAGTTTCTAGAATAAATGAAGCTAGCATGTCCCTCAACCTCGAATGAAGACCACTATTCCTTTATCAGAACCCCTTCACTTCTAACCACGACAATTCAAATCTGAACGAATGTGGGCCCAATTATCCTCCACCTCCAAGGCAACCAGGCAGTGATCATAAATAGGCCTCAGGAGCCCTCTTTGTTGCATTGAGGAAAATTTCTCCACCTAATTTGAAGATGGTAAAAACCAATCCAACTTCACCACCCTTTCTTGCCCATTTGTCCAGGTAAAATTCACATCCCCCATCGAGATATTCACCATCTTGTTTATGGAAACCCAGTTCGAGAACTCTCATACTCTGAGTGACATAACAACTATAAAGCTTCCCCCCCCCCCCGATCGAAACACCCAGCCACCCACCCAATAACATCAAAGCAAAGACTTATTATGAGACGAGTCCAATTATGCCCAAAACTACGTACACTGAATTGGACTATTTGGCTCGTAGACCGAAGTGAGCACCCATCTGAAACTCGACGTCACATCCCTTAACAACACTGAGATAGAGAACAGGTCGCACCACCTATCCTTCTTAACCCAACTTTGGAATCGCAGATCACCACAATACCACCAATTGAACCTACTACATCGAGAGCCACCTATCTTGAACTTTCCACTCCAAACAGTGTCCACAGTCTTCTAATCGAACGACTATAGCTTGGTTTCCTGAAGGGTGACTGACTAGCTACGCCTTGAACCGATTGCACAAATTCCTGAACTGAAGCCCCTTCTATGAACAACCTAGGCCCCTCATGCTCTAATTGATTAGCTTCATCGGATCACCACTCCATTCCTTCTGCACTTTCTTCCACTTTTGGGAGAAACCCCCACTCAATAATTTATTGAGGACACTAGACCTTCAAGCTCTCCTCTCCCCGTAGATGGTTTGACGACCTGCTTGTGATGGTTGACCTGAGACTTTGAGCTCCCTTCTCCTCCACGAATTGGAATAGAGCAGTAAGGTCTTCTTTACAATCCCCAAATGAGACACCAACCAGCTTCTTGACATGTTTGATTGCCTCCTTGATCCATTGCATACTCCAAGCCATAGACAAGTGACCTCCTTTCGTCCTTCGTGGAGGAACAATTGCACATAACCTTTGACTTCTGTCACAACCTAATTATACTCTTGCCCTAGAGTCCACCCGCAGAGGGTGATGTCTAGAGCTTCGAATAGTTGCTCGTCATCGGGCCACATCTCCTGCTACGTTGAAACATAAGACGTCTTACCTTCTTGAGAATCATTGCAGCATTGACATGCCATTAGCTTTGCTTGACCTTCCAAGACCACTTCAAACGACACACCTAACCCTATGCCATTGTTTGAAGAAGAGAAACCTCATTCAGAAGCCAAACACCTAACCCTACGCCATTGTCTAAAGAAGAGAAACCTCGTTCAGAAGCTAAAGCTTGTTGCCTTCGAGCAGGAAGGAGGGAGAACTGGGGTTGACACTCACTAGAGGCAATGCCAAAGCATGCTCTTCCTCGCTGCAGCTAGTCTTCTCACTAGTAGTTGAGAGGAGAGGAGACGAACCAACAACATGGGTTGAGGAAGGAGGTCTTCTTGCATGTGAGAGGAGTAAATAGATCTGCTGCCCATGAATTGCTGTGACAGAACTCCAAAAGGGTGAGCCCAAGCACATGAGTTGAAGAAACATCACTGATGAAGCGAATAGGAGCACCTGGCACACCCGAGACCACCAACTCACCATGTGGCTCTTGCCCAATACACATCACCTGTCTCGTCCACCTCTTCTCTACTACACACCAACGAGACATGAGGCAACATCTCGATCCCAAGGTCACCCCCTCTCACTTGTAGTGAACACATGGCCGTCAACTCCACCATGTCTTTGCCACCTCGACCATCTGGCAGGACGTGACGACAACTCATGCCCTGCTGCTACCACCAACTCCGTCCATCGTACATGCTAATGGTCTCTCGTCAGAGGCCTTACTACGTGTCCACCCCTCCAATGCCCTCTCCCCACCTACTCCTTGTGCACATATTGACGCCTCACCCGACGCTTGGACCACATTTGGTAGTCCAGAGTGTTCCTTCTTTCCTCTCCACGACAGCTTCTCCCGACATCTACGAATCTACGATACACCACCACTACCACCATCCCCTCCTCCTCACCTACCCAAATGGCTTACCTCGACCCCCTGCCTTATCCTTCACCACCTGAACGGAGACCCCATCTCCTTGACAACAATGGGAATCCTCTCTAGTATTGACGGCTCTCTTCCACCTTACGCATATCCTGGCCACCTTGATCTCCTCACAAGCTTCCGTATTAGGGTCGATGGCTACTACCTCCTCGATATAAGACCACACTGCTGTGAATACCTCCAAGATCTAGAGCTCTAAAGGAAAGACCTCGGATTTGAAATTAGGCATCATCTCAATCTAACTCTGACCACTGAGCCCATTTGCAAATCAAAAGGATTGGACCATCTCTGAAGAGATAATCGGTGAGAATGATACTATCAAGGCTTGCTCGAGGCTACAATGTTATTAGTATCTCCGAGTTGCTGAGAAACTTGAGGACCATATAATCTTCCTCCAAGCCATAGTTCTTGGACAACCCTAGTGTCACCAGGCTCCATTAGAGCGTCTTCTAAGCATTCTCTATCACCTTCAGGTGAACCCTCACCATAGGACTGCCATGCGCCATTTCCCTCGAGGCCCAACTGCCCTTCACCATATTCGGGTTACTCCCATCCATGTAGCTATCTCCCATGGATGTCGAGAGATTAAGAGATTCCTCCACCACTACTAGGGCTGAAAGTCAAGCGAGTTTAACCCGACCGACCCGACATTGAGTTGGGCTTGGGTGGGATGTATCGGGTTTGGTCTTAAGCTTGGGCTATATAAACACCAACCTGATAAAACTCTGCTCGGGCTCGGGTTGAGGTCTCAAGTTGCTCGACCCAACCCGAACCCGATCGATATATAAGTTACTTCTAAATTATAATTGAGTGCGGATCGTCTTTGTTGAAGGCACAAGAAATTCCAGTGCCATCGGGTCTCATTGGTCCATGTCATTTCCGATGACTCAAGCTAACAAGATATGACGGATTTCTCTCTCC
Organism: Magnolia officinalis; assembly: GCA_021015155.1. Classification (NCBI taxonomy): domain Eukaryota; kingdom Viridiplantae; phylum Streptophyta; class Magnoliopsida; order Magnoliales; family Magnoliaceae; genus Magnolia; species Magnolia officinalis. Next base: position 122,546,209 of record JAJHSJ010000002.1, on the reverse strand, counting down.
CAAATAGATTGCGTGCTACACAACATGACTTTTAAAAGAGTAGTTGTCCTATATTTTAGCTTGTTTGTCTAGAAAAAAATGAAGTTCTTTACGGTAAATAACTACATATATAATTAATAAAATCATAGGTACAAAAAATAAGATGTGTATTGAAATATAATAGACTAATGTAATAACGAAAATATTAGCATGTATCCACCCGACCAACCCGACCAACCCAACAGAGCCCACTTGGGTTGGGCTCGGGTTGAGAATTCCCAACTCGAGGTTGGGTTGGGTTAGGGTTGAGGTAACCTTGGGTTGGGCTAGGGTTGAGCACCAACCCAACCTAACCCACCCGACTTTCAGCCCTAATCACAACATCATTAAAAAGATTTTGGAGTTCCCTCCACTTATCTCCCTGCTACAGACCTTAAGGTAATCCTTACTCGGTCTCTTCCTAGGAGCTACACTACTCTTCTCTATACTACCCTTCTCTCCTAACCTCTTTCTAGATGGAGGCCCAATTTACCAACCTCCAGTCCATACTTTGCTCTTTGCACTGACAGTCTCCTCCCACCAAACCGGCATCCATTCAACCTGCAACTGAACGACTCATCTCCTCTGGCCTCTCCATTCTCACAAAAGCATACCTGCGCATTATCACCGACCCCCTAATTCAAGGGATCACCACCTCTTTATCCTCCCCAAATCGACCAAAAACCATTTGGAATTTCAATTTCAATTGCTCCTCCAGGAAACTCTCTATGTACAACATGGGCAACTCCGCAAAACACGTCTCAAACCACCAAAGGAACCCTTGAACGAATTCCCTTTCTGACGGACCGTTGACCATGCTACCGCTCATTGCCGGCGTCATTCGTCACTCTTGGCAACTTCGTTGACTTCTCCCCCCAAATCCATTGTTCTAATTTTCACTCTTCTAATTCAAAGTGAGTTTTTTTTCCCCCACCTTTTCTGAATGTTAGTTTTTTTTTTTTTTTTTTCGGGGGGGGGGGGGGGGGGGGGGGGGAATCTTTTGTTGGAAGGAAGAGTTGGCAGGTTTTGAATTCTGCGTGGGATCGTTAAGTTGAGCGCAGCTGGTCAAAATTTTCTTCATTGTTATGATAGAGAAGTGTACGCAAGGGCCCTAGAGACTGCAAGGCCAAGGAACAATCCCTATCTTTGCTGCCTGTCATTCTTTCCATAGCGACGGCTGTTGCCTACTTCGCTGTAGAGAGAACCAAGCTCCTTGGATCATCTTGTCAAATGCATGCATGGGGAATAACAGCTGATGATCTCCAGGCCTAATTTATTGTTGATGTTGATGATTTCTGCCCGTTGGAAGAGGGGAAGAGATGCTGCTATCATAACTATGGACAGCAGTTATGGTACGGGAATGGATATGGATATGAAATAATTGTACCTTCTTGATTTATTGTGGTCAAAATGCTTGCTGCTGTATGGTCAGTTTCCATGTTTTAAGGTGCCTGAAATGCCATTGTTTGTATTAGGGCTGAAAGTCCGGCCGGTTGGGTCGGGTTGGTGCTCAACCCCAGCCCAGCCCAAGGTTCCTATACCCTCAATCCTAACCCAACCCAACCCAACCTCGGGTTGGGAATTCTCAACCCAAGCCCAACCCAAGCGGGCTCGGTTGGGTTGTCGGGTGGATATATGCTAATATTTTGGTTATTACATTAGTCCATTATATTTCAATACACGTCTTATTTTTTGTACATATGATTTTATTAATTATATATGTAATTATTTATCATAAAGAACTTCATTTTTTCTAAATAAACAAGCTAAAATATAGGACAACTACTCCTTTAAAAGTCGTGTTGTGTAGCACGCAATCTATTTGGGAGAGATAAATATGGCATATCTTATTAGCTTGAGTCATCGGAAATGATGTGGATTAATGAGACTCAACGGCACTAAAATTTCATGTGCCTTCAACATAGACGATCCACACTCAATTATAATTTATGAGTAACTTATATATCGATCGGGTTTGGGTTGGTTCAGGCAACCCGAGACCTCAACCCGAGCCCGACCCAAGTTTTATCGGGTTGGTGTTTGTATAGCCCAAGCCCGAGACCGAACCCGATACATCTTACCTGACCCAACCCAATGTCGGGACGGTCACGGGTCGGTCGGGTTGAAACCGCTTGACTTTCAGCCCTAGTTCGTACTCTTTCTTTTCAAAGTCATAATATACAAAAAACCTGAGCCACATATTTCTAATACGGAATAGGCTCGTCACATTAACTTCTGAAGAAGATAGATTGATTTGGAGCTAATCTCCCAATGAGGAATTTTCAGTGAAATATGCCTGGGATAGTATCCGTTCCATATCTCTGGGTCACTCTTGGAGCCAGTGTTATCATAATTGTATGAATCATACGATTCATATCGTATCATATGGGTGTACGATTTGAATTGTACACGCAAATCGTAAATCCCAAACAATCGTATGAATGGTATCAAATTGTATGAATCATACGATAATCATAGATTACATAAATGGGCCCAAAAAGTACTTAAAAAATCATTATTATTATTTTTTAAATTTTATTTATTTTTTAAAATTCAAAATTTCTTATTTCTTTGTACCCTTTTGCTCATAAAACATGAAAAAGGCCTCCCCTATTAAATATATCTTCATTTAAAAAAAAATAAAAATTCCGGTAAGAGGAGATTTGGGGATTTTGATATTCAAAACCCCCCCAAAAAAAGAAATCAAGATACTATTCGCAATGGAATCGAATGCCATTTTTTCTAACATGATTCTACACTTAAGAAAGGTATAAAAGAACAAAATTATTAAAGGCAACAAAAGAAAACAAAGGAAAAAGACACGAATCCTTTAATATCATGATATGTATACCATATACATTTTCTCAATTGATAATATCATACTTTTTTGGTAAATGTTGATGGGAAATGGATGATTAATGAGTTTTTAATCTCTCTCTCTCTCTCTCTCTCTCTCTCTCTCTCTCTCTTAATGTAATTATATTTTTTCATTGATTTGTATATTTCTAAAATCAGAAAAAATCTTACGATTTACGATACGATTTGCAATTCAATATGATTCATCCCCTTTTACAATTTGCAATATGATAATGATTTTGACAACATTGCTTGGAGCAAGTGATTTGGCGTAAATCCATCCCATTGATGGTTTCTGTGTTTATGTAGAAGGTTTCACATGGCTGTATCCCAGTTGTTGATGTGGTCCCCAAACAGTATCAATTTCATGTCAAAGTGCTGTTGCTGCATGGATAATCCTTGAATGGAAGGCATTAACATCTGTTTTGTAATAGTTAGTTGGCTTTTGAGATGTGGAGCTTTTTCAGTAATATTTTTAATATCAGAAAATGTCAGATTTCGTTCTATTCAGCAACAATTGAATTATTAGCACCAGAAGGCTTCCGCCCAAAATCAGGGGCAAGTTTTACTTTGCCTAGCTTCTTCATTGTTTGGGAAATATAGAAGGCCCCTAAAAGGCGTAAATACACTGATCAGGTCTTGTTGAGTGGCAACATAATCCCTGATGTTATAAATTGGTTGAAAATGGCTACAACAGGCCAACATTTTTGAAGGAATGTTCATTTCTGCAAAATCTCGCTTTGGAATGTCTTCACATTAAGGCTCGGAATGTTATTAGGAAGTGCACTGTGGTATGGTCTACATCCAGCCATGACCTTTAAACTTAACATTGGTGGAGCTTTGGGAGGCAATCTTGGCCTGGTGGGTGGAGGACTTGTCAATGATTGGAATGGTTCATTTGTATTGGCCCTTTCTGATTGTTAATAAAACTTGTTCCAATACTTCAGCTGATTTCAGAGCTGTGGTGGCTGGTATTTGGTATTGCATTGGTCTCCATATTTCTCAGATTGTTGTGGAAATTGATTGTGTGGCAAGTGGAACTTAGGGCTTGGGAGCTGGGTAGTGAAGTTGAAGTGATGTAACTACTTGATGATTCGAGGATGGTTGCACTCTTACAGTCTATGATGAATCTTTAACCTAATCCTTTCATTCATGTTATATGATTCCATACAACTCTTACACGATCTATTAATAGATGGGTTTTATTTTGTTTCCTTTTATTCTAAGTTCATCACTGAATCTTTTCATGGCTACAGGCAGGTGCTCTCGTGCATGTCTATACTGATGGAACTGTTTTAGTGACGCATGGGGGCGTTGAAATGGGACAAGGTCTTCACACAAAAATTGCTCAGATTGCTGCCTCATCTTTCAACATTCCTCTTAGTTCTGTCTTCATATCAGAGACAAGTACTGATAAGGTGATTTCTGTTCCGAAGCAAACTGGTATAAACATCAAAGATGTGCGCATAGTTTATTTTGTTTTGATTTTAAGGTTGGTTCATATGAATGTCAAGGAGACATGTTAGACATTTTGGAAATGAGAACATACTGCGTATATATTACTGATCCAAGTTGGGTATTTATGGAATACAATCAAGACCTGACTTCAATGCACTAGTTCCATAAGAACCACTGCAACACAAACCACAAGTAAGCCTAAACAAATGCCATTCTCATTTCTTGAATAAAAATTAAAGTCGAGGTGATATACTGTGACCCTTGGGACAAAAAGACCCTCAACTCTTTTGTATCTTTCAAATAGAAGAGCAATGCTCTCCACTCCCTCTGATGAAATATTTGCAATGAACAGTGTAAAGTTTTCTGGAATTTGTAAATTTCTTCATGTCTGATCCCTTTTCTTGTTGGTAAATTAAACAAAAGAGCAAGGTCCTCATCTTTAATAACTTTAACTGTTCTTTTCAAATAAAAAAATGTTTGTACCCTTCTCTTGGTTTGCACAAAGGAAGTGGTATTTTATTTAACTAGTCAGAAAAATGAATTGATTTTTCCTTCATTAAAGGTGTTTCCGTCCATCTGTAATCTTTGGTTAGTATAGTAACAGATCCATTCACCGGGCATCTCTTTAGAATGCTGTTATTCTTCTGAATAAATAACAGTAATGGCTTGGGTCAATAAAACACTTGAGACTCCTCCAACACCTCTCAGAAACTTGTGATTGCACCATGGAATGCTAGAGCACTCCAACAAATATCCTGGATGTGTGGACTGCTATGCAGGGAAATGTGAACTACATGTTTTAAATCAATGTCTGTTGAACCTCTGTGTTAAACAACAAGATGAGTTGGCCATTCAATGATATCTATATTGATGCTGTGACTTTTTTTTTTTCCCTTGGAAGCGGACTGAGTGATTTTTTCCCTTCTAGATCATAGATGATCCTACCAAAGGAGCTTTGAGGTCTGTATATTGCTGTCCCAGATATGAGATTCTGTAGAATTACTCTTTTGTTCAAGTGGCAATTTTGGGTTCTCCAGCTTATTAGCTAACAGCAAGATGTCACTAGTTGTATTTTGCACTTTATGTATATTTCTCAATTAGAAATCTCTCTCTCTCTCTCTCTCTCTCTCTCTCTCTCTCTCTCTCTCTCTTTTTCTAGTGATGTGTTAAGTATCCCTTATAATGTAGGTCCCCAATGCAACACCAACAGCAGCTTCTGCAAGTTCTGATATGTATGGTATGGCAGTTTTAGATGCCTGCGAGCAAATAAAGTCACGGATGGAGCCTATTGCTTCAAAATATAAGGATAAGTCTTTTGCTGAGGTAATTCTGCCAATATATTAATGTTAAATAGTATTGTATGTTACAATAATTTTCTTTGATATTCACATTGCCCGTTTCTTCTCACAAAATGTCAACTTCTGAACTCCTGTTCATAGCATGTTAAGTGCGAACTTGCACTTTCACTGTTGGATGGAATGTAGGGCTGCAATGATATCCGCCGGAGGGGTGACTGGCTTGGGTGGTGTCCACCTAGGTGTTAATGTAAAATCCACATTTACAATCAGGTGCGTCACAAAAATCAGCCCCATCAGTGATCCGGGTGGAACACACGATTGAAAAAGTGTATAGGTCAAAACTTACCGTCCAAATTTTTTCCCTTGGTATGGCTCACCTGAATCACGGATGGTGTAAAAATCAAGGGTGGACGTCTTTGAAATTGCGTGGATTATCTAAGACGATACCACAACATGCTGAAACTTGCGGAGCTTAGAATTATGGCCAAGTCCTAGAATGGGGGTGAATAGGACCACTTAAATTATTTACCAATTAATTCGATTAAGTGATTTCTAGATCTTAAACTACAAATATGCAATTATATGAGCAAAATAGACTAAAAGGTGATATATGAAATATCAATTATGTGTGCAACAAATTAAGTGCCTAGCATACACTAATCATGCATTCATATGAATTAAACAAAATCAATCACAAGCAATAATATAAATGCATCCACATAAACAATCACAGACAATAATATACAGTGATTCGGTTAAGTACCTACTCCACTCCCGGTGGACGCACTCAAACTCAATTGTACCGGATTTCACTATCTCAATTGGTTTTCCATAGGTTCACCAAAAACCTTTACAATGGTTTTCAATAGGTTCACCGCAAACCTACACGTACACACCCGTGTCAGTGGCGGTCCTACACAAGGACTTACATGTACACACCCGTGTCAGTGGACACGTGGCTCCCTTGGAGACTTAAAAGGTTTTCTATAGGCTAACCAATAACTTATGCAGTCCTACACAAGAACCTACACACACACACACACACACACACACACACACCCGTGTTGGTGGCTCCCTCGGAGACTTACTAGGTTTCTATAGGTTAACCTAGAACCGATGTGGTCCTACACAAGGACTTACGTACACTCCCGCCAGAGACGGTCTTACACAAGGACCGATTCAAGTTTGGGTTGCAAACTTTATACTCAATCCTACACAAGGAAGGAGTATATGAGAGACTCAAATATAGACTCTTACTAGTTGGATTGAGCTTCGTTGATGCGTCTTCTTGAGATACTTGATCAATGCTTCTGCATTTGAATCGGCTTCCCTTTTTCTCCTCCGAACTTTGATGTCGATCTTCTTCGACTTCAAACGATTGACCACCTTGAAGATGTACATATGAAGTGTTAAGATAATGCGAGGGATGGGTTGGTTGAATCTCCTACAGGTAATGGCTTAGTTGATTCCAATTGGGGATTCACCTATATGGGCATTCTAGAGGTGGATAAACAAAAGGATTCACCTATAAGGTTAGTGTCACATCTCTAGAGACTGTAAGATACCATGTTCATCTTCGAATGGAGCTTGGAATGCTCATTAGAGTGATGAATCACAAGAAAGATGATATGGATCGCTTTGGGACAAGTGCCTAGGAGTAATGGGAAGGAGTGGGATATATTAGGGCTTCTAAATCACCAAAAACGATCATTTGTAATGAGGTCCGAATGCTCCTTTTATAGAAAACAGATTTGCAATGGCTATAAAATGGGCAGAAAATGGCTAGTTCGAATGATCAAAGTTTCACAAAAATGTCCAGATTACTTGCTGGACAGTTTCGACTGTCTTCGATTGGAACCTTCGATCAATCGAATCGAATCAAATCGAATCAATGGGTTGTCAATTCGACCGACAATCTCCAGAAATCACTTTTTTTTTTTTTTTTTTGGTTTCTACCAGTTCTGAACCTCTACGTGCCTAGCTTATAATGTTCATTTTAAGACTAAGGCTTGGGATGATTAAACTAGGATTTTCCTTTGGGAGAATGGATCATCTAGAGGTAGGTTTTTTTGGAACTAAATGGGTTTAGGGCTAGGATTACCAAGGCACCTCAATTTACCTGTTGTCTTCAGGCTTTGATGCTTCTAGTCTTCATGTCTTTGGTCTTTAATGTCTTCCAATTGGGGCTTGACCAACTCAAGACTTCCTAGCTCACGTCATGACAAACTAAGGCACTAACAATCTTTCACTTTCTCAATTACGTGACAAAACTAAATTAGACCCCATCATAGTCTATACCAATGACAAACCAAAATAACTCAAAATATTATATGTCAAGATTATAATGATTTACAACATAAATACAAACATGACATGTAGACACTTACTATGCTCCCCCAACCAAGGTGTTTTGTATCCGTTACGATACGCCCGTAAAGGCCGATACGTATAGGTAACGGCAATGACCGTTACACGATACGGGGGTGAAACGGGGAAATTGATTTTTTGGGACCGTATTGGCCGTTACGGTGGCCATAAAGGCCGTTATGGGGCATAACGACCGTTACCTCTGTAACGGTCGAAAAAAGACCATTTTTTTAAAATTTTAAAATCCAATTTTCTCTCCCCCCCATTTTTTTTTTTTTTTTTTTTTTACTTTTCTCATTCCAAAAACTCTCCTGGATAATTTTACAATAGATTTCGACCGCTCTTACTATAATTTTTAATATTAAAATCATAGATTGAAGTGATTTGAGTGAATAGAAGCTTTGATGACCTTTTTAAAAAAATAAAAATAAAAATTGAAAAAGTAGTATTTATGCGATTTTTCTTATTTCTAGTTTTAATGCTTGATTGTGATGTGTAAACATTAGATACATATAATCATGTTCACAAATTTAGTGGATAGCCTGATACAATACTCTCACCAAAGAGTGGACCGTTACACTACCATAAACATGTTCAAAACAAAAAATGAATACATATTTGGAATATTTACATTATTCTTGATTTTCTAAAAAAAAATTTCAGATTTTTTTGGGCAAAAGAAAAATTTCAACTGTTATGGTGGTCGTCATAGTCATTACGCACCCGTATCAACCGTTACAGCTGATACCTGTATCGGTAATGGTAGTGACCGTTACGGCCACCGTTACCAATACGGAATACCTTGCCCCCAACTCTATCAAATCCTTGCAACAAAGAGAATACGTAAAACAACATTCGACTTGTTTTGGTGGGATCTTGATTTCTCCTCCTTTTTTTTAGTAAATGATAAAGAGACAATTCCATGGTTATAACAAAAGCACAAAAAATGGAAAGTTCTATAAATAATAAATTTACTTATAAGCACATACTGACAAATTGATATAATAAGGGCGCATATAAACATTAAATTCATGGAGCATGCATAATTTGGTCATTCAATAGATCTAATTATCAAGCAACATGACCAATTATAGTTTAGCAAAAACATATAATAAAAGTGAAGCAACTTAAGGCTAAACTATTTAAAAAGGGTAATGAGGCTATAATCCTTAGATTTACCTATAAGCTCACATAGACATTCTAAGGTCACCTATCTCTCCTCACAACCCACTAGGGTGTGAAATTACTAGGACCCAGACTACTATCGGGAGGGAGTATTCATTTCTTGAATTCATCTCTTAGGTGAGATCTATATTCAGTAGGGAATTTTTCTATTTGGTTCATACCATTGTTGTTGTTGCCCCAACTAAGCATTTTTTTTTTTTTTTTTTTTCTCTCATTGAGAATGACAACCTGTTTAATCAACTTCTTCATACAATTATTCATTTTTAGAGGGATTGGGAACTTCTTTTTCGATGATCGTTTAGGAGGACTCCTTCATTGGTGTGCTGATTTCTCATTCATGATATATTCACCTATATGGTTCGGGACTGAGGTGGATTGTGGCCTTTTATAGATAAGGCATTCAAACTTCAAATGACCCACATCTCCATAATTGTGGCACACATAAGAGGCTCTCAATCTACTTCAAGAAGCAGACGAGTTCTCACCGAAGGGGTAGAGATTGTAATATGAGTTTTCCTATTATGATCAAAACCTTTATTGTCCCCATAAGGTTTACCCATACCAGAAGATTTTTCTATTTGGTCTTTTTCTTGGGCAACCTTAGCATTTGCAATATAGGATTCAAGATGGCTCTTTTAATCTCAGTTCTTAATTTTCATATTTAACTATATCAAGTTCAAATTCAAGACTTGTATATCTCCCTAAAGTCTCATCAAGGTCAGACTTTAAGATTTTCTTGTATTTGGATTAGGGAGAGATTTTCATATTCAACCTTTTCTAATTGGTCAGCCAATTGGTTCCTTTCAGCCTTTACCAAACCCAACTTTTTAATGATTTTCAAGCTTTCAGTGAAAAGTAGGTCATAGGCTTCTTACAATTGGATATCTCCTTCTTCTTTGGAGGATCTCTCTTCTTCTTCTTTCGAGGCATTATGGTCGGAATCTCCTCCCATGTCTCTAGGGAGAAGCAGTGGTGGAGGCCTTCGGAACTCTAAAAGATCCAATGTCTGCATCACTATGAGAATCCTCACAATCTGATTTGGACTTCTCAAAATCATCCCATGTTGCCGCCATAGCATTTCCTTCTGATCCTGTCTTGCTAGTATATTTAGAGGCAACATGACCATAACCCTCACAGTTGTAACATTAGTCATCTGGTTTGGGTTAAACCGATTTACCATTTGTGTCACAACTTTTCCCTCTATTTTTTTTTTTTTTAAAGAACCTCATGATTTCTTTAGTCATTGAGGTAACTTCTTCATCTTCATTATCACTGTCATCTTCAGATATATTTTTCTTGTGCTTGTGTGAAGTCTTTAAGACAGTGCGTTTCTTCTTAGAGGTTGTTTATCTAAAATGTATTTCAAATGTACGTAGGGAACTTACAAGTTCTACTTTTATCCCACCTATGTCTCTATAGTCTTTTACAGAGGTTACTTTAGAGTTGAACCTATCCAGAAGGTATCTAAGTATTTTCCTACATATACGGCCCTTCGAAATTTTCTCTCCTAAACCCACACAGAGTTGCAAATATTACTCAGTTTAGAATAAAACTCCATAAAAGTTGTAGACTCTTTCATCTTAATATTCTTGAATTGTGTGGTCAAGAACTGAAGCTTGGAACGTTTTATTGTGCCAGTTCCCTCGTGGCCAGTTTCTAAAATGTCCCACACTTCTTTTTCTGTTTCACATGTACAATATACGTTTAAATTCATCAGGGGAAACGACACAGTAAATCACATGAGAGCTTTGGCTTCATAGTCATATCTAGCTCTCTCATTAATACTCTATTTGGATTTATCTTTGGGAGTGGTAATGGTAACTCCATCTATCACAAATTGTTTTATAGGCATACTCCATCCTTGTTCAATAATTGCTAAAACCATAGGGTTAAGGGATATTAAGAATATCATCATTCTAGCTAGCCAAAAGGCATAATTAGACTCGTCAAAATATGGAGGTCGTGAGATGAAACTCCCCTCATTGTTATATATCATTCTTAAACTCCTACGGATTCAAGTCCTTAAAGAGCAACCCGCTTTGATACAAATTGAAATTGCGTGGAAGCTTACGGAGCTTAAAATTATGGTCAAGTCTTAGAGGGAGTGTATAGGACCGCTGATGCGGGGGCATCTTGGTGTGATTCAAGGGTGCACCGTATCTCCATGCTGGGGTGGGGTGGCCCATGAGGTGGGGCTCATCGTGGGACCGTGCGATTCAGGGACCTGTGCGAAGCGGGGGTTGCTAATGGGAAGATCTCGTTTGGGAGGGCTTGCATATAGGGGATAAACCGGTCCTTCCCCATCAGCTCTGAAGCTTTTGGTGCACTGGTTGGTTGTCCACTACCAAAATGGTATCAGAGTGGGAGCCCAATGTTCGAGTTTCCTTATCGGCATGGGTGGATGATGCGGGAGCGTCTTGGTGTGATTCAAGGATGCATCGTATCTCCATGCTGGGGTGGGGTGGCCCATGAGGTGGGATCTATGAGATGCAGAATAGCCACGGGGTGGGGCCCAATGTGGGATCGTGCGATTTGGTGGCCCGTGCGAAGCGGGGCTTGCCCATGTAAAGGTCTTTCCTGTGTTTTCCTGAGAGGGCCTGCATATAGGGATAAATCGGTCCTTCCCCATCAGCTCTGGAGCTTTTGGTGCGCTAGTCGGTTGGTTGCTATCAACTACTTAAAATTATTTACCAATTAATTCGATCAAGTAATTTCTAGATCATAGACTAGAAATATGCAATTATATGAGCAAAGTAGACTAAAAGGTGATATATGAAATATATGCAACAAATTAAGTGCCTAGCATACACTATAATCATGCATCCATATGAATTAAACGAATTTAATCACAAGCAAGAATAGAAATGCTTCCACATAAACAATTGCAGACACAATGATGTATAGTGGTTCAGTTAAGTACTTACTCCACTCTTAGTGGATGCACTTAAATTCGATTGTACCGGATTTCACTATCTCAGTTGGTTTTCCATATGTTCACCAAAAACCTTGACAATGGTTTTCAATAGGTTCAACCCAACCTACACGAACGCAACCGTGTCAATGGCGGTCCTACACAAGGACTTACACGTACACCCGTGTCGGTGGACACGTATACACCCATGTCAGTGGCCCTCTCGAAGATTTAAAAGGTTTTTCTATAGGCTAACCAATAACCTATGCAGTTCTACACAAGAACCTACACGTACGCTCGCTTGTTGGTGGCTCCATCGGAGGCTTACTAGGTTTTCTATAGGCTAACCTAGAACCGATGCGGTCCTATACAAGGACCTACGTACACTCCCGCTAGAGACGGTCCTACACAAGGACCTATTCGAGTTTGGGTTGCAAACTTTATGTTCAATCCTACACAAGGAAGGAGTATATGATGGACTCAAATATAAACTCTTACTAGTTGGATTGATCCCTGTTGATGCGCCTTCTTGAGATGCTTGATCAATGCTTCTCCGCATTTGAATCAACTTCCCTTTTGATCCCCCAAACTTTGATGTCGATCTTCTTTGACTTCAAATGATCGACTACCTCAAAAATGTACTTATGAAGTGCCAAGGAAATGGGAGAGATGGGTTGGTTGAATCTCCTACGACTAATTGCTTAGTTGGTTTCAATTGTGAATTCACCTAGATGGGCATTTTATAGGTTGATAGACAAATGGTTTACCTATAAGGTTAGTGTCTAATCTCTAGTGAATGCAAGATTCCATGTTCATCTTCGAATGGAGCTTAGAATGCTCATTAGAGTGATGAATCACAAGGAATATGGCATGGATCTCTTTGTGAATTGTGATAGAGCCTATGAGTAATGGGAAGGAGTGGATACACTAGGACTTCTAAATCACCAAAAACCATAATTTGCAATGAGGTCAGGATGCCCCTTTTATAGAAAATAGATTTACAACGACTATAAAACGGGCTTAAAATGGCTGGTTTGATTGATCGAGCGATCCTTTGATCGATCGAGGTTTCACAGAAATTTCCGGATTACTCTCTAGACAGTTTCTACCGCTTCGATCGTAACCTTCGATCAATCAACCAGATCCTTTGATCGATTGAATCGAATCAATGGACTATCAAATTGATGGAATGTCGATTCGATCGATAGTCTTCAGAAATCTGCTGTTTGTGTTCTTTTGTTTCTTGGTTTTCAACAGTTCTGAACGTCTATGAGCCTAGCTTATAATGTTCATTTTAAGACTAAGGCTTTGGATGATCAAACTAAGATTTTTCTATGGGAGAATGAATCATCTAGAGGTAGGTTGTTTTGGAACTGAATGAGTTTAGGGGTAGGATAACCTTGCCACCTCAATTTATCTATTGTCTTCAGGCCTTGATGCTTCAAGTCTTCGATCTTCAATGTCTTCCAATGGGGGCTTAATCGACTAAAGACTCCCCAGCTCACGTCATTGACAAACCGAGGCACTAACAGTCTACCAACTCTGATATCCCACACACTTGGCAGGTTGGAACATGTGTCGCGGGTTAATGCGTGTGTCATAGGCTGCTTGTGGGGCTCGCAAACCTCTATTCAGGTTGGTTTGGCTGGCCAGCCTTTGGAAGCTTCTCATTTACTTCAAAAATTAATAAGAAAGTTAGTCCTTAAAGCTAGGTTTATCTCCTATCAAATAGCTAAGCTTGGCTCTGCTAACCACATCTCTTGAACCTTTTTTTTTTAAAAATGTTTCATACATAGAATAACTCACTCTCTCCATACATGTATCACACATGCAAACCTGGCACGTATCTGCAACATCAAAGTCGTGCAATTGGTGGTCCCACCATGTAGATGATCTGGAGACTAATCCCCTTATTAGGTGGGCCATCCTATAAGAAAACACTGGTTTTTTAAAATTTATTTATTTATTTATTATTATTATTTTTTATGAAAATAAAAAAGAATTGGCGAACACCCCATCGTCAATGTTCATGCCTGGCGTACCTAATAAGTGGACTGGCCTAGTTTAGCACCAAATCAACTTCACGATGAGCATCACATTATGCATAGCTCAGATGTCCAATGCACTTGCTAGACATGTGCCTTGTGTCATCTGAAAAGTGCGTAGGGTGCCTCCACCATGAAGATGAGTATTCACATAAGTTAAGCTGGTCTCATCAGGTGGCTACTCCTACATTAAAAGAATGAACGGTTGAGAGTAACTTGCCTTCCACATTCAACATACATGTGTCATGTGTGGCTCATCTCTTTGTGGACCTTGGTGTTTCTGCATATTTTCATCCTCAAGTCAAGGCCAACTTGTACACCGTTAGATGTTCCACGGACTTACCAGGTTGGTGTGTGTGCTGCATGTAAATGTGCGTGTGGAGGGGTATGTGTGAGGCAAGTAAGCCTCCTTTTAGCAATATATTGTGCTGTGTACTCTTCTTGGCATCAATGATATCTAGATTAAAAATTTGCAGTTGCACAGAGAAGTAGCATGAGGTCAATTATTCACTACAAGGTGGCCCTTACATCCCAGTGAGGTGTGGATTCCTGCATTATTTCATTAGTTCCCGTTCTCATGTTCTTATTAGTAAGCGCTGACTAATTTTACAACTCGCTAAACTTTTGAACATATGACCTGATTCTTGTTTCCTCTTTAGACCATGGGTAGGTATGTTGTTAAAATTTCTATATGATAACATGCCCACCTGTTTATCCTTCAAATTAAGAAATCCTGTCTTGCTCATGTTACTTATGATCAGTGTTTAAATTGTCAGCGATATTATCGAAATATCGCTGATAATATCGGTGTCGCTGCACTGGCGACACCGAAATCCCATTATTTCGAATCGCTTCCAGGTTTCACTGATAATCTCGCCGGATTGTCGGTATTTTCAAAATCTCGCCGATATTTCGCTGTTCCCACCAACCACGGGTGGGAACTGTAGCCAACAACCCCCTTTATCAATAAAAGGGGGTAGTTGTGGCGATAAAATCTCAAAAAACTCAAAAAATACCTGTTTTTTCGCCCGGATCTGGAGGAAGATGCGAATTCACGGCTGTTGAGTGCAGATCGACAATTTCTGGTAAGATTCACGGCTGTTGAGTGCGGATCTGTTGAGTGCAGATCGGCTGTTGAGTGCAGATCGGCTATTTTATTTTATTTTATTTTTATTTATTTATTTATTTTTTTTCCGTCAAAAAATCCTCTGCAACTTCTCGAATCTGCTTGCGGGCCGAGATCTTGTTGGAAAATAGAGGTTTTTTTTTTTTTTTTAAATTTTGGGATGAGGGAGGGATTTTCGGGTTGAAAATCTGGAGAAATTGGTGGGAAGGAGATGAAAATTTGAAATTTCTAGATGGGGAGAGGGATTTTCGGGGTTTTACGTAAATTGGGGATTGGGCGGGCGTGAAATGGGATTGCGTACATAGTTACTCAGTATGCTCTTATCGCACTGAGTACACTCTGTTGGGCCCACCGTGAATGTATCTGGTCTATCCATGCGGTCCATCCGTTTTTCCATCTTATTTTAGGGTTTGAGACCAAAATTTAAGCGTACCAAAAGATCGAGTGGACCATACCATTGGAAATAGTTGGAATAATGATTTCCACCGTTAAAACCTTTCTAGGGCCCACAGTGATGTTTATTTCTCATCCAACCCGTTCATAAGATCACACAGACATGGATGAAGGGAAAACACAAATAAAAGTTTGATCCATAACTTCCGTGGCCCCCAAGAAATTTTCAACGGTAGATGTTCAATTCATACTGTTTCCTACGGTGTGGTCCACTTGAGGTTTGGATATACTTCGTTTTTAGGCTCAAGACCTAAAATTATCTGTTAAAATGGATGGACGGAGTGGATAAAATACATAAATCATGGTGGACCCACAGAGTTTACCCAGTACGCTTAGCTCAGTACGCAATCGGCTTCCATCGGGTGGGGCTTTGACGGTGTAGGTTGGTGCCTCGTGGGCCCCACCATGATGCATTTGTTGTATCCATGCTGTCCATTAATTTTTAAATATTATTTTAGAGCTTGATCCAAAAAATGAGGTAGATCTAAAACTCAGGTGGACCACACCATGGGAAAACAGTAGTGATTGGATATCCACCATTTAAATCCTCCCAAGGCCCACTGTACTGTTTATTTGACATCCAATCTGTTAATTAGGTCATATAGACCTAGATATAGGGAAAAAACAAAGATCAGGTTGTTCCAAAACCTTTATGGCCCCCAAAAAGTTTTTAATGGTCAAAGTTCATTCAACACTATTTCTTGTAATCTGGTCCAATTGAGATTGGGCTATACCTCGTTTTTTTTTTCTCATATCATAAAATTATCTATAAAAATAGATGGACGGCATGGATGAAACACATACCTCGTGGTGGGGCCCACAGAGCACGGCAGGGGGAGCAACCAATCCGTTTTCGCAGCAGCGCGGATTTCCTGCGGAAACCTCTCCCTATACTCCTGCGCTGCAAGCTCAGGTGGGGCCCATTGTGATGTTTGTGAGAAATCCTCCCCGTCCATCCATTTTGTGATTTCATTTTAGGACTTGTTGCCAAAAATGAACCGTATCCAAAGCTCAAGTGAGCTGTACTAAAGGAAAATGTAGTTAGGGAAATTCCTACCGTTGAAACCTTCCCGGGTTCAACAGTGATGTTTAGATGCCATCCATACCGTTAATAACGTCATTACTATTGGGATTAACTGAAAACAAAAATATTGGCATGAATCAAAACTTCTATGGCCCCACAAATATTTCAACTGTGTATGTTTAATTATCATGTTTTAGGCTCACTTGAGCTTTAGATACGGTTCATTTTTGGCATCATGTCCTAAAATGAACTCAAAAAACGGATGGACGGGGAGGATTTTTCACAAACATCACAGTGGGCCCCACCTGAGCTTGCAGCGCAGGAAGGAAATCCGAATCCCGCGGATGCTATTGAATCGGGCATGGATTGGATACTGACAAGATCCATAGCCAAAGGAAACGGATTGGCTACACCCCCTGCCACCAACCAATGGCTGGTGGTCGGTGCTCTGTGGGCCCCACCATGATGAATGTGTTTCATCCATGTCGTCCATATATTTTTCTAGATCATTTTATAGAATGAGACCAGAACTAAGGTATATAAAAGTCTCAAGTGGACCACATTATCGGAAACAGTGTTGAATGAACTTCAACCATTAAAAACTTTTTAAGGGCCATAAAAGTTTTGGATCAAGCTTATCTTTGTTTTTTCCCTTCATCTGGGTTTGTATGACCCAATCAACAGATTGGATGTCAAATAAACAGTACAGCGGGCCTTAAGAGGATTTTAATGGTGGATATCCAATCACTATTATTTTCCTGTGGTGTGGTCCACCTAAGATTTATATTCCTATCATTTTTGGTATAAAGCCCTAAAATGATCTGTAAAAATGGATGAACGGAATGGTCCATAAAATGTCACGCAATTCCCACATCTAGGCGTACTCGTACAGTTTGGGGAGGATGACTATCAGAGGTACATAAGAGAGTTTCTCAATTGGTACGAGCAGAGGATGACCTGAGAACAGTACCGCTAACATGTTGGGCAACAGTACTACTCTCAACTGGCATGGGATCCGGACAATGATTACGAGCCACCTCGTCACTCTATGTGGGGATGAAACATGGCTAGAAATGTGTATTTTTTGAATTCATTTACTTTTGCATGTCTTAATTGTTGTAAGCTTGCATTTATATTAGATAAACTCATTTTGGTTACTATTTGAGTGATTTCTTACGACAACGCATGCCTTTTGGCCCCCATTAAATGGAAACTTCTAATTTAATGCATTCTTTTTGCAATTTTTTCATTCTTGAATATGTAAATATGTGTATTTAGGCATGTCCTGAAGTTTCACTGAAAAATTCTACTATTTTCTCCATGTTTCCCCCTTTTTCCCTGCATTTCCGGTTATCGGCGATATTATCGGCAATGACGATATTATATCTTTATCTCCGACCAGCGAAACTTGTAGCGATACCGATAACTCGAACACTGCTTATGATTTTGAATAGAATTACATGGGCCATCATGCATCGAGTATTTCTGAGCTATATGACAAATTGCATTTGATCTCAATTCTTACATTTTGTTTGAGAGTTGCTTTGCCTTTTGCAAATCAGATAGCACGTGCATGCTACATGGAGCGAATAGACCTATCTGCTCATGGATTTTACAAGACACCTGATATTGGCTTTGATTGGGTAACTGGCATGGGGAATCCATTTAGATACTACACGTATGGAGCTGCATTTGCTGAGGTTGAAATAGATACACTTACTGGAGATTTCCACACAAGGAAAGCAGATATTGTCATGGATCTCGGATTTTCTCTTAATCCAGCCATTGATATTGGACAGGTAAATCTCTTGTGCATCACCATTCAATTTGAATGTGCCATACATTCAAACTATATCGCTTATTATTTAAACAGCTCCATAAATTTATAATTATTGTTGCCATCTCAATTAATCACATGAGTGGACTTTGGGTTCTCTTGCAGTCGGTACTATCGAGCATTGATATTTTATCACATGCAGCTACATCTATATGTTTGTTTGGTTTGCTTCTCCTTCCTTTTTGTCTCTCCCAAGGAACTGTCATTCAATAAGGAGACACTGGGTCTAATCATGGCATCTAAGACCTTTATAATATATATGTTTAATTTGATGGTAGAGGTAAATATTTCGTGCTTTAGTCGGAGGTGATATACAAACAGTGTCTGTCATTTTTGGATGGTTTGCATTTCAACGTGTAATGTGAAATCATGCATGATATTAGGAAAAGCTTCACTTTGCTTCAGTTTGTTTCCGTGGAGGAAATCTAAATCATAGGGTGAAGTTTCTTTTGATATTGCGGTGATGTGATCTTTACAGATTGAAGGGGCCTTTGTGCAAGGTATGGGCTGGGTTGCGTTGGAAGAGCTAAAATGGGGAGATCCAGCTCACAAGTGGATTACTCCAGGCTTTTTGTACACTAGTGGCCCTGGAAGCTATAAACTTCCTACTGTGAATGATATTCCTCTGGAATTCAAGGTTTCGCTTCTGAAGGTATTTTCCTTTGTTCAATATCGGATGTTGACTACTCTAATTTCTTCCCTGACTTCTGTGTTCTTTTTGCAAAATGTATCTTATATCTAGTGTTTCAAATAGCGCCCGTAGCGTAGCGTGGCTGTAGTGCTACGTAGCATCCTAAATAGCGTAAATCCCCTGTAGCGTACACTACAGGGGTCGTAGCGTACACTATAATGTATTTTTTTACTATTTCATTTTATTATTTTTTTTTTTCATGTTTTCTTTGTATTTAATGTTGAGGAATGTGACACTTGTACTGTACTTGATACTTTTAACCTATGCGATTTTTATTTCTTTTCATAATTGTGACTCGTGGTTTCAATTAGACATTATTAATTAAAGTGGTTTGCTTAGAAAGTTGTTGATGTGATGTGATAATTAATTGATTTGGTTTATATATGCGGATTGGCTTTTGATAAATGATAACTAATAACTTGTTTGAACATGCTTATAATTGATCAAATGAATAATCTTTTAGGCATTTTTATATTTTTTCCTTTTTATATTTTTTATATATATATTTTTCTCGCTATTAATTATATTTGCCCTATTTGAAAATTAAAAAAATAGAAGTATCGTGTAGATTACGCTACACGCTACGTACTTATGCTAGGCGCTATAGAGGGTTGAGTGCTACGCATCAAGCTACTGCGATTTAAAACACTGCTTATTTCATTAATTTATACAGTTCAAATCACCTTGTTAGCATAGTCCTTGTGTGTGCACCTGTCATACTCATATCAGTGAAGAAATCTCTCATTTCACTTTTACAAAATCTATGGTTCAGATATTTATATCGATCTAATTTTCCGTGTAAAAGTAGAGTTCTTGACTTCTCAGAATTCTCTATCTCGCTTTGCCTGGTCAAATTACTCTGATACAATTTTTCTTCTTCTACTTCTATACTTGGAAGAGTAGGACAGTTGGAGAAGATGTGACAGCTTCATTAGATGCTTCATGTGGGTGTTTCTAGTTTCTACCCAGTTGGGGTTCAACTGCAGGGGTCAACTGCATATTGCTAGAGTTTAGTTGGAGTCATATTCTGTATGCGTTTGCACCTCAAGGGGTCAAATACACACATGCATACACACCAACACATGCACACACAGGTACACACAAATTGAATGTATGGACCATGCTTCAAAATCTCCCATATTAAATGATCCATGTCTATCCAATCTGTGTTATATATATATATATATATATAATATATATATAATATATATATTATATATATATATATATATAATGTGGGCTCTACCATATTTTTTAACCTGTGGGCCACAAACCAAAGGTCGTCCCTGTTGGGGTCCAGGCCAACTGTCTGAATCACCGGAGAGAGCTCTACTCGTACCTTCTCTGGGACCAAGGACATAATATCCTTGGGCTGAGAATCATATAATTCCTTTGAATATGTGAATTATTTGCTGACATTCAACGTGTCAGTGAGAAGTGTACTTCGTTGGCCGCCCTTATTGTCCTTTGAATTCCTATTACGAGGTTGTCATAAGGTGTGTGGGCATGTACGCTCGCGCTTTTTTTAAATGGAGCTTTTATTTATTTACTTATGAGAACCCAGTTTGATCTCATAATTACATTTGAACTGAATTCAATTTGAGATTTGAGACAGATAAAAGTGTAAAGGTGACATACAACACATGCATATGTGCTTGCATTCACACAATTTAAAGCAACTTCCACCCGATATTTGCACTTTGCTTCTTTTGTGTTTTGTTGTTAAGTCACAGGGAGTTCTGTTTAACAAGCTCACACCCTAACATTTCACCCTTTTTTTTTTTGGTCCATGTGTTTTCTGTTAATTCACAGGGTGTTCCAAATGTGAAGGCAATTCACTCATCTAAGGCGGTCGGCGAGCCTCCATTCTTTCTTGCATCCTCAGTATTTTTTGCCATCAAGGATGCAATCATAGCGGCGAGAGCAGAGTCAGGGTACAGTGACTGGTTCCCTCTTGATAATCCAGCGACTCCGGAACGGATCCGTATGGCTTGTGCAGATGATTTCACAAAGCCATTCGCAAGTTCTGACTTTCAACCCAAGCTAAGTGTGTAACCCGATAATGTTTTCAGGCATGTACATATGTACAACTGTAGAGAAGAAATAAAGAAAACAAGCAGTGGATTTACACATGTACAACTGTAGAGAGAGAGAGCCCATCATCATCTATTCATATCAGAGAGAGAGAGAGAGAGAGAGAGAGAGAGCCCATCATCATCTATTCATATCATAAATTTATAACCACCAATTGGATGGTCAGGATCATTCAAGCAGTGGATTCAAGGCTCTATCCTCAATGAGCCCTAGGATTTGGAGATGCAGATGAAAGTGTAGCCATGCTAAGTGGATATGGATAAGACACAACTGGGAAGATGCTGGTTGTGCTCAATGCAGTTTTATCGTCATTCATCATTCTAAGCTTTGCTATGCCCACGCATGCGCATAAGCAGCCTATCTATGTGCCACCGAATGAGCTAGCATGGCCCACCACGTGGGGCAAGATTGAGACCATTCATCAGGCGGGTTGGGGCAAGATTAGTTGGCATGTGTCCATGGCCTACATAATCCTCGCAAGATTGTGAAATGGAATACCAGTTGACTTTTCCTTCTGTAAGGTTCAACGAAATCAATGAAATCTATCAAAAAGGGTGTGCTTTTTGAAATATCCTAATCGTAATTAGTGATCAGGAACCAGACCAGATCAACTCTCTACCATTCTTGACCGGATCGAGGTGACAGATCGATCCAAACCATCAATCAAGTGGGTCCACTCACAATTTGGGTCACGGCTTACGAAACAAAGAGCCTTGGGAGAAACATGGCCACGTTTTTTAAGCTAACAGCATGCTTCTCAAACTGTGGTCTAAATCTAATGAGCCTGTCCACCTGATTTTCGCCATGGAACCCACCTGAGTTTTATCTCCGAAAAGGGTTTTGTGGTGTGGGCCTCACTCACTATGATTGTGGCCTACCTGATTGGACAAACCTGGCTTGTAGGAAAGGTGGCATCCTCACGTTGATCCCCATCTGGTAGATGGCCTGGTTGTCCACACGTGCCACAAATGACAATCCTGCGGCCGTTGGCCTTTTTAACCCATCCTCTATATATTTAAGAAATAGAAATGATCTAATGGACCAAGTGTATGAAAACATTCCCATGCACCTAGCTCAATATGTGACTTGTTGTCATCTGCAGCACTTAATCTGTACCATTCATTAGGTCTAGTCCATTGATCTTCTTCCATGGTGCAAATAATCACAGCAATTGGCTGGTCATGAACTTTGGTGTCCAGACCTATCCTTCAACAACAATTTTGTCCGTCCATTTTTTCGTGCGGTCGAATGGATGATGTGGATCACCCAATCAGTATGACTTTTACAAGGTTGCTTATGAAGTGGACTGGCTACTCAGTCCAGATAAGAGTATGTGCATTTATATTCATTGAAGTGTATCCAAGTAAATTGCAGTTAGATGTACTTGAATACACTTAGATGCATTTTGTATTTCAAGCTTAAAGCTTTATATTAGATATGGGCTCCACATAATGGTCAGGATGTGAGCGGTGCAAGGACTGGTCATTGCACAAGTAAAATTATGCTAAAACGGTTCCCTACCAGTATAACAAATTGAAATAGTTGCTTGGTTGGAATGATTAAAATAACAATTCTAAGTTGACAATCATAATTGATGTGGATTTCTAAGCCCAAGAGAAGAAAATACCTAAGGAATCTTTTGGATGCCTATAAAAACCAAGTAAACACTTTACACGGTTAGGTGTTTGTTTGGATGACAGAGTTTGAGTTGTAAATGATTTATAAGTAATTTTTAAATAATTATTTTTCAGATTACCTTGATGCTCTCCTTTAGCTCTCAAAAATAGGCTGATTGATCATCAAGTGGGCAATATAATAAGGAACAGATGAGATGAGAGATCCACTATTAAAAACCTTCTAAATTATGTGTGGGGCCTACTATGATGGGTGGAGGATATCTGATCTGTTGAATATGTGCATCCTTTGGGGCCTGTTTGGCTGGACGGATCCCATGAGATTAGGAGGGATGGGATGGATTTTAAGGTAATGATGGTGTTGTCAGTGGATTGGTTTAAGATCCATGAGATTGCTATATCCCGGGACAAGTTCACCGAGTCTGTTTGGCACCCCGGCATATCCTGGGATTTTACCTTCCAATCTGTCCAACCAAACACGCTCCAGGCCCGACTGAATGAGATTAGGAGGGATGGGATCAATTTTAAGGTAATGATGGTGATGTCAGTGGATTGGTTTGAGATCCATGGGTTTGCTATAAACCGGGACAAGTTCTTCGGGTCTGTTTGGCTCGTTTGGCATATCCCAGGATTTTACCATCCCATCCCTCCTAATCCCTCTTAATCCGCCCCGCCAAACAGGCCTTTGATGTTCTCCTAAAGCATCCAAACAAAGTTCTCCCAAAGCATCCAAACAAACCATTATCTTTACCCCTATCCGAGTATCTCAAAATCTGACTTACTGCAAACCAATTTTAAAAGATCGAAATGCTTGCCAATTGGAGAAATAGAAATATGGAATTGATAATAACTATAAACAAATTTTAAGTGCATTTAAAAACAGCTCTTAGTTGCTGGCAGCCAACAGCCAATGACAGCGACGGCTGAACAGAATGGTATAGAGTATAGAAACTTAATTTTCTTGGAAATCTTTGGCAAGAAATAATTGGGAGGAAGAGTAGAACTTCGAAGCTTTTATGTTTTTAAATCTTGGCTTCGTACATTAGCTAGCTTTTATTTTATAATGAATTTATTAGAATCTTAGGAGTGGTTAGCCCACCGCCTCAATGGACACAGTCCAGATGTGCTTGGAATTTATTTTAAACAATCACACAAGAAAAGAAATCAGGGTTCGTTTTGGCAGTTGCCACTGATGTCCCACCACGGGGCCCACATGTAGGGATGGACATATGATCATGTCCGTTCATCTCATTGCTGTTACTTTGATTGGGTGATGATTTGAAAATGCGAGCTCAAAACTAATGGTCTAAACATAAACATGCATGATTGAATGCAGACCATTTAAAATAAAATGCTTAGCTGTCTATGTTAAGGTCTATAAATCAATGGTCCGTATCATGTTTTCTACAAGGTTAAGTCGTGATGGCCCAGCCACAAAGCGCCGAGAGATGAACGGAAATTAATGCATGTGGGCCACAGGGCGGCACGTGGTGGGAAACGGATTGGCTACTCCCCCTGACACCAACCAATGGCTGGTGGTCGGTGCTCTGTCGGGCCCACCATGATGTATGTGTTTCATCCATGCCGTCCATATATTTTTACAGATCATTTTATGGTGTGAGAGCAAAAATGAAGTATATCCCAATCTCAATTGGACCACATTACAGGAAACAGTGTTGAATGAGCGTCGACCATTAAAAATATTTTGGGGGCCATAAAAGTTTTGGATCAAGCTGATTTTTGTTTTTTCCCATCATCTGGGCCTGTATGACCTAATTAACAGATTGGATGTCAAATAAAAAGTACAGTGGACCTTAGGAGGATTTTAATGGTGTATATCCAATCATTATTGTTTTCATGTGGTGTGGTCCACCTGAGATTTATATACCTCTCATTTTTGGGATCAAGCCCTAAAATGATATTTAAAAATGGATGAACGGAATGGATGAAACACATACATCATGGTGGGGTCCACAGAGCACCGACCATCAGCCCCGGGGCTGATGTCAGGGGGAGTAGCCCATCCGTTTCCACGTGGTGGGGAGTGGGTGGGAGTTTGGCAAAGAAAAACCCAGAAGGAAACGGAAACACGAATCCTGGATGGGCCCCACTCGCGTCGGCGGTGCTTAGAGCGCTGACTTTGTAAATTTTATAGATTACTAAATAATTAAATAATTACCTAAAATGAATAAAACAATTATAGAATTCCTGAAGAAACGCGTTTTTGAGTCCATTAAATAATTACATAAAATGAAATTTTTTTTTTTTTCAGAATCCCTGCAGAAACGCGTGTTTGACTCCATTGACACGTCGACGTCTGTCCACGTCTTATCCCGAGTACTATGGGGCACGGATAGGGTACTTCCCCGTCAGCTCCCAATTCCCTCCACCTCTGACGTAGTGGCATTTGATTGGATGACTAAGCTTCTGTCACTCGCAGATCGGCCGGGTTAATTATGCATTGGATTAAATAACTTTCAAACATGCTTTATATGATCCTATCTTTAATAAATTCAAATTCTACCGTGTCAACGATAGAAAGAGCTTGGTCTAAGATGAGACCCTACTCATAGATGAGTTTTAACACTAAGGGCCCGTTTGGCCGGTTGGATTGGAAGGGATTAGATGGTAGTGGAAGGGATTGGATGGTAAATCCCGGGAATGGCCGGGCGTGCCAAACAGTGTAGGTGATCTGATCCAAATCCGATGGATCTTCCGACAATCCACTGACAACACTATCATTACCTTTAAATCATATCCATCTTAATCCGTTCAAATTAACCTGCGGCGTGTTTGGTTCGTAGGATTGGAAGGGATCGGAAGCTTTAATCTACGGATTGGCCGGGCGTGCCAAACGGACTGGATGTATCAATTCAGCAATCCCATGGATCTCAAGACAATCAGCTGACAACACCATCATTACCTAGAAATCCATGCCATCCACCCTAATACCATTCACTCCCTTCCAATCCACCTGGCCAAACGGGCCCTAAGTTCATGGGTTTGAGTACCTACTGTAGTGTGTGTGGGTTTGAGGGTGCGCGCGTTTAAAAAAATAAAAATAAAAAAGTCCAATGTTATGGACCTTGAAAACTTGCTCCTTCTAATGGTTTTTTTTTTTTTTACTACTGTTTATTTATTTCCTAATTTGCAAACTCCAGGAGGCTGGTGAGCGGTCCCGGCCCTGCCCCATGAAACATGTCCAAGTCTAACCCATGATCAAAGGACCTTAATCTGGGCTGGGTTCACCCGCACTTAAGGCCCAAGATCCAAGTTCGAGCCCAAAAATTGATTGGCTTTGAGTAGACTGTCAATAGGTTGGGCTTGTCCGTTTCAATATGGGCTTGGGCTGGAGTATCAAACCCGAGGGCTAGCACTGTGATTAAAATTCAAGCCTGTCAATTGGGCCAGGTTTGCACCTTGTACAACAAAATATCAGCCCGGCCCATCCAATTAGTGTTTAGAAGGGCAATTTTGTAATATACAAAATCACTACCACAATACAAGCCCACTATCTCTCTATGATCTAATTGGACTAGCTATTGGGCTTGGGCTAGAGCCCAGATAAAACATTATGGGCTGGGCTCACGCTGGGCTATTTTGGCTCATCAAAGGATCATGTGGACCTCAGACCTATGTTTAACAAGATAGGCCAGCTTGGACAGTGCTTGGCCGGGCCTAACCGCAATATTTGACACCCCTAGATAAGGTTGGACCGAGCAAAATCCCTATTTCCAAAGGTGATTGATCTAGTGAGATGCAAAAATGCAAATGCTGTTTTAAAAAAATAAAAATAAAATTGTATCTTGAACGGTTCAGTTGATTGATCTGAACTGTTCAAAAAGTTTGAAAAATATTCCAAGGACTAATCTAGTTCGTTGATCAATGACGGCCCACCAACTAACAAATTCTTTCTGGTGACTCTACATCAGGACAGCAATTGACGATCTAGCTAGTTCGTTGATCAATAACGGCCCACCAATTAACAAATTCTTTCTTTGATCAGATGTTCCTATCTAATCGGTGGCTTCCTTTTTCTTTGGTCGTTGAAACATAGGATTCACTAGAGATCAAACGTTAGGGACCATTTGATCAGCGATCACCATGTTCAGATGATCAAAGCCATCCAATTGATGGAATTCAAAATAGATAGCAAGAGTAAAAATGATGTTACCATCCATTTTTGTGGCCGTGATTATCCAGTGTGGCGAATCTGGTGCATTTTTTAGAGGTTGAGATTTTAAAATACGGATAATTGCCAGGACTAGGTCTCACAAGATGCGATCGACAACCTAACTGTAGTTAGCTTCGCTAAAACTACCAGTTGTGTACAACAAGTCTACGGAGAGACGGAGAGTGGATGGCATTGGCATGTCTGTTTCTCCTGACCTCGTCTACATAACTGTAGTTAGCTTCACCAAAACTATGGGCGTGGATGGACGCGGATTGCGTCCTACCCCCTTCCGGACGGACCCTACCCCCTTCCGGACGGTAATCCGTCCGGGCAGGGCTTGTGGGGCTCACCGTGATGTAATTATTTTATCCACCGTTGATAGTTTTTATATGATCATTCAAAATATTATACAAAAAATGAAGCAGATAAACAGATCCAGTGGACCACATCAAAGGAAGCTAATTTCGCCTACCGTTGAAACATTTCTAAGGGCCACCGTGATGTTTTTTTACCACCCAACCTGTTAATAAGGTCATGCAGACTTGGATGAAGTGAAAACACAAATCTCATCTTGATCCGACACTTCTCCAGCTCCCAGGAAGTTTTTAATGGTGAAAGTTTAATCCACAATATGTGGTCCACTTAAGCCCCTGAACCTAACTCAAATCTTAGCTCATAATTAAAATAATCATATAAAAACAATTAAGGGTGTGGATAAAATACTTACATCACGGTGGGCCCCACAGAGCCCTGCCCGGACGGATTACCGTCCGAGCGGGGGTAGGACGCAATCTGCGTCCGGCGTGGATTAGCCACTGACAGGTTGAGTAGCGATACCCGCTACTGAAGTCACGTCACCAACTTCCGTGGGCCCTACCATGATGTTTGTTTTGTATTCACACCTTCCATCCATTTGGAGAGATCATTTTAGGGCAACATCCAAAGAATGAGTTAAATCCAAAGCTCCAGTGGACCCAGAACAGAAAACAATGGGATAGTGATGCCCACCATTAAAAACTTCTGAAGGACACAAAAGTTTTAGATCAAGATGATATTTGTGTTTTCTCTTATTTCATGTCTTTTTTAACTTTTAAATACGTTGGATTTCAAATAAACATTATGGTGAGCTTTAGGATAGTTTCAATGGTGGGAATCACTCTTCCAGTTGTTTACTGTGTGGGGTCCACTACAGCTTTTTTATCTTCCTTATTCTTTGGTTCATGCCCTAAAATGATATCTTAAAATGGGTGGACGGTGTGAATACAACACATACATCGTAATGTGGACCACATAACTTGTTAACGTTGCTACGACTCGCTGCTCAACCTATCCATATCTAATTTGCGTCCTCTTGCTATATCGCATAGAAGCGGATTGGCTGGTGTAGCACACACCACCGATCTGGCTAGTGTGTTGATGTCACCAAGTTAGGTGGGTCCCACCATGAGATATGTGTTATATATAGATAATTTGTCCATTTAGTGAGCTTGTTGTAAGGATTGAATCGAAAAATAAGACCGAAGAAAAGATCAATTGGACCACACTACAAAAAAGCGGTGGGGGGGTGGGGGGGGGGGGGGGTGGGGGTTGAACGTCTATTATTGAAAATCTTCTGGGGTTACATAAGTTTTAAATATATTTGGTTTTTCTCTTCATCCACCAGGGTTCGTGTGATATTATGAACAGATCATTGGATTGAAAATAGAGGTCGTGATGAGCCTTACAAATGTTTTAATAGTAAGAATTATTGTCCCCACTTCTATTCGTAGCGTGGTCCAATTGAGGGATATAACTCATTTTTCAGCTAATATTATTGCTCTAAAATGATTTTGCCAAATGAATGAACGAGGCGGATATAATAAATACATCACAGTAAGCCACGTAACTTTGATGTCATTTGAATTGTTCTTACAGCTTGCTCAAGGAGAGACACCGTTGCAGGTGGGTACATGTCGTGCAAGTACGAGCGTTGACGTTGACGCTCCTTGCCCACCGAGTCGCACGAATGGTTCAAAGGAGATCAAAGTTATATAAGTCTCACAATGATGTATCTATTATATCCGTACCGTTCATCATTTTGTCAAATTATTTTAAATCTTGATCTGAGAATGAATCATATATAGAACTTAAGTAGAACACACCACAAATAATAATTCTTGACTATAACTTTTAATTTCCATCCAATATGTTCGGAGGGTCACATAGACCTGGATGAAGAGGAAAAACAAATATCACATTGATCCAAAATTTCTATGACCACCAAAAGAGTTTCGATGGTAGACATTCAATCCCCTACTACTTTTTATAGTGTGGTCCACTTAATCTTTGGATCTATCTTATTTTACAGCTGAAGCATTATGACGAACTTGCCAAGTGGATGGACAGCTTGGATATAACTACTACCTCATGATGGGACCCACATAACTTGGTGACGCCAACATACAAGCCAAGTCGGTGGTGTGCGGTACACCAGCCAATCCGCTTCCACATTCAATATTCGGCTTAGCAAGCCGGCATTGCTACGGACCATTTCTCCCCGGAATGAGTACTACCTTGCCCGACCCTACTCCGTAGCTAGGAAGGTTTTCTTCAAGAAATGTCACCAATAAATTTTCTTTTAATAGTCATTCACAGCTGTTTTCAGTGGGTCACCTAAGACTTAAATCTGTTTAATTTTTGGGACCACATTCTAATTAACCTGAAAAATGGATGGACAACTTAGATATACAATACATTAAAAAAGGTGGGCCCCACACCGTAAGGATAACACCTAATGAGGCGTCATCCATGTATTAATTACCCTTACTGTGGGGTCCACCTTATTGACTTGCTGTGTATCCATGCCGTACATCTGTTTTTCTGGTAGATTTTAAGGTGTGGTCCTAAAAATTAAACAGATCCAAATCTAAGGTAGAATACAGTATGAAACAGTAGCCCACCACTAAAAATTTTCTAAAGCCCACCTTAATGTTTATTTGACATCCAACCCCTTGTTAAGGTCAAACAGACTTAAATGTAGAGAAAATACAAAGATTGGTTTTTTTCAAAACTTTTGTGACCTGTTTTTGTTTTTTCTTTTACTTATCATCCATTTGTTGAGACTTGTATCTACTTAATTTTCTTTTACTTATCATCCAGACGGACGGTATGAATATACAACATTCATTAAGGTGGGGGCCACACAGTAAGGGTAATACATAATCCACTCTTAGGAGCGGATTAGGTGAGGCCCCGGCCCAACCAAGACCCTGTAGCCCTTATTGTGGGCCCCACCTTGATTTATCTATTATGTATGCATACCCCCCATCTATTCTTTTAACATCATTTTAGGGCATGATCCCAAAAATGAAGAAAGTTTAAAACTCAGTGGACCATACTCCAGGAAACAGTGGTGATCCAACGCTCTATCATTAAAAACTTCTTAGGGCGCACTTTAACGTTTTTGTAGTGTTTATTAGCCATCCAATCCGTTGATATGGTCAAATAAGCCAGGATGAAGGGAAAATTTCAAATATAAGTTTGATCCAAAACTTTTGTGGCTGACTAATGGTCAATCACCACTGTTTTCTAAGGTATGGTCCACTTGATAATTGAATTTGCTTTAAATTTTAGGATCATCCACTGAAATAATCTTAAAAAAGGACGGACAGCTTGGATACAAAATAGATACATCAAGATGGGCCTTGTTGTAAGGGCCGCACCGTCCTGGGTGAGCCGGGGTTCTCACCAAACACTATTAGCGTGCCTTCCTCTCGGTGTGTTGTTGACGTCACCAAATTCTGCGGGTACCACTACCATGTATGTGTTATATCCATGCCGTTTATCCATTTTCCAGACCATTTTAGGATATTGGCCCAAAAAGAAAACAGATCCAAAACTCAGGTAGACCACACCACAAAAAGCATGGGGGGATCTAAAATGGTCTTGAGTCAAGCGCATATTTGTCTTTTTCCTTCACCAAGGTTTATGTGACCCTATGAACATGTTACATGGAAAATAAACATTACCATGGCACCTAAGAAGGTTTCAATGTCACACTACTTTTTGTTGTGTTGTCTACTTAAGCTCGGGATCTTCCTCATATTTTTGGTCTATGCCCTAAAATGATTTTGAAAAATAGATAGATGATGTGGATATAACACATGTCATAGTGGGTTATAGAAGTTGGTGATGTTATACACCACACTAGCCAATCCACTTCCTGGAGGGCAGGGCCAAGGGGCCATTGTGATATATAGGTTTTATATATCCACACCGTCCATCCATTTATCTATATCATTTTAAGATACATGCCAAAAAATAGGCAGATCCAATGCTCAAACGGATCAAGAGTGGGGATTAAGCACTCACGTATGAAAACTTCTTAGGCCACAGAAGTTTTGGATCAAGCTGATATTTGTGCTTTCCCTTCATCTAGGTTACGCAACCTTATGAACAGGTTGAATGGTAATTAACCATCAAAGTGGCCCCAAAAGAGTCTCAACGGTGGCCAGTGGGTGTTATTATCACTGTTGCTTCCTTTTATGCATGATCGACTTGTCTTAAATTTGCCTCATTTTTGGGTTTGCACCATAGAAAAATGTATGGACGGTGTGGATAAAACTCATACATCACATTGGCCCATCAGAGCACTTGTTCGCTCCAAGATGGTCCTATCATGGGCTTTGTGAGCCCTACTGTATTGTATATATTTTATCCATACTTTGTATATGTTCGCTCGAAGACCGATCATTTTATGGCGTGAGCTCAAAAATGAGGCAGATTGAAGGCTGAAGTGGACTACACCACATGAAGCCTTATCATTGAAAACTTCTCAAGGGTTACGAAAGTTTTTGATCATGCTGCTATTTATGTTTTCTCGTGCCCTTATGAACAAGTTAAATAGAAAATAAACATTATGGTGGGCCATGAAAACTTTTCAACTATAAGAGTTGAATCCCAACTGCTTCTTGTGGTGTGGTCCGCTTGAGCCTTCAATCTCTTAAAACGATATATCAAAATAGGTGGACGAAGTGGATAAAACATATACATAGTGCTGGCCCTTTACAGGACCGCCCGTCTCTAGCTAGGTCGTGGCGGGGTGGTACCCAATCCGCTCCCCCTTTTCACACTGCGACAGTGGGCCCATCAATTGAAGTCGCTGGAGAATGAAAGCAGTAGGACACACATATCATCATCATCATCAACGGGGCAGATATTAAGAAGCCTACGTTGAATAGACGATTCTGACCATCACCACGTGTAGAGGAACTTATACCATATAAAAAGAATAATTTTCATCGAGGACACATTCAACTTCACAGATCAACAATCAGGATCGTCGCTGAAGCGTGATAATGGGACCGTGGCTTGTTTATGATCGCACCGAAAAGATGGCCCGTTCAAATCGGACCATCTCAGCATGTGGGCCCCAATGGAGTGAGACATGGAGGCAAGAAGAAATTGGATTGAGCATCAAGTACTGTTTTGAAATTGAGAACCATGTGACATCCACATGAGTGGGACCCCTCAAGGGTTCCAATCACCAAAGTGGCCCACTAGCACGCCCCCAAGACCTTACAACATGCATACAAGTTGCCACCAAGTAATCAGATAGGTTGTGAGATCCCGAGTCTTTTGACAAGTGGGGCCCACTGTTTAATAATCAGGTCATTGAATTGTTATGTCCTTTATGGGTGGACCACACTAAATCAGGATCGTAGCCACAGATCTTGGGCTTCTCTTTTTAGTTGATGTATGATCGAAAGATTAAGAACGTCATGATCGAGATGGGTCCATCCATTGTAGAGTATGTGAGGCCTCATTTATCAGTAAAGAAAACCGAAAACACGTGTAAAGGTTAAAAGGAGGCTCGATCGCCTCATACGCACTTCTCCAAAAGCACGTTTGCATGCACCACACACGCCAACTTGGCGAATCCCTTGAACATCTGACCGGTGTATGAGGAGGTCCCTGAAAGATTAATGAATACAACACCAATATTAGGGTCCATCCTAAGGTGGGCCACACATATATGTTTTGCGGACCGTATGCCTAAGTTAAACCGTCCATTCTAAAAAAAGGACAATGCAGTTCAGCCGCCTATGCTTTGTGACGTTTAAAATAAAATAAAATAAAGCCTACTTTTAATTTAAACCCTTTCCTAAAACCAGTCCATCTTTCACACACTAATTTTACCGCAGTCCGTCTGTTACTGTTACGGACTCACTTATCAGATGTTATATTTTAAAAAAGACTGACATATCCATGCTTCTTTTAATAGATTTTGTTTTTCACCTCCCACTGCTATCTCTCATCTCTCTGAGAGTACCATGGATGAACGGATCGATGATCCGAGACCTCCATCTGTGCACCGGCCGCCTGTGACGAGTTTAAAAGCGAGTTCTTTTTTTTTGAAAATAACCCAAAACATAGGCGGCTACATGACATTGTCTATTCTTTTTAACGCAAGACTGGTCAACCCGAGACCAGCCTAACTTATGCGTGTACTCATGTTCATGGTGCAGTGCCTTATCAAGGGAAGTGGTCAGAGGAGCCAAACTCAGCATTTTGATGGAAAATAACCCTAACTTAAGGACCAACACTTTATTATTATTATTATCATTAATATTTTTTTAATTTTAAAACTCAGCGAGAAGCTTCTAAGGCTAGCTAGATCCAACTTGAACGGAGGTATGCTGGCCCCACAGGTAGCCTTCAGGCGTTTATGCACATGTGCCAGACTGCTAAGTGTGTGGGATATCCGAACAGTGCATCAGGTGGCCCTTACAGTGAAGATAACGATATTAAAAAAAATCAGCTTGCCCACTCCAATTAGAGGGGTCACTCCCAGATGAAACTAATGGGCATCTTAAAAAAAAAAACTTCCACCGTTCCACGTTTGCCACACCACACGCTTTTGGCTATCCTGATGAATGCCCCACCTTATGCACCCCTCTGATGTCCC
Source organism: Magnolia officinalis (assembly GCA_021015155.1). Taxonomy (NCBI): domain Eukaryota; kingdom Viridiplantae; phylum Streptophyta; class Magnoliopsida; order Magnoliales; family Magnoliaceae; genus Magnolia; species Magnolia officinalis. The sequence continues at coordinate 122,512,092 of JAJHSJ010000002.1, read as the reverse complement.
ACACGTGGCAGGATGGAACGTGTGGTGCGGATGGGGCTACCATATCTGATCTGATTGAGAGAACTGGTCTCATGAAACGAAAAGATAAGCAGCCAGACATACTCTTACCAACTCTGCTTCCTTCAAATTACTTGCATTTTCTTCATTGACTTGTTCTTGGAGCGTAACGGCCTAATCAAACGAAGAAAAACTAAGAGTTAGTGGGGCCTCTACCAGATCATAGAAAAAGATATATGGTATCCAAGATTATAATACAACTTTTGTACAGCTTGCAATCTCATTAAAAATACACAACCTAACAGACAATATTCCATGTGCTTGCTATATAAGGGATTAGCCCTTCCCCGCAATATCACAAACTAGCACAAGACAAGATCTTGTGTTAGGGGTTTAGGTCTAGTACTACCTGAAATTGTCTGAGTTCAAGTAGGCTGCTACATCTGCGCTCCCGAGCATGAGAAGTCCATGGATGGCATGGCAGTCGCCATGCCTGGTTTTCGTGGTGGCATTATGCTTGATTGCCACCAGCGCCAAGGCGGATGATAATAAGGATAAGCCCTATGTTTATGCTTCTCCTCCCCCACCTTACTACTACAATTCACCTCCGCCACCTTCACCTTCGCCTCCACCACCTTATTATTACAAATCTCCGCCCCCACCATCGCCGTCACCTCCTCCTCCATACTACTACAAGTCCCCACCACCTCCGTCACCATCTCCGCCTCCACCATACTACTACAAATCACCACCTCCACCATCTCCATCACCACCTCCGCCCTATTACTACAAATCACCACCACCTCCATCTCCATCGCCACCACCTCCTTACTACTATAAATCTCCACCCCCACCATCTCCTTCCCCACCTCCTCCATATTACTACAAGTCTCCTCCACCCCCATCGCCATCACCTCCCCCTCCTTACTACTACAAATCCCCACCTCCTCCATCGCCATCGCCACCTCCTCCATATTACTACAAATCGCCACCTCCACCATCTCCATCGCCACCTCCTCCATACTACTACAAATCTCCACCTCCTCCATCCCCGTCCCCTCCTCCCCCATACTACTACAAATCTCCACCTCCGCCCTCACCATCGCCTCCCCCTCCTTACTACTACAAGTCTCCTCCACCTCCATCTCCATCACCTCCCCCACCCTACTACTATAAATCACCACCCCCACCTTCGCCATCACCACCACCTCCCTACTATTACAAATCACCACCTCCACCATCGCCATCACCACCACCTCCATACTACTACAAATCACCACCTCCACCATCCCCATCGCCACCTCCTCCTTACTACTACAAATCACCACCTCCACCATCCCCATCCCCACCACCTCCCTACTACTACAAATCCCCACCACCTCCATCGCCATCTCCACCTCCACCATACTATTACAAGTCGCCGCCTCCACCATCACCATCCCCACCTCCTCCCTACTACTACAAGTCACCTCCTCCACCATCACCGTCCCCTCCTCCTCCCTACTACTATAAATCACCACCCCCACCATCACCATCACCACCTCCTCCATACTACTACAAGTCACCACCTCCACCTTCTCCATCCCCACCTCCTCCATACTACTACAAATCCCCTCCACCACCATCTCCATCCCCACCTCCTCCATACTACTACAAGTCACCGCCTCCACCATCTCCATCCCCACCTCCTCCATACTACTACAAATCCCCTCCACCACCATCTCCATCCCCACCTCCTCCATACTACTACAAGTCACCGCCTCCACCTTCTCCATCCCCACCTCCTCCATACTACTACAAATCTCCTCCACCACCATCTCCATCCCCACCTCCTCCATACTACTACAAGTCACCGCCTCCACCATCTCCATCCCCACCTCCTCCATACTACTACAAATCCCCTCCACCACCATCTCCATCCCCACCTCCTCCATACTACTACAAGTCACCACCTCCACCATCTCCATCTCCACCTCCTCCATACTACTACATGTCACCCCCACCTCCCAAAGGCTATTAGTAGCCCCATTTCATTGGCGTAAGTATGAAAACAAAACGTATTGGTGCACCGACTCTATGTGCACACTTCTCCAACTACTCGATGATGGCCAGCAGCAATCTTAACATGCATTTCGAAACCAGCATTTGGAAATTTACATCTTGGAATGCTTAGTATATCCCAACTGCAACCATCTTTTAGTGGTGGGAGACTGTGTGCACATTGAATCTCGGTGCGCTGTGTGTACAACTTCGTGCTCTAATCAAAACTCACTGTCTTCATGTCTAAAGTAGGTCAATTTTCTGATTCATTCTATTTCTCTTGCAGTATGTAGAAAGGTCGTGAGAACAAACAGAAATTTCAAAGGAGAGCTTTTGAGACTGTCTTCCAATCAAGCCATCAGTTATTTTATTCGATAAGTTGCGAGTTCATTTGAAAACAATAAAGGAATTTAAGCACGCCATGCTTTACAATTTCATTTGTATGTAACGTACATGTACTATAGCGAAATGTTGTTATGTTGTGTTGGGCCACATATTTGATTTATATGTATTATATGTCGTGAACTTGTGTGTCTTTTCTGAATAAAAAAGATCTCTCATATATACTAAGGTTCTTAGTTCATCTCGATTTTGTTTATTTGTTTTATTTTTGAATTTAGCCCTAGACCGGCGATGAGTGCAGCCTACCTGGGCAAAATTGATATTTCGAATAGGCTCAGTTCAATAAGCCCAGCCTGACCAGTTCAAATTTTGGGCCCGAACAAATCCTGCCCAAGCCTGCCCATTGCCAAGCCTATGAGCAACATGTTAGCTGTATTAGTTGTATCATTATCATGTATGGTTCTCTCCATGTACAATATGCGGTCACAATATTGCCTGCTTTAAACAAGGCACTTGTAGGGAACCCATAGTACTCATATTTCGGAAAAGCCAAATCTTTAAAGGATATATGGCAACAAGGAAACCCGGCTCATTTTATCGCAGGCTTTACTTATATCCATTTTCATTGCTATATTTTTCCAAAATCTTTTATATTAATTTCGGATCTTCAAGGGCTATGTTAACGGTGTGACTTCTCTGTGGTGGAGGTCCTATTGAGCCAGGCTGACAGCCCCTGGATCGCGCACTACTGGAAGATCCAATTCAGATCAATTTGCTCTTCAGGTTCTTTTTCCATCTCCCATTGTCTGAGAGAGACAAACAACGTTGCCGACAGCCTTGCGGTTGGGCTAGCGCTAATCAGCGATCGAGAATTTATGAATCCACTTCTGATCTCCCTCTGCGCACTCGAGGGGAGCTGGTTCTAGATAAGACAGGCCTCGGCTTTGTGCGGATTTTTTAGCTGCTCCCTGAGGCTTTTGTTTTTAGTTCGCTCTCCCGTTCTTCCTTTGGCGGTCCCTGTTTTCTGCTTTGGGGGGGGGGGGGGGGGGGGGGGGGGGGGGGGCGGTCGTTCTGCTCGGTAGTTTGTGTTTGTGTAGCTTATGATAGGTGGTCTCAGTCCTTCGTGTTTGGGACCACCCGAATGCACGTACATGGCTTTGTTGAATGAAATTCGGTGGCAAGTGCCTTTTTTGAAAAAAAAAAAAAAAACGGTGTGACTTTTATCGATCTCTAGCGGGGGCGGCTAACATGGAGTGTGTGTGCTTACATGGGTGTGTACTAACAAACTAACCCCAATAATAAAAAAATAAAAAATAAAAATAAATAAATAAATAAAATAAACGGTGTGACTTTTATCTTTAACAAAAACTTCTTATTCAGGATATATGATCGTAGGGAGAATAGAGCTGACACCTCCACCATAGATTTTTTTTGAAAGAATTACAGAAAGAAAATGACATGAAGTGATTGTCCTGAGAAACCCGTGGAGAGACATGAACTGTTTCCAAGTAGAGCCATGATTCATTGCCCCCAAAGAGTGCATATTTTTGGTCATCAGTATAGATGGCCCATGTATCAAAAACCCCACATATTGAAAGAATCCTAACCTTCTGGTTGTCGGCCAAAAAATAAATGGTTAGGAAAGAAAATCCAGCAACGGTTCACATTCAACAATAGGAATTACACCGAATATTTGATTAGATCTTCCGGTCCAGGGAACTTTTGGTGCATAGGCCATCCATTAATATGAGATCCATCATATCAATGGCTTGGATCATTGAACCATGGGCTCCATTTGCATGAACTGTGAATCCGAACAAATACTACTGTACAGCCTAATTCTTCTTCAATTTTCCCAGCTTATATATATATATATATATATAAAAGCTGGGAAAATTGCAATAGAGATTTCGGGCGGACCGAGGACAAAAAAGACAAGGGCCGGCCCTATCGTAAGAAGGAATGGAAAAAGGAAAATTATTTCTTTCTCAGATTTTTCAGCCCCGCTCTGTTCAGAAAAAGAAGCCCTTGGGGATACGAGGGACCTCCCATAAAGAATTGAGAATATTGGACTATTGGGATCCACTACCAAGTTTTGTTAGGCGACTGGCAACACCATTTGCCTCCCTGGATGTGTGAGAAAAAGAAACTTCCATGTCAGATGTGTCACTGCATCTAACTCCAGTCCCAAAAATCATGCCGATCCGTGAGTTAGGTGGGAACACACTACCTGTAAATTTATTGATTCACGCCAAAAAAAGGGCCCCACCTATCATATAAAGCCAGCCTAAACTGTTAATTATGTCGTTTAAGAGGGCTCGGCAAAATCAGCCGGCCACAGCCACAAAACCTTTAAAAAATAAAAATACAAAAAAAAAAAAAAAAAAGAAAAAAAAAAGAGAGAAGGAGACGAAAACAGACATTCCGCTCTAATTGCTCCGCAGCCTAATCAAAGAGGACAAAAGAAAAGGCCAGGCTTGCTAGAAAGAATTGAATAGGCTGGAACTTCCCAAAGTGGCCTCCATGCAAGCCAGAAGAAGAACAACAGACCCTGCTACTGATGGACTGACTGAAATCGAATGCAGAGTCCTGCCCTATCTTGCTGAAACTGAAACAATCTATGACTGCTAGATCACTACCAGCAAATGATTCTCGAACCCGGATTATCTGAAAAATAGAAGCAGGAACCAGATGCTCCAGGGAGCATCAGAGCTGAAATAGGCCGACTATGTTGGATGTACCAAATTGATTACCAGACCTTTGATCCAAATCGTCCATTTTTCATGGCATTGATCTAATGAAGAAGTTCTTCGATCATAATGATTTTTCATGGTGGCACATGAAAAATGTGGTGAACCTGATGCAGTCTAGAACACGTGGATGGATGATATGTATGGTTTTAAAACCATAATCCATGCATCCAGGATATGTCCAACAGGATCATGAATGGTCTTGAATCTTGATTGGAAGGGCACCCTGCCAGGCGTACGGCAGAGGGATGGCTCTAGCAATCCTAATCTACACTGAATGTGGGGCCATTCCAATGATCTGAACCGTTCATTGAGTGGAACCAGTTTGGATGGTCCTTCCTGTAAAAAATTGCTCAAATAAACAGCGATCTGAAATGAACAGTTGGAAAAGACGGCGAAGGTGTATCCATCTAAACGCTGAGATCGTCCAATCACAACAATTAGGGTCCACAGTTCGGATCAACCATATTGATCCGGTGTGTGCAGGCCATTAATTGTGGGGATCTCGTGGGTTACTTAAGTTTACTACGGCATTCATGAAGCCATGATAACAATGGGCCATGACGGAAGGAACATGGACCGTTTAGATTGATTTAAGAAAATTCCTGAGATGCATCGGGACACAAAGAGTGACCTGCCACAGGTTTCTTAATGGCGGGGTCCATGAGTTAGTGATCCAGACCATTGACCCAGTTGGCGCCCGACTGTTCATGGTGGGACCCCGTAGGTCTTCCTCTAGGAGGTTTTTGGGGAATGATGATATGCGATATGGGAGCTAATATGTTAGATATGTGTAGGACCCACTTTTTGATGCTAATATGGAATTTGAACAGTGATCCAGTGTACCATGTACTTCCATGAAATTATGAGGTTGATGGATGGAGTGGATTCTAGACATGCGATGGTGGACCTCACAGACGGTGTACGAACACCCTTAGAAGTTTTCTTGTGGTTTAGTTCATTTAAGAAGTTTTCAATGGTAAGAGTTCAATCACCATTGTTTCTTGTGGTGGATTCCATTTAAGTCTTTGATTTACCTCCTTTTGAGGCTCATGCTCTAAAATTTTCTGCTAAGATATATAGATTGCATAAATAAATTATATACATTACGATGGTCCACAACAGCCAATAATAATGGCCGGTAGCCGTTCACTCCTAACTATTTCCTTGTAGTAGAGTCTACCTTATCTATAGATGTCACTCATTCTTTCGCCATAAAAAGCAGTGAGATTGAAAATCTACCATTAAACACTTATCAGAGCTACAAAATTTTTGGATGTAATTTATTCTTTGGCCCGTAACATTAAATTAAATTCTGAATCTAATAGACGGTGTAGATCTTTGACACATATCCCATGGTGGGCTTTTGATGTAGAGCGGGTCGCGGACAATTACATGGCAAAGATGGATCAGAAAAGGCCCAGTCGGCGACAGAAGTGATCTGGACCATCAGACCTTAAATCAGGCGTATCTCGCAATCCGGGATGAGTTAGCGGACGAAAAATATATGATTTTGGGGTAGAACGAGCTACTTTAGCCAACAACCCCGCTATGCCGGGTTGCGACGCTTGGAATTGCGAGAAACCCCTGATTTCACGGTCGTTTCCCTGTTTCAATTTCGTTTTTACTATAAATAGTAAGTTTTAGTTTGCTTATAACTCTTATCCGTCGGGCTTTAGGAGTTGCGCCCAACGTGAAAAGAGCTTAGAATAATTAGGAGAACAGGTTGGCGAAGCCAAATAGGACACTTACTATTTTTGGCCGAAAACCTTGCGCACTAGTAGATATCACGACCGTCTATAAATAGTAAGTTTACTATTTATAGTAAGTCGCGAATTCTAGGAGTCCTAGTGTAGTTTATTTGATTCTAATTTCTTTCCATTGCTTAGTACCCTTATTTAAAGGGTTGTGAACTCGTTTTATGAATTAATTAATCTATTTCGAATTTATTTAGAATTTATTTCTATTTCTGCTCTCTTTTCTCTGGTGGATTCGAGAAGTCTCTGTGAGGAGTCCAGAGAGAAGTTCCGTGGATTCGGAATATTTATCCTCTTGAGGAAGACGGTGCTCGACCTCACGTCCTCCCCTGCGTCAGCTTTATAACTCTTAACAGATGAAACCTAGACCCTTAACACAGACAACATCTTTGTAATCTTGAGAGTTAGGGTCGAAGTTTTCATGTATTAAGAGTCTAGGTTACTGTGTGTCAACTTCAACCCTTAACACATGACAACCTGGACCCTAACGCATGACAACCATGACCCAAGCCTTTGACACATGACAACCTAGACCCTTAATACATGACAACTTAGACCTTTAATACATAATAACTACAACCCAAGTATTTATTAGATTTGTGTTGGCGTTGGTTGCTCAATACAATCTTGAACTGAAATAAATGGATGTGAAGATTGTTTTTTTCTATATAGGGAGTGAAAGAGTAGATCTACATGAAGCAACCAGAGAGGTTCAAAGAAAATTGGTCAGGGAATAATATTTGCAGGTTAAGGAGGTTGTTGTACGACTTGAAATAGTCGCCTAGGCAGTGATACGAGAAGTTTGATACTTTTATGGTGAGTCAGCAGTTAACAAGGAGTGAATATGATCATTGTGTTTACTTTAAGACACTGAGTGATGAAAGATTCATTTTATTGGTATTGTATATTGATGATATACTTATCGCCAATTAAAGCATGTTTGGAATCAACATATCGAAGACTCAACTATCAGAGACATTCAAAATGAAAGATCTGGGGGCTGTAAAGAAAATTCTCGGCATAGACATATATATATATAGAGAGAGGAGCAGGCTACCATTATCTCAGGCAGAATACATTGAGAAGGTGTTACTCAAGTTTTGGATGGACAAGGCTAAGCCCGTTAACACACCCTATGGGACTCACTTTCAACTTTCTTCAGATTAATGTCCTATTGCATATGAAGAAAAGCAGGATATGTCTCATGTGCCTTATTCGAGCGAAGTTGAAAATTTGATACATGTCATGGTCTTTATGAGACTGGATATTTCACATGCTGTCGGTATTGTGATATACATGTCAAACCCTAGCAACTGATATTGGAAGACAGTGAAATGACTACTTTATTATCTATAAGATATAACAGATTATGTCTTGACATTTTAGAAATCAAAGAAAAAATTAATATGTTATGTTATTCAGATTATGCGGGGAATGCAGACAACAAGAAGTTGACTTTTGGCTACTCGTTTGCGTTAGCTGGTGAGGCGGTCAGTTGGATCTCAAAGCTTCAATCTGTGGTTGATCTTTCCACAACATAAGATGGGTAAATAGCGGTGATGGAAGCATAAGGAAGGTGTTTGGTTGAGACGAGTGATGAACGAACTCGAGTTTCAATAGGAGACTATGCCAGTTAATTATGACAATGAAAACATGATCAATTTGGCGAAGAATTCGATTTACCATTTTAAAATTAAACATATTGATGTTTGTCATCATTTTATCTGGTAGGTGCTTGAGGAAGGTGATGTCACTCTTAAGAAGATCCACATGAGCGTGAATCTGGTGGACATGCTTACAAGGTGATTCCTATAGAGAAGTTTCGATTATGTAATTGACTTCTTTGGGTTTGGTGAAAGGTTGATGAAGACGGAGTGTGCGTGAAAAGCGACGACGATGGTGAAGCTATAATGGAGGCGATTAGAGATATATGGAGATGTAGTTCATGATGATTCAAGCCATGTTGGAGATTATTGTGAAATGTCATCAATTTGTATCTGCAACAGGGGGATTGATCAATTAATCACCTTGGTTGATCATTAATTGATTGAACTTAGAATTATACAGATTGGTCGCTGAACAGCTTTGGATAGTCTCGATTGATTAAACTCCTGTGTTGATTGATTGATAGAATTCGAAAAATACTTGCAAACTTTGAGGACAGTTTTGAGCATGTTTGATTGATCGAGCATATGGTTTCAATCGATCAAGGATTGCTTGATCAATGCTTCGATTAACGACGCGTGCGATTTTGCATAATTATAAGATCAATTCCTTTTTGAGTGTTATGCTATATATATGGGTGTAATTGCGGGATTAATGAATTCTAATCGGGGCTTTAAGGTTTCTAAGATTTTGAGAGGAGAAAATGAGGGTTTTGTGATATGTAAGTTATTTTATTCTCTTGTAACTTGTTATTCATAGTGATCGTACTTATCACTTTGTGCCGTGGTTTCTTCCCATAAGGGCTTTTTCACCAAAAAAAAAAAAATAGAAATTGTGTTTTTTTGTATTAGTGATTTCTTCCTTGCATTTGTCGTTCGACTATTTGATTCGGACTTTACTTCTGCAGCTTTTCTGACGTAGGGATGAATGTGATGAGGTCGAACACCGTCTCCCTCAAGAGGATAACTGTTCCGAATCCATGAAACTTGTTTGGACTCCTCACAGGCTTCTCGAATCCACGAGAAAGAAAATAAATTTGAAATTGATTAATGAATTAAATAACGAGTTCACAGCCCTATAATAGGGATCCAAGCAGAATGAGAGAGAAATCAGAAGCAAATTACAACTAAAACTCCTAGAATTCGCAACTTACTATAAATAGTAAACTTACTATTTATAGATGGCCATGATGCCTACTAGTGCGCAAGGTTTTCGGCCAAAAATAGTAAGTGTCCTAATTGGCTTCACCAAGCTGATCTCTTAGTTATTCTCTCTTCGCGTTGGCGCAACTCCTGAAGGCTCCCTTTTCCTTGACCGTGTGGTTTAGGTAATCCGAGGAGGGGGGTTTTGAAAAGATACCCTTGGTGGGCGAAGCGTTTATGATAGGAGAGTCCAAGACGATTAATTATTTTGGGCTTTGGGCTGTCCCGAATCCATGTAAAAAAAAAAAATCTACATGGTGGTGGCGTCATATCAAGGGAAGGGAACTGGTCAGATAAGCCAAGCTCAGCAGTGTGATGTCAGATAACCCTTGTCTTTCTTGTTATTATTATTATTTTTATTGTTTTTTATTTTTTTACTTCAACGGGAAGCTTCCTAAGGCTAGCTATATCCAACCTCAACAGAGGTTTGCTGGCCCCACAGGCAGCCTTTCAAACACGCGTTTATGCACATGTGCCAAACTGCCAAGTGTGTGGGATATCTGAACAGTGCATCAGGTGGCCCCTACAGTGAAGAAAACCATACTAAAAAAATCAGTTTGCCCACTAACCGGATGGGTCACCCCCAGATGAAACTAATGGACAGCTTAAAAAGCCTTCTACCATTCCACGTTCGCCACACCGCACAATTTCGGCCATCTGAGGAATGGACCAGGGCAATTTTTGCACATAAATGCACCCCTCTGATGTCCCACACGTGGCAGGATGGCACGTGTGGTGCGTTAGTGCATGTGGGGCGACCATATCTTGATTTAGAGAACTGGTCTCATGAAATGAAAAGATAAACAACCAGCAGCCATACTCTCAACAACTCTGCTTCCTTCAAATTAATCCTAATCACTTACATTTTCTTCATTGACTTGTTCTTGGAAAATGACCCAATCAAACATAGAAAAGTAAAGAGTTAGTGGGGACTCGGTATCAGATCATAGAAAAAGATGTAACAAAGACTATAATACAGCTTTGGTACAGCTTGCAATCTCATTAAAAATGTACAACTTGACTGGCAATACTCCATGAACTTGCTATATAAAGGAGTAGCCCTTCACTGCCATATCACAAACTAGTACAAGACAAGATCTTGTGTTAGGGTTTAGGGCTAGTATTACCTGAGATTGTCTGAGTTCAAACGGGCTGCTACATCTAGGCTCCCGAGCATGAGAAGTCCCTGGATGGCATGGCAGTCGCCATGCCTGGTTTTCGTGGTGGCATTATGCTTGATTGCCACCACTGCCATGGCGGATGATGATAAGGATAAGCCCTATGTTTATGCGTCTCCTCCTCCACCTTACTACTACAATTCACCTCCGCCACCTTCACCTTCGCCTCCACCACCTTATTATTACAAATCCCCACCACCACCATCACCGTCGCCTCCTCCTCCGTACTACTATAAGTCCCCACCACCTCCATCACCATCTCCACCTCCACCATACTACTATAAATCGCCACCTCCACCATCTCCATCACCACCTCCGCCCTATTATTACAAATCACCGCCACCTCCGTCTCCATCACCACCACCTCCTTACTACTATAAATCTCCACCCCCACCATCCCCTTCCCCACCTCCTCCATATTACTACAAGTCTCCTCCACCCCCATCTCCATCACCTCCCCCACCCTACTACTACAAATCACCGCCTCCACCTTCACCATCACCTCCACCTCCCTACTACTACAAATCACCACCTCCACCATCCCCATCGCCGCCGCCTCCTTACTACTATAAATCGCCACCTCCTCCATCACCATCCCCACCACCTCCCGACTACTACAAATCGCCACCTCCTCCGTCACCATCTCCACCTCCACCATACTACTACAAATCACCGCCTCCACCATCACCATCCCCACCTCCTCCCTACTACTACAAGTCACCTCCTCCGCCATCACCATCCCCTCCTCCTCCCTACTACTATAAATCACCACCCCCACCATCACCATCACCACCTCCTCCATACTACTACAAGTCACCACCTCCACCTTCCCCATCCCCACCTCCTCCATACTACTACAAATCCCCTCCACCACCATCTCCATCTCCACCTCCACCTCTCCGTACTATTAGTAGCCCCATTTCATTGGCGTAAGTATGAAATCAAACGTAGTGCACATGTCTCCAACTACTCGATGATGGCGAGCAGTAATCTTAACATGCATTTCAAAACCAGCATTTGAAAATTTACATCTTGGAATGCTTCGTAGATTCCCACTGCCCCCATCTTTTAGTGGTGGGAGACAATGTTGACATCGACTCTCGGTGTGCGGTGTGCCGTGCACAACTTCGTGCTCTAATCTATACTCATTGTCTTCATGTTTATTTCAATTTCTATCGAGTAGGTCATTTTTCTGATTCATTCTATTTCTCTTGCAGTATGTAGAAAGGTCGAGAGCTGAAATTTCAAAGGAGAGCTTTTGAGGCTGTCTTCCGAGAAAGTCATCAGCTATATATTTTACTCGATACGTTGGAAAAATAAAGGAATTCGATAATGCCATGCTTTACAATTTCATTCATATGTAACGTACATAAACTATACTACAGTGAAATTTGTATGTTGCAGGGCCACACGTTTGATTTATATTTCAGAACGTGTGTTCCTTTTCTTAATGAAAAAATCTCTCGTACTGAGGTTCTCAGTTTATCTCGATTTTGTTTATTTGTTTTGTTATTATAATTATTTTGAATTTAGATCTATTAGTGCATATGGCACATGCAACAGGACTGGCGATGCGTTGGCCAGCCCAGGTAAAATTGATATTTTGAACAGGCAGAGTACAATAGGGCCAGCCTGACCAGTTCAAAATTCGGGCCTGAACCAGCCCCAAGCCGGCCGTTGCCAAGTCTACCTGCAACGTGTTAGCTGTGTTACTTGTATCATTATCATGCAAGGTTGTCCTTAGATATCCGTGTACGTATCCTTTAGATACACCATATTTTTATGCTCTCTTTACCTGCTTTACACGACGCAACGCAAGGCGCTTATGAGAAGTAGTCATAGTCCTCTCTCTCAAAAGCTCTTTGGACCTCACCATGATGCATGTCTTTCAGGCCGTCCATCCTTTCTGCCAGCTATTTTAGGGCATGAGCCTAAAAATGAGGCAGATCCAAAGCTGAAGTGGACCACAAGAAAAAGGAAACATGGTGAATTGAACACCGCCGTTGAAAACTTCTTTGGCGCCACAGGAGTTTTGGATCCGGCTGATATTTTTGTTTTCCCTTCATCCGGAAGTGGATTGGCTGGTGTACCACACACCAGCTATATATCTAGCGTGCGAAGTTGAGCGCCGACGCTCCTTGAGGTCAAGTTGTACTAGCGGTTCAAATGAGATCAAAATTACATGGCCCGACAATGATGTATTTATTATATCCACACCGTTCATTCATTTTTTGAGATCATTTTAGAGCATTAGCCAAAAAATGAATCATATATATCTAAAGCTCAAATGATCCACACCAAAAATAGCTGCAGGATAATGATTTTCACCATTAGAAAATTCGTAGGCCCACCATAACGTTTATTTTCCATCCAATCTGTTTATAAGGTCACAAGTACCTGGATGAAGAGTTTAAAAAAAAATCATATTGATCTGAAACTTCTGTGATCCCAAAAGGGTTTCAATGGTATACGTTCAATCCCCCACTGCTTTTTGCACTGTGGTCCACTTGATCTTTAGATCTGCCTTATTTTTCGGCTTAAGCCTTAAGACGAGTTCACAAAATGTATGGACTGTTTGGATATAACACATACCTCATGATAGGACCCACAGAACTTGCCGACGTCAATACACCAGCTATATAACTGGTGGCTGGTACACCAGCCGATCCGTTTCCCTTCATCCACGGTTATGACTTCATGAACGCGTACGGTGGCAAATAAATATTGCGGTGGGCCGCCAAAAAGTTTGGCCCGTGTGACGCATGAACAAAATACAACCTGCCCATCAGATGCGCCACCACATCTCACCCCAGGTTCCGAAAATCTCGCTGATCCCTGAATCAAGTGGGCCACAGCACAAGAAATAATATCGTAGGATTAGAGAACGACCTCTCTTGATCTACGTGGGGGCCATATGGTTGCATATATGTCATCCAGACCGTTAATCCTTCTAAATGGATGGACGGTTTGGATATAACACATACCTCGTGATCATACCCACAGAACTTGCTGACGTCAATACATGAGCTATATAGCTGGTGTCACCAGCCAATCCACTTCCCTTTAAAAGATAGGTAGGTGCGGAGTCACAACAAGGATTGCCACTCACTCGACGTGACTTAAGTTGATGAGTTGCAAGGTTTCTTAAGTAATCTATTGGTCATACGTAACATATAAGTTGATAATTTCTAACTGGCCAGTAGTTTAAATATTCGCCCCGTGTTCGGATCTCCATATTATTAAGTTCTTGCTTGATATATCTCTGGTAATATTTTACATGGCTGTCTCACGATTATATATTAATTTTTCACTACTGTTCTCATTGGCATACACTGCCGTAGGTAATACTTTTTTTTTTTTTTTTTTAATTGTTTGTACTTCTCTGATATTCTAATTAATAAATTCGGTGATCCAATTTTTATTTTAATTTATTTTTCTTTATTTTTTATGAGAAATATGATCTAAGCTATCATCGTTGAAAGACAAGTCATTGTCTTCAAAGCAAAAAGATCTCATTTAGAGGATTAACTTGTCCCTTTTAAAATTGCATGAACGCTATGACAATCAACGATTGAGTAATCAGATCAATCTTCACCAATATGGTCCTAATCTAGCTAGTTCGACGCCTGGGTTCACGGGTGTTTAGTTTGATTCGAGTTGAACACGACTCTGATACACCTAACAACTAATCTAACCACACACGTTTAACCAAAATCGGACTGATTGTTATATGTTTGCTCACGTGTCCGAATTGAACAACAACACATCGATTATCCTGATTTTGGGCCCATCTTCATTGGTTCGCACTTCCAACTATATGAATGATTCAGATCAATCAAACACGCAACCATGTGCACCTATCATGTGATTGGTAGTGAATATATATGAGCTCTCATTGTTGACAACGATGCCATACTCATCAACTTAGATATGGCAAACATGCATGTCAACCAAAACCTCCAAAATGGAGTGCATGAGGGTGAAAGTTTGTATAATCCACACATCGAATATCTCGATCATCAATTAATAGCCAACAAAATGAACAGTCTAGATGTTAAAATGGACAATCTAGATATTGTTGATGTCTTAAATCTGTAAGAAACAGGGTCTGTTGATGCGATCGATAGACCAATCGATGCCATAGAGAAATGGTCAATGTCATCGACAGATACTCAATGACATTAAAAAAATTTTTAAAAATCATGATTTTGTCGCTGGAACGTTTTGGTGTTTTACTTGATGCCATCAAAGGTGTTCGATGCCATTAACAGATCGTCTATGCCATCGAAGTCCTATCGAAGGTGCCATTGAGTAAGTGAATTTATTTCCTATTCTGATTGTGATACTATAGGATACTATATATATAGGGTGTAATCGAAATTTGGGTAGAAAGATAGGTGTTTTAGGCTTTCTAATTTGTTCTTAAGGGTTTCAAGGACATAGCTTGGGCTTGTTGAGTAGATTTGAGACTTGTTCAAATCGGTAATCTTTTATCTCTTGTAATTTCTGCTTTCAAGTGCATTACTCATCTCTTTGTGCCATAGTTTTTTTCTGAAAGAGTTTTTCCACGTAAAATTCTCGAATTGTTTGTATTTGAACTCGGTTGTGCGATTGATAATACTTTACTTGATTCATCTTTGTGCGCTTCCACGATTCCCCAACATTAGACTGAATCATATATCATGTGTGGTCCACCTAAGGCCATTGATAAGTTGATTCTAACTATCCGATCAATGACCAAAAAAGTTAATGTTCCATATTATTAGTTATAAACATGCCAAAAAAGATCAAAGGCCCCAACCTTTCGCTCATCTAAGCCATTGATCTTCTGGACTCATCATTTGGACAATCTATACCATAATGTCTCTCCTCTCAAATGATCATAGCCGTCCAATAAAAATGAATAATTATAAGTAATGTTGAATGGTCAACATCATCAACTAGCAGAGAGATTCAATTTGGTCGACATCATACCTGTTGGAGATGACCCATGGGGCTCAAATGTAGGCATTCATTAGTGGGTGAGTCCCACACATTATTCTAAGTACTGTTTCTTTATTTTTATTTCCTATGTAATTAATGCTTGAAATTAACTTTCAAAATTAAAATTAAAATTTAATTTCAAATTTTAAATTGACATGGAATGAGATTTGATGAAATAGGATAACTTTCAGTCTCATCTAAACTCTTATAATTCATTCATTAAAAATGAAAAGTTCTCTCATAAAGGGCATCCAATAATAAGGAGATCAATAAGAAAATTAAGAAGAATGAGAGCACCATATCTACTGTGTATCTGACCCATCTTATAGCCGATCTAAGGGTATCTTAATGATAGAATTAGCCAGAGGACTTATATGCACTAGGTCAGACAATCTGAACAATTAAACCGTGCACAATTTCCGACTGCCTGCCTATCAATCATTACACCCTGCGCCAGCGTATCACATTAGTCCCGTTTTGCAAAGCTCCGCAGCAATCACGTTGTGATTATTTATTTATTTTTATTTTTTCCAATTTTGATCTAACCCAATTACTAATCTAAGCTCAACAGAAAGCACGTCACATCAAACAAACGCGTTTTTATGAGGAAAAGACAAGCGAGCCTAGCTCAACCACTCTACATGCTTAAGCCATGGTGACAGTTTGATACTCAGCACTTAGCAGCACATTTTTCTGATCATGGTGTCTCATAATGAGTACTCAGCTCATATATGTACAACAATCCAGACCATACAAATCAAGGGTCCCATCGTGGATGGAGTGTGGCCCAATATTCATTCCAAAACCATCTTACTTACCCACTTCACTTTTTCAATTTTAAACACTTTCGTTTAACCATACAGCTACCAATCTGATGGTCAGGATCAATTTGCCTGCCTGGTTTTAGGCTTATGCTCCATCCAGGATGATCCTTACAGTTTGGACGGCCTGGATTAGCCTGCATACACATCAAGCATACAGTAAATGAGGCACCACGGCTTTAAAAATGCAGGCGAATTGTCGCCTCTCTCTGCCGGACGCGGCTTAGCTACGGGCAGGTTGAGTAGCGAGACTCGCTACTCAAGTGATGTCACCAAGTTCTGTGGGTCCCACTATAATATATGTTTTGTATCCACACCGTCCATCCCTTTGAAGAGATCATTTTAGGCCATTATCCAAGGAACGAGGAAGATCCAAATCTATAATGGACCCCACCAAAGAAAACAATGGAGAGAGTGCTAAGGGCCACAAAAGTTTTCCATCAAGGTGATATTTGTGTTTTCTCTTAAAGTTCTTTAATGTCTGTTTTAACTTATGAACCGGTTGGATCTCAAATAAACATCACAGTAGACGTTAAGAAGGTTTCAACGGTGGGCATCACTCTCTCCACTGTTTTCTTTGGTGGGGTCCATTATAAAATTGGATCTTCCTCGTTCTTTTGATCATGACCTAAAATGATTTCTTCAATTGGATGAACGGTGTGGATACAACACATACATCATGGTGGGAACCACATAACTTGGTGACGTCACCTGAGCAGCAGGTCTCCTTACTCAACCTGTCAGTAGCTAATCCGTGGGAAGCGGATTTACTGGTGTACCACACACCAGCTGTATATCTGCTGTAGCTAGGTACGTGTCGTGTATAGTGCGAAGACGGGCGCTGACGCTTCTCGAGTTCCCGGCTGTACGAACATTTCAAAGGAGATCGAAGTTACATGGCCCACAGTGATGTGTTTATTATATCTACATGGTTCATCTATTTTTAGAGATCATTTTAAAGCATTATCTAAAAAATGAATTATATCCCAAGATCATCCGAACCACACCATAAATAGCAGAGAAGATAATGATTTCCACTGTTAAAAAATTGTAGGGCCCACCATAACACTTATTTTCCATCCAATCTGTTCGCAAGGTCACAAAGACTCCAATGAAGAAGATTTTTTTTTTTTATATATTATTCAAAACACTTCCATGACCCCAAAAAGGGCTTCAACAATAAACGTTCAATCTCCGACACTTCTTTTTTCAGTGTGGTCTGCTTGTTAGGTAGATGTGCCTTATTTTTTGTCTCAAGCGTCGAGGCCATCTCTCCGAAATGGTTGATATAACACATGCCACAAGGTACGACTCACGTCGATGCAACAGCTATACAGCTGGCAGCCAATCCGCTTCCTAACCGGCGTCCCTCTCTGTCGTGCCAAACCGTTATTATTTAATATCTGATGCTGACATGTTATACGCCAAACAAATACGGGAAAAGAAAATGATAATAATAAAAAATCAGGTCTATCCGGCCATCGTGTCGGTGACCGCGTGAATTCGGAAGTTTTTTAGGCAGGCTGTGCGTTGTTTTCTATGCTGGGTCCATCATATTATGTACAGGCCATCCAAACTATGCATTATATGAGCCACCCCGTAACAATGATATACCCAAAAACTTGGGCCTACAAGATCATTAGGTGGGCTGTACCATCATAAAGGAACGGACAGCCAACCAAAGGCCTCCACACCTACCGAAGTAGTGGTACACATGATTACACATGGTTATTGGATTAGTCTTATTTCTGTATAGTCAAAGTCTCACACGTGGTGACCCTGCTGGACAGGCACACCCCCCTCGCCATGCACAACACTTGTACAATAAATTTATTTTTGTGCAAGAACACGTGGAGTTGCATAAAGAAACCCTGGTACAAATTAAATAAGAGAAAGACAAATGCAATGTAAGATAGACAATACACAATTTTATACGGAACACCGCAAACAAAGCAATATAGAGAATACACGATTTCATGTGAAAATTTTTGTGAAAAAAAATCACAGCACAAAGCAATAAGCAATCCACTATGAAAATAAAAGTATAAGAGATTAGATAAATTTACAGATAAAAAAACTCTAGTTTCCTTAATTTCAAACTCTGTAAACGATTTTGCTCTCTTATTCTAATCTAATCTTATCTTACACCATATATATATATATATATATATATATATATATATATAATATATATATATATATATATATATATATATATATATGTTATACTCGGAATATAAAATAAATCATGCAATTACGTAAAACCATGTGCGTCGTCAATTTAAGTTTTGATCAATCGACATCGATTGATCAACCCTCGATTGATTGAGCCTCCATTGAACATGCTTGAAAGTGTCCAACGAGTAAAATAGGAAATTTGGAGAATTTCGATCAATCAAACTAGGTGGCCGATCAATTGAGAACCCCTGTTTTAGCATAGATTAAAGGGACCTGATTTCAATAATCTTCACAGTGGCTTTAATCCCCATGCTTTATTGCTCCAACCTCCTCCATACCACTATAAATCACTGTTCACTCCCCAAGTATAGGATTGTGATGTAGTAATAAACTCGGTAAGACCGAGGTCGAATCCACAGGAACTGAAACCTGTACGTAATCTGAAAGTAACCAGATCTAGAACTAGGCTAAGATAAAATCTAAACCAATTGTGATTTGAAGAATAATGGTGAAATATTAATCTAAACTTAAAGAATTAAAGGAAAGGAAACTAGGGATTCAGAGGATCCACTTGTAGAGATCAGGGAGAACTACACTTGATTCATGAAAATTAAACTGAACTTCATTTGATCTAGTTTTTAAGAGATGAGAGATATATGAATTAGAATGGATTCCATCACAAAACTATGTCCAAGAGACAAAGCAAACAACAAAATTAAACTAATTACCAACCAATCAACACGCTATGAAAGTTAGGAAAGGTACTGAAATCCAACCATGCCCAGGAGACGATGGTGAACAACAGGGATTCCTGACGTCATAAACATAAAGAGGAAAAGAACATGCTCAAAGTCATCACAGACCCATTGTAATTTCAGTCACAACAGACCATTAACGACTAAAAACATTCCCTTAATAAAATTAAATAAAAATCCATTTAGTCTAAATAAAAGGCACAAGTATAAATCCTCCCATCACGCTACAAGCTTCACCTCTTAGCCCTAGCTAAGAGGTTTAGCCCGTCATGAATGGGTTAAACTCATGTAGAAAAAAAATAAACAGAAAATAAAAATTAAAAAAAAAAGAAAAATAAAACTGCTCTCTCTCTCTCTCTCTCTCTCTCTCTCTCTCTCTCTCTCTCTCTCTCTCTCTTCCATGTCCAAGCCCAGCCAATCCCTCCACCCCCGTCCAAAAAGGCCTTTCATCTCCTTTTATATCTGTTGGAGTTGGCAGAACCTCTGTAAAAAGAAAATCGGATTCGTGTATAGCTCTTGCGCAGTAAAAATCGGCGCCTCCCATGTCCCATGTTCCTTGCATTATGTCTGTAAACTCAATGTCTCCTGGGACGTTTTTGGATTAGCAACACGATGGATGGTTTGGATTTTCGAATTGATCAAAGACGATGGATCAAAAACTCCCGGAATTGCCGGTTTTCCGGACGCAGGCCCTGTGCGCAGGCGTTACGCTGAGCTCTTAGTGGGACCCACTTCGGATATAGTTTTGAGAAATCCATGCCATCCACCGGATTCCTCTCGAAATTTCGGTCGGAGATGTATGTTTTTGATCGTCTGTTGATGTGGCCCACAGGTTCTTTTACTCCGCCGTTCATCTTTTGTTTGGACGGTTGAAAACCATTCTCCGCTGTCTGTTGCAATTCCATCACCTAGGCCTTGGTAATTTGGGCTGTGGGAGTCTACTGAACGGTCTAGATTCATTATCTGGACCACAGTGGTGGCCCACGGCGATCACCCGCAAGTTTGCATGCGGACGCTGGAAAAGGAAACAACAGTTTCCTTTTTTTGTGAAGAAGACTCGGTCAAACCGAGTTTGACTGGTCCGGTGCACATCTGATGCTTGTGTGTTGTGCGTACACACCGCGTAAAGTGGGTCCGACCTTGATATTTTGAGAAATCCAATCCGTCCAACCCCTTTATCATCTGAATTAAGGTGTTAAAACCAAACTTCAAACATATCCCAAAGATCAGGTGAACCCCAGATTGAGATTTATGGGCTGATCTGCATGTTGGGCCACTTCTACAGGGATCCAAGGGCTGAAATTTGACATGTACGGTTAATTTATGGTCCTCAGACCCTGTATAAAGTTTTGAGCCAATCATATGGTGGGAACTCTGTAATCTTGCATTCTGGCTAACTTTCAGGCCTCTTGAACTTCAATTTCTCTAATTTCACGGATCACTGGCGTGTAAATCCGTCGATCTTGGTCCTCTAGAGTCCGTCCCTTGCTCTGGTGACTTCGGAGCACCAAATCCATGCTTTTAATACTCTTTTTCAGTCAACGTTCCTAATTACATCTTGCAACAACAAAAACCTGATTAAAATATTTCATTAAGCAATGTCATGTTCGTAAATCCATGTAATAACTGGGGTCTAATATGCAATATTTGACCCTCAACATAACCCCCTACCAGCATTTTGCTAGTCCCGAGCAAAGTATGCGAAAAATAAGTTGAGAATTACGAGACAATTCTTGTGAAATCGAGTGATATTTTGAAAAACGATTCAGATACAAAAAATCTAAGATTCATGATTGTTGGGCATAATTCTCTCCTGGACTCAAGCACACAGTAAACTTCATAATCAAATTCAAAATATTAATCCATTAATCAGAAAAATAAAATAAAATAAAATAAAATAACTTAAACATTAAGTCTCATGAGTGTATTGTGCAATCTCGGCTTATCATCATTAAAATTCACTTCTTTATTTCAGGATATCATTGGTAAGCAACAAGATAATTCATGATAACCAAAACTTAAACCAAACTTGCCTCACAGATCATCATTTTTTTTTTTTTTCATTCTTCCAATCTTTTAATTTTTTTTCATTCAAAGTAATGCCAATGAGATGGATTAAATCCTTACCTATAGGGAGCAAACCTATGGTGAAGACTGTATATCCAAACCTTTTTCACATATCATCCATGGGGAATTAAATCTACACTTATAGGGAGCAAACCTATGGTGAAGATTATTCGCTCACCCCTTTCCAAAGGCATTTGTATTTTCTTTTTCTTTAATTGATCATGACGGGCAATTTTTCAGGCTGGTTCCTTCCATGCTTAGTGATTACCAAGTTCATCCTTCAATATTAACTGAAACCTTAATGTGTAAGCGAGATGTGACATGTGAAATCATGACTCAATTAATGTTTACAACTTCTAATCATGGATTAATAATTTAACCTTAACTGTGAAATCTAACAGACAACTGAATCCAAGAGTCAGAAATTACCAATATTACTTATCTTGAAATTCTAAGTGCCCTAGATGGCCATCAAGATCACTTCGAATGTACAGTCCAGAAAAAATTTTAAAAATTTTCACAATTTTTGCTCAAGACCAAGAAAACACTGATTAGGTTACCTAATCTCCCACCCCCAACCTAAAATCTACATTGTCCTCAATGTAAAAGATATAAACATGCAATGCACATGGGACAACGACAGTAAAGAAAAAGTGATGGGAAGATAGTACCTGGATAACGAATCGAGAGAGATTTTTCAAGAGATTGCTGGGAGAGAGCAAGTCAGTACAAGAGTGAAACCAACAAAAATAACAAAATAAAATCCTACCTATACCACTTTCGTAGGTGCTTTCGATTGCATTTAGCGTATGCAACAAGCCTTTAAACCCCTAGGTTGCCCCTAGTGGACGAGTTGTAGTCTCGTGAGGGTTTGCAGTAATGTTACCCACAAACATTGAACTAACTAACTAGGAAAATGAAAGAATTAAAAAGCTGGGTTGCTTCCCAGGAAGCGCTAAGTTTATCGTCCATCCTAAAATAACATAAAGCAAACTACTCTAGTCCTATGAAAGCAGGGAAAAGCTACTCGATCATGCCGCAAGGTTCCTCTTCCGGCCAATATCTTGATAAGTTTCTCAGTAAGTTCTTTAACAGGATCATCCAAAAGCCCTTTGTGCAATAGGCTTGGATGCCCTGGAGCTTGACTTTCCAGAAAAACTTATGTTCCTCATTAAAAATTTGACGTTGGTTCGCTTGAGGTATCCAAAGTATATATGATTCACCTGTGTCAGAAAAAGTTTCGAAGTTAGTATCCCATTGTGAATCAGAGACTACAAGTAGATCAAATTGAGAAAAATTTTCAAGAAGTGGTGTAGTCTCAACACATTCCGAAGTATCAGACTTCGGTTCAATTTTTAGCTCCTCCTCCCTTAATGGTAAGCAGTGAGGATCTGGGGAGGGAGGGGCGTCAAAGTAAGGGGTTCTCTCGGTCAGTGATGACTACCGAGATGTTGTCTTGTAACGCATTCACTTTATCTCTTATCATGGGATCGTTTGAATCTGCAAAGTGTGCCAAGCAATCATCCAAAGCATTGGGACATTCAGTTGAGAGTGACTTATTCTCCACATTGAAGTGTGTGATGATCTGTTCAAGGATTCTATCGTTTTTAAAAGTAGATGAAAGTGTGCTCTCTTGCTCCAGCCCTGCACAGATAGATTGAAAATCAATAGGGGAAGCATCGATGTGGTCACTCTGTTCATTGAAACTACTCAATCGAGGCATTGAATCGTAAAAATTTGACAGTTCAGATGGTGACCTCAACTGGGTGGTTTCAACTTCAAGAGTCATATTAAGTGGATCGTCCATCTCTCGTATCATATCATCATTCAATTCAGGGGAGTGGTCTAAACATGCATCACAAGGGTTGGAAGGGTCAGTTGAAATTGGCTCGTTCTCCACATTTAAATCAGTCATATCAGACAGGTGGAGTAGATCATTATGGTTGACAACTTCCTGAACCTCTTGATCATTGGCAAGGGCTACACTTGAGATTGAATCCCAATACTCATCATTGTTAAGTTCCGTGTAGTGTGCACTTGGGATGGGATCACATTCCTCACATTCTATTCCTTGATTGGGTTGAGGTTCGAATAAACTAACCTCTACCTCGTCAATGTAATCATGTGTATTATGTGAGTGAAGTGTATCACTATCATTATATTTAAAAGACACCCATGTCTCTTGATCATTCCTTTGGATAGTCATCGAGATCGACTCATCAGGAAATTGAACCATGTGCTCATCAATACAATCCAACTCTTCATTCTCAATTGTACTATTTTCCATAGTCGCATCACGTGAACTCCACTGTTGTACATCTTTTACAAGTTCTTGAAATCGTTGGAGCGTGTTTTGTTGAATGAGCTCCATATTTTGTATGGAGTTCTGAAGTGAATTCTCTTGGATCGTTCTTTGTTGGATTTCTGAGATATAGGACCCAAAAGAATCTTTATCATGATGCATTGTTGATTCAACTTCCCAATTTTGATGGTTCCATTGATCATATGTATGAGATTGTGTATGGAGAGTTGGATTTGGTTGAGGCTGAGGTGCATTAGCCTCAATTATCCTATCAAGGCGTGATTCAAGCTCTTCTATTAATTTTCTCATGTCCGTAGCAGAGTCTGTGTCACTTTGAGATGACTTCTCTTGGATCGATTTTGGTTGAATCTCAAAGGTAGGGGATCCAAGAGAATTATCACTATAACATGTTGTTGGTTCATCTTTCCGACATTGATGGTTCTACTGATTAGAGTCATACGGATCATGTGTGGGAGAATCTGATGGTTGGTAATACATATTATCACTCATAATATAATCACGCATTGTTTTCTTTTTCTCGGATGAGTGATAATAATTCTCACTCCCATAGTTATGATAACCCCAACACTCACGTACTGTCTTGTTAATCCGTGGGGTGTAATTGTTCTCCTGCATATGATCACGTAAGGACTTCTTAACCGATGAAGCGTTATACTCTGGTCGGTTCTCGATGATTGTTTCAGGAAAATTCTGAGACATAGGTTAATTTCTATCATCATTATCATCCCAATATAGATTATTCTTCTCAGCATACTGACGTTCCCACTCGTGCATATACATGATGAGTCCCCAACTCTGATTCTAATCCTAAGAAAATAGAAGAAAAGGTCCTACAGCAGTATGGAAAGTAGGTAGAGGAGAAGTTAGAAGGAAGTTACCCAGTTAGAAATTCCTATGTTAAGATCCTGCAAAAGGAAACAAAAGAGATTAGTTTCTAAAATATAAAGTCTAAAGTAGAAAGTTCCTACAATTGAAATAGAAAGTTAGTTTCTAAAAAGGAAAGTTCGCTAAACCTAGAAGCTGAGTTAGTTTCTAAAAAGGGAAATAACTAACCTAGTTTCTAAAAAAAAGAAAAAAAAAAAAGAGGAAAGTTTCTAAAAATAAATTAGTTCCTAAAAATAGAAAAATACTAGAATTAGAAAATTTCTAAAAGGAGAAAATAAAACCTAAAATTAGAGTGTTTCTAAAAATAATTAGGAAAGTTCTAAACCTAAAGTTAATTAGAAAGTTAAAAAACTAATCCTAAAATAGAAAGTAATGTTAGTTTCTAAAAAGGAAAAATTTTCTAAAATTAAAAGAAAGCCTAGAATTAGAAAATTTCTAAAACTCAAACACTATTTCTAAAAATAGAAAAAGTAGAGGAATTAGAAAGGGATTACCAAATTAGAAGTTTATGTCAGGATCCTACAAAACAGTGAAACAGGTTAGTTTCTAGAAATCAGAAAAAACTAAAAAAACTAAAGTTAGAAAAAAAATCCTAATCTAGAAATAGTAAGGAAGAGAGAAATTATCAATTTAGAAACCTATCTCAGAATCCTACAAAATAAGAAAGTTGGGTTAGTTTCTAAAAAGGGAAAACCATCCTAAAATAGAAAGTTACTTAAAATATAAAATTTCTAAAAATTAAAGGAAAACCTGAATTAGGAAATTCTAAAAATAAAACCTAAGAATCAAAAGGGTCCTAATCTTAAACTAATCCTAAAACCAGTTAATTTAAAAAAAAAAACGTAACCGTCAATCCCTGGCAACGGCGCCAAAAACTTGTTCACTCCCCAAGTATAGGGTTGTGATGTAGTAATAAACTCGGTAAGACCGAGGTCGAATCCACAGGGACTGAAACCTGTACGTAATCTGAAAGTAACCAGATCTAGAACTAGGCTAAGATAAAATCTAAACCAATTGTGATTTGAAGAATAATGGTGAAATATTAATCTAAACTTAAAGAATTAAAGGAAAGGAAACTAGGGATTCAGAGGATCCACTTGTAGAGATCAGGGAGAACTACACTTGATTCATGAAAATTAAACTGAACTTCATTTGATCTAGTTTTTAAGAGATGAGAGATATATGAATTAGAATGGATTCCATCACAAAACCATGTCCAAGAGACAAAGCAAACAACAAAATTAAACTAATTACCAACCAATCAACACGCTATGAAAGTTAGGAAAGGTACTGACATCCAACCATGCCCAGGAGACGATGGTGAACAACAGGGATTCCTGACGTCATAAACATAAAGAGGAAAAGAACATGCTCAAAGTCATCACAGACCCATTGTAATTTCAGTCACAACAGACCATTAACGACTAAAAACATTCCTTAATAAAATTAAATAAAAATCCATTTAGTCTAAATAAAATGCACAAGTATAAATCCTCCCATCACGCTACAAGCTTCACCTCTTAGCCCTAGCTAAGAGGTTTAGCCCGTCATGAACGGGTTAAACTCATGTAGAAAAAAAATAAACAGAAAATAAAAATAAAAATAAAAAAGAAAAATAAAACTGCTCTCTCTCTCTCTCTTCCACGTCCAAGCCCAGCCAATCCCTGCCTTTCATCTCCTTTTATATCTGTTGGAGTCGGCAGAACCTCTGTAAAAAGAAAATCGGATTCGTGTATAGCTCTTGCGCAGTAAAAATCGGCGCCTCCCATGTCCCATGTTCCTTGCATTATGTCTGTAAACTCAATGTCTCCTGGGACGTTTTTGGATTAGCAACACGATGGACGGTTTGGATTTTCGAATTGATCAAAGACGATGGATCAAAAACTCCCGGAATTGCCGGTTTTCCCGGACGCAGGCCCTGTGCGCAGGCGTTACGCTGAGCTCTTGGTGGGACCCACTTCGGATATAGTTTTGAGAAATCCATGCCATCCACCGGATTCCTCTCGAAATTTCGGTCGGAGATGTATGTTTTTGATCGTCTGTTGATGTGGCCCACAGGTTCTTTTACTCCGCCGTTCATCTTCTGTTTGGACGGTTGAAAACCATTCTCCGCTGTCTGTTGCAATTCCATCACCTATGCCTTGGTAATTTGGGCCGTGGGAGTCTACTGAACGGTCTAGATTCATTATCTGGACCACATTGGTGGCCCACGGCGATCACCCGCAAGTTTGCATGCGGACGCTGGAAAAGGAAACAGTAGTTTCCTTTTTTTGTGAAGAAGACTCGGTCAAACCGAGTTTGACTGGTCCAGTGCACATCTGATGCTTGTGTGTTGTGCGTACACACCGCGTAAAGTGGGTCCCACCTTGATATTTTAAGAAATCCAATCCGTCCAACCCCTTTATCATCTGAATTAAGGTGTTGAGACCAAACTTCAAACATATCCCAAAGATCAGGTGGACCCCAGATTGAGATTTATGAGCTGATCTGCATGTTGGGCCACTTCTACAGGGATCCAAGGGCTGAAATTTGACATGTACGGTTAATTTATGGTCCTCAGACCCTGTATAAAGTTTTGAGCCAATCAGATGGTGGGAACTCTGTAATCTTGCATTCTGGCTAACTTTCAGGCCTCTTGAACTTCAATTTCTCTAATTTCACGGATCACTGGTGTGTAAATCCGTCGATCTTGGTCCTCTGGAGTCCGTCCCTTGCTCTGGTGACTTCGGAGCACTAAATCCATGCTTTTAATACTTTTTTTCAGTCAACGTTCCTAATTACATCTTGCAGCAAAAACCTGATTAAAATATTTCATTAAGCAATGTCATGTTCATAAATCCATGTAATAACTGGGGGTCTAATATGCAATATTTGACCCTCAACAATCACCACCTCCCCCCATCACCTTCCCCACCACCTCCCTACCATTACAAATCACCCCCACCACCTTCACCATCTCCATACGACTACAAATCACCACCACCTCCATACCACTATAAATCACCACTGCCTCCTTCCCATTCCCCACCCCCACCATACTACTACAAATCACCACCACCTCCTTCCCCATCCCCACCACCTCCATACCACTACAAATCACCACCTCCTTCCCCATCCCCACCACCTCCGTACCACTACAAATCACCGCCGCCACCTTTGCCATCCCCGCCACCACCATACCACTACAACTCACCACCACCTCCTTCCCCATCCCCACCACCTCCATACCACTATAAATCCCCACCACCACCTTCGTCATCCCCGCCACCACCATACCACTACAAATCACCGCCACCTCCTTCCCCACCCCCACACCTCCATACCACTATAAATCACCGCCACCACCTTCGCCATCGCCACCACCACCATACTACTACAAATCACCACCACCATCTTCGCCATCCCCACCACCTCCATACCACTACAAATCACCACCACCACCTTCCCCATCCCCGCCACCACCATACCATTACAAATCACCACCACCACCTTCCCCATCTCCGCCACCACCATACCACTACAAATCACCACCACCTCCTTCACCGTCTCCACCACCACCTTACCACTACAAATCACCGCCACCACCTTCACCATCCCCTCCACCTCCGTACCACTACAAGTCACCACCTCCACCATCCCCGTTGCCACCGCCTCCTTACCACTACAAATCTCCTCCACCACCATCTCCATCCCCTCCACCATACTATTATAGATCTCCCCCACCTCCAAAAGGCTACTACTAAGACTGCAGTCACTACTACCGTTTCATCAGTGTAAGAAAATTTCGTGCATTGCACATGAACTTTCCTCGTAGGTACAATCCGTCTTTCCCGCCAATTTGAAAAGTGCAGGATATACTAGCCCTGAAAATGGTGGGCCACGCCATGCAGATAACCTGGCCAAATATGAAATCCCACTACGGCGTGAGTGTGTGGTGGTTTGTCTGCGTGTAAAAAAAAAAAAAAAAAAAAAAAAAAAAAAAAAAAAAAAAAAAAAAAAAACCTGGCCAAATATTCAAGGGGAAATCTGTGAATGACTCAAAATGCATACAGGAGTAGCCCACTTCATGATTGCATGCCAGGTGATTTTCACTGTGGGACCCACCAAATGCACGGCTAAGATGATCCTGCACAAGTTACCCTTTGGTAGGAAAGACGATAGGACAGAGGATCCTTTTGCTAACTCCTTTCTACTCATCATGCAGTATCCAGAGAATGATGGGTACGCTACCGTAGATGGCACGAGCCCAAAAAAAAATTCATGGTGTTTTTAAGAAGGAAGGCCAAAATTTTCTACAACCCTGATCAATGTACGGACTGCAACATTAACGTCCAGGATGGCTGCATCACAAAGGCAAAGAAGAAAGAATCTTTATTATTATTATTATTATTATTATTTTGAAATCTGGTGAATAAATCGGTCCTAAGTTTAAGCAGCCCTTTTTTATTTTTTGCTTTTATTGTTCGATTGGAATTTTGTAATAATTTATGCATTTTGGAATGAAAACTAAAGCGACCAAGATGTTGCACACATGGAGTATTTGTGATTCAAATTAAACTACTGATTTTGTGTGGCCGGGCCCGCATTTATCAACCAATGATCATGCAGAGCTCGGAACTTAATCGGTGTATTGCTGATCCCGATTACTAAAAAGTAATATGGTTTAGAACTCTTTAAGTTCAATGAACAATTTTCCAAGCCTAAGAATTGAAAATTTTAAATTATCCTTTTATACAGCCCGAAAGAGTACTCAACACTGAGGGTCTCTATATAAACATTTAAAGATGATTAGTAACTTAGGGCTATTCGATCCACACAAAATCTTCTGTGTTTTAGTAAGCCACAGGACCCACAGGACTCCAGGAATAAGAAAAGCAAAACAAACCACCAAGAAAAGCAAACAAATCACCTTCTCCTCCATCTCCATCGCCTCCTCCTCCCTACCACTACAAATCACCACCGGCGTGATTCACCATAACCTCCCCCTCCTTACCATTAAAATTCACCGCTAGCTCCTCCCCACCTCTTTCACTGTCACCTTCTCCTACATACGACTACAAATCACCACCTCCACCATCACCTTCCCCAGTACTGCCTCCATACTATTACAAATTGCCACCTCCACCATCCCCATCACTGACACCTCCTTACCACTACAAATCTCCTCCACCACCATCTCCGTCCCCCCCTCCTCCCTACCACTGCTAGTACTACTACAAATCTCCCCCACCTCCCAAACCCTACTACTAAGCCCTCCCAACATTCCCATTTCATTAGTGTCAGTATATTTTCACTTGAATTAATGTAATGTCTTTATATATTATTATCATTTTTCTTCCACAAAAGTCCCTTTTCCCACTCCTTTTGTTTCTTCCCTCACACCATGCAGCATTGGCATGAGAATAATCAAAGTTCCAAGTAGTAACACGACGTTTTCTATCATACCAAACAGTGGTATTGTGAAGAAAGCCGTTCAAATTTCAAACAAGGCCAAGCTTTGGTATTTTATTGTACGTGATGTGGTTTCATGTAACAATAATGTTGGAATTTATGTTGATTTTTCATTAAATGCAGCAAGAGGCCTTTTTAGCACCTTCTCGAAAGTTATAATCGTTATATTCTCTCAGAGATTTACTATTCGAAAACGCCTGTATGCAATAAAGCTCATGTACACACCACACATGTACCAGCATGGCACACGTGTGCAAGATCTAATCCATCCTTCGTGTTGTTCTGTCCTCGTACCTGTTTTCCTAAAATTAAAATCTGGTCCAATCACCATGTAGCCCTCAGTATTGGAAACAGGTTGGTGGGTTAGAAAACTTCAGCCAACCTTTTCAGATCTTTTTTTTTTTTAATTTGCAAACTGTGGCCCACATAGACCAGTAGATCAAACTTATCCTCGGGCTACAGAATCAATATAGTGGTCCCTTTCTGATGGATGGACTGGATCTCGGGCCTATTGCATCATGCTGGCAAATCTGTGGCGTGTGCATGAGTCTGTTGTGATAGTGCAACCAGACACCCTGTAATTGCGATGGTAAATCTGTGGCGTACGCATGAGCCTGGAACACGTCTACCACTTGGGCCATGAGCTACTGGTGGATCAGGATCAAGAGGTTCACAGAGGAGTTGGAGGTTTCCTTCTTCCATATCCCCAGGGAATTAAATGTAGTGGCAGATGACCTGGCTAGAAGGGGCAGCGCTGCCCAGTCTCGGATGCTCTTCCATTCTGCAGAGTTTCCTCAGATTACCAAAGGGCTACTATTCCTAGACAGGGTGAGGCTGTGAAATCTGAGGGAGTGTTTCTTTCTTTCTTCTTTTTTTTTTTCTTTTTTGTTTAAAAAAAAGATAAGTTTCATTTCATATGGAGAAAGGTACCAGGACTGAATAGACTGATTTGTACAGATATTCGGGCTTCCTGGGAAACAAAAAATACCCCAGGGAGCCTATCGCAAACAGCGTTGAGCCCCACTAGCAATTTGAGGCCGGCTTTTGATTGCGCCCATACCAATTTTGTCTAGTATATACATACCCCTGATTGCGCCATGCCAATCCGAGGGAGTGTTAATTTTTCTTTGGGTCTTCTTTTCTTTTTTCGGTTCTCAAGATATACATCGCCCCTTTTTGTCGTTAGGTCCGGCCGAAGTTCTCATGTATAGCTTCTCCATCAGTTAAGATGAATATAAAGCCGACTTGAAAAAAAAAAAAAAAAAACACACCCTCTGTAAATGTAATTCCTCTGGATAATATATATATGGCATAGGTGAATGAGATCTAACCCTCTCCTTGGGTGGGCCTCACTGTGTAGGTTAGAAGGGAGAGAGCCATCTGTGAACATGGCACAGTGATGAATCAAAGTGTCCATTAACTAGGCCCTACTCATGTTTCAAAAATACTAGCTATAAGATAATCCTGTCCACCCAATTTGTGTATATTTTGAAACATCTTAATCCAAAGTAGGGCCCACTGGATGGACGGTCCCAATTTGGCTTTTAGGTTCTGTCGGCTCCGACTTATCTTCTCCAGAGCCGAGTAAGAAAGGCGTTACATCCTTAGCATTGACATCTTTCCTCCGCGGAGCCGGTTCACATCAAATATTTTATACACGGAACATAACCAGTCATGATCAACAGCTGCCTGCCGACTTTCGCCACGAAAGATATATCATCGAGTCCACTCCAAACTCCGAATTCTTACGCACAACTCATCTTGATGGGCTCCTCCTAACAACAGCTGAAAATCTTCTTTCATTCAACGTATGTATCATAAAATAATGGGGCCGGACAGTGTACATGGATCCCATTGTGGATGACCTATGCGAAAAAAAAAAAAAAAAAATCGCTCAAAATGAGATCTGATGTAAAATCAGATATCCGCTTCTAAACAAAATTACTAAGCAATTAAACATTCGGTGTCCTAACTTGTGGCATACATGCAAAAGATCAGGACCATTCATCGTTGTGCCCTGCCATGGATTGGAGTAAGGCAAAATGATGCTGGTTTGGGTGTCATAGAGAAGAAATTTAGTGACCTGACCATCAGCATGTGTATGGTTTGATGGGAAAAAAAAAAGGTGTATATATGGTTTGATAAGATGTAGGATTCCATACAAGTGGGGCCATGTTTCAGTGGTCCACATGATTGATCTAATGAGCACATCTTTGGATGGGAATGCCCCAAAATTGGAAGATCCTAGTATTTCATCTTTGTAAATCCAAACGCAGTCTATCCATAATGCCTCTTTTGCAAAACGAAGTACAAATTATTGTTGGTGAATCTAGATCTTTCATCTTGTGGGTCCTCTTCTAGATGGACCACAGTGTAAATTCGCGACAAATACTCAATCCTAGCTGCGAGATTTCTGGCCTTTTTGTGAACGGTAAAGATACAAGAGGTCAGTTTGGGTTCAAATGTGAGAAGTCAATTGAAGGGCTAGGATACTTTAATCACTGTGGTTTTCGTATCATGGGCCATCACAGAAGAGCTCACTAGATGGATAGTCAGGATTCATCAACAGTATAATATTTGTACGGTCGAGATGCAACAAGAAGCATAAATCATTCACTTCGGATGGCTGCCAGATCTGAGCTCAAAAAGGAGATAGCATCAAACGCGGCATTGTCAAAGTCAAGTGCCAGCCAAACTCTACCTACCTCCCCATCACCAAACACTAATGATTCCCGTATTATCCATATGAGATATTATAACAGTCTGAATTCATACTAGTGGAGCCCACTTTTGGTGATCCAAACCGTTTATCTTATAGTCCTTTCATTAATCAGGTGCCGTTCAAGTATCTTTTTTCTTTTTAATGGAAGATCCAAACCCCTTAATCAGTAGCCTAAAAATACACTCACAACAAAAAAAAAGGACTATAAGATAAAAACTTTGGATCGACAGGACCTTTTATTCTCAAATAGTATGTGAGTGTCAACCGTCCATAGTGCGACCCATCACTTCAACCGTCCATGACGCCCAGCAGCAAGCTGCTATACGGTGGGCCATTCCCCATAGCAGATATTAAAGTGATGCGAACGGATACCACACATGATGGTTCTTTGGTGTTTATTTTTGTCGTTAAAATTGAGAGACGTGATGTGGAGACGTGTGACCCTTTAAGTTTAGGCGTTGGAAAAAAAAAAAACCATTTCTTTTCGTGGTGCTCACCTAAATGATTGTTGAAAAAAAAAAGTTAATGTGATTTTAAAATGATGAACATATACATAAAATCAATGATTTGGACAGCGCATAATTTCTAAGTTTCCGTGTATCAAACCATGGCCCTATATGAGAGTGCCATCAAGTAACTCTCCATTACGCAAACCTCCAACGACGGCAATCACGTTGTGATTTTTTTTTTTCTTTTTTCCTTGTGTGGATCTTACCCGATTGCAAATATAGTCCAAAGAAGAGTGGGTGACATGGAACGCGTTTTCATTGAAAAAAGACCAGAGAGGTGGCTAACTCAATTACTTCACCCTTATTGTACATGGTTAAACAATGGTACTGATGGTTTGATGAGCAGCACATTTTTACTGTCATGATATCTCATCAAGGGTACTTAAGCATATATGTACAAGAGTCCAGACCGTAAAAATCAAGGGTCCCATCGTGGATGGAGTCTGGCCCGATATTCGTAACAAAACCATCCTAGTTACCCAACTTCACTTGTTCAATTTGGACTGCTGAACACTTTCTTTTACCATACTGTCGACAGCTACCAATCCGGTGGTCAGGATCAATTTGCCTATCTGGTTTTTAGCCTATGATCATCCAGGATGATCTTTACAATTTGGACGTCCTGGATTGACCTATATGCACATCAAGCATACAGTAAATTAATGAAACAATACGGCTTTAAAATGTAGGCAAATTGTCTCTGTTCTCTGATCACACACCAAACAGCTACCATTCCAATAATCTGTGATATGGAAAATGATAAAAATGTATAGAAAAAAGAAAAAAGAAAAATCTAGCCTACCCAATGCTCATGTTCACGACCACGTGAATTTGGAAGCTTTTTAGATGGACTGTCCATTATTTTCTACAGTAGGGTCCGATATATTGTACACATGCCATCTAACCCATGCACTAGGAGAGCCATACCTTCCTAACGGGATGTCCAAAAACTTATGCTTATAAAATATTAGGTGGGACGCACAAAATGAAAAAAAATAATAATAATAAAAATGGACAGTCAATCAAAAGCCTTGCATTCACGTGCCAGTACATATGATGGTTGGATCAACCTGATTTTTAGAGTGTCATACTCTCACAGACCTGCTGGACGACGGTTGGATGCCATACACATACCCTAGTAAGCCTATACACGCCACTTGTAGAAAAAGTTTATTGTCCAAGAACCCTGTAGTGGAACCAATATTAGATGATGGGAACCCAGTATCAGATTATTGAATTTTTTTAATTTTTTTTTCGAAGTCTAAAAGAATAATACAGCAGATGTACAGGTTGAAAATTTCATTAAAAAAACTAGACTCTTCCATAAAATAATTGAAGAGCTTGCTATATAAAGGGTAGCCATTTCCATTGATCAATTCAACTACAAGAGCAACACAAGCTCATCCTCTACGGTTCAGGGATAACTTATACCTGAATTGTATCGGAGCCACTACAACAGTCGCATTGGTGTGGCTAACTATTTCACAGTAGCCAACATGATGGGTCCTGGAAAGGCCCGACATTGGCCTGGCCTAGTTTTGGCAATGTGCTTGATCGCCATCAATGTAGCAACAGCAGACAAGCCTTACATCTATGCTTCTCCTCCGCCACCTTACTATAAGTCTCCTCCTCCAGGAACATCATCTCCACCAGTTAAATATTACTACAAGTCCCCACCTCCACCATCACCTTCACCACCACCTCCTTATCGCTACGAATCCCCACCTCCTCCATCACCTTCTCCACCTCCACCTTACCACTATAAATCACCACCCCCACCATCACCTTCCCCACCACCTCCTTACCACTATAAATCTCCGCCGCCGCCATCACCGTCACCACCTCCTCCTTACCACTATAAGTCCCCACCACCTCCTTCGCCATCGCCGCTACCACCATACCAGTATAAATCACCACCACCACCATCACCATCACCTCCACCTCCATACCATTACAAGTCTCCACCATCACCATCTCCTCCACCGCCATACCACTACAAATCACCACCGCCTCCTTCCGCATCCCCACCACCTCCAAATCACTACAAATCACCACCTCCACCAGCTTCTTCCCCACCTCCTCCATACCATTATAAATCGCCGCCTCCACCGTCACCCTCCCCGCCTCCTCCATACCATTACAAATCTCCACCTCCACCATCCCCCTCGCCTCCCCCTCCATACCACTACAAATCTCCACCAACACCGTCATCATCACCGCCACCTCCTTATCACTACGAATCACCACCTCCTCCATCTCCTTCACCTCCTCCTCCTTACCATTATAAGTCCCCACCCCCACCATCACCGTCACCGCCTCCTCCATACCACTACAAATCACCACCTCCCCCGTCACCTTCCCCACCACCTCCCTACCATTATAAATCACCCCCACCACCTTCGTCATCTCCACCACCTCTGTATCACTACAAATCACCCCCACCTCATTCACCATCCCCGCCACCTCCATACCACTACAAATCACCACCACCTCCTTCTCCATCCCCGCCACCTCCCTACCACTATAAATCACCACCACCACCTTCGCCATCCCCGCCACCTCCATACCACTACAAATCACCATCACCTCCTTCCCCATCTCCGCCACCTCCATACCACTACAAATCACCCCCGCCACCTTCGTCATCCCCACCTCCTCCATACCACTACAAATCACCTCCACCACCTTCGCCATCTCCACCACCTCCATACCACTACAAATCACCTCCACCACCTTCGCCATCACCGCCACCTCCTTACTACTACAAATCTCCTCCACCACCGTCTCCATCCCCTCCTCCACCGTATTATTATAAATCACCCCCACCTCCCAAAGGCAACTACTAGGCCATCTAGCTACTGCCGTTTCATCAGTGTAAGAAATTTTCCAATTCATAAATAATCTCATGCATGCATGCATTGCAGTTCACGTAGGTAGAACCCGTCTTTCCCTCCAATTTTCCAAATGTGTACGATATCCTGCCACGAAAATGGTGGCCCACGCCATGCAGATAACCTGACCAGCCCACGTCATGATTGCATGCTAGGTTATCTTCACGGTGGGACCCACCTCATGCACGGCTGAGATGTCCTGCACAACTTACCCTTTGGCAGGTAAGATGATAGCATAACAATGGGTCTTTTTACTGACTCCTTTTTATTTATTCTGCAGTATGTTGGGAATAATGGGCTCGGTACCGTCGGTATCAGAAGGCTCAAAAAATATTAAGGCGCTTTTAAGAAGGAAGGCAGTAAATTTCTACGACCTGATCAGTGCACGGACGGCAACATTATCGGCCAGGATCACGCACGAGCGGGCTGCATCACAAACCAAAGAAGAAGCTTTTAGATTTCTTTTTTATAAATAACGATGCATGCCCGGTGTAATTCCATATTTCCATGTCAGAATAAATCCGTCTTAAGTTTCAAACAGCTTCTATTTTTTTTTTATTTTTTCTTAATTGTTTGATTGGCATTTTTGTAATAATATGAGCGCTTTGTAATGAAAAGATATCCATGAACGAAATATTTCCTTGATTAGTAGTGCTTCGTATTTGAGAAAATGCTCGACAGTCACACAACTATCAACCGAGATATTAAGCACATGGACTACTTGTGACTCAAATTAAACCCAAGATATTGTGGGGCCCGCATTTATGGGCCAATGATTATGGAGAGTTTGGATTATTATTATTTTTATCAAGAGCTTTTTTTCTAATTTATTTTTATTTCGCTACGTAAAACTGTACACGGATTACATTCGGGCAGGCCCCAGAAACAAAAAGAGAATGGCCTGCCTATGCTATACGGCTATACCTCCGAATGCAAAAGAAGAGATTATCCCTCCCTAATCGTTCCTAGACCCACCCAACAGGTCCAGGAAGAGGGCCCCACAGACATCTTGGGAGAGAGCCGACGTCGAATGGGAAATCGTAACCAACGGTGACGCGCTACCTACACGAGTCAGGCCTTCCAATACACTAAGCTGCACAAGGGGAAGTCCCTGCAAGCAAGCAAATCGACGACCGCCTTAGAATCTCTCTCCACAACAATCCTACTAAAACCGTGCTGCACGCACATAACAAGACCATCAAGCACTGCCCTTGCTTCGGCACGAAAACTGGAACCCATAC
The DNA here is from genome assembly GCA_021015155.1 of Magnolia officinalis. Lineage (NCBI taxonomy): Eukaryota > Viridiplantae > Streptophyta > Magnoliopsida > Magnoliales > Magnoliaceae > Magnolia > Magnolia officinalis. The sequence goes on along the minus strand of JAJHSJ010000002.1, from coordinate 122,474,335 downwards.
CAAAACCGCTCGATAAGGCAAACAAAAACTGGCCTGTGTCTCCCCTACAAACGCACCCGCCTCCAGATGGACTGGGTTCCTGCGAGAAGACCCATCGAAGTTGAATTTGACCCATCCTTTCTTGAGTCTTTTTCACTTCATAACTGAAATGGACGGCCATATGGGAGGTTTCAAGGAAATCCCCAAGAACCTCCAAGGTAGCACGTGAAGGGATGTGGAGCAATGGGAGCAGGGGAAAAACCAAAACAAGCCACCGACGAATCCTGGCAATGATTTTTCCATGTTCGCCTGGATCTCGGAAAAACCTATGCCTATTTCTTTCGATCCAGATCTCCCAAATAATGAACTGTGAGTGAGGCTACAAAGCAATCCCAAGCCATCTACCTGACCTGCAATTTTTTATGTAGAGCGGGTCATGGACACTTTCATGGCAGAGATGAATCAGAGAAGGCTCGATTGGAGGTAGAAGTAATCAGGCCCACTAGAACCTTAAAACAGTCTCGATTGGAGGTAGAAGTAACCATTAGAACCTTAAAACAGTAATATACACTACAAAAAATATAGTAATTAGGGGCGTTTTCATCACAGGCGGCCATAGCAAACCGCCACTGTAGATGAAATATGGGGCGTTTTTAAGTGGCCGCCCGTGTACAGAACGGGCCACCGCCGCTGGTTTCAAATAAATAAATAAATAAACCTAAAACGCCCGCGCGCCCTATCCCCAAATCTCCAAAACGCCCGCGTGCCTAATCCCTTAATCCATCGCGCCTTCTTCTCCCACCTCTTTTCTACCAAAACCCTTCTCTCCTCCCCTGCAATAACCTACCAAAAGTCTCTCTCTCTCTCTCTCTCTCTCTCTCTCTCTCTCTCTCTCTCTCTCCTCTCTCTCTCTCTCTCCTCTCTCTCTCTCTCTCTCTCTCTCTCCTCTCTCTTCTCTCTCTCTCTCTCTCTCTCTCTCTCTATCTCTCGATCTCGTCTCCATTTTCCTCCGGCCTCTCTTGATCTGCCTTCCATTTCCGTTGCTGGTTGAAGACGTTGATCTCTCGGCCGTTGTCGTCCTTCTCGCTCGCCGAAATGCCAGTGTCCGAGAAGGCCCGCAAGAGGAAGTACCTGATCTCTCGATCTCTCTCTCCACTGTCTCTCTCGTCTCTCTCGTCGCATCGCCTCTCCTCGTCGTAACAATCTCTCTCTCTCTCTCTCTCTGTATCGCTAATCCACAGAAGCCATAGCTCGAGAAGCCATAGTTGCTGCTATCTCTTTTAAAATAAAATTAAAAATTCCACCATTTGATCCGTGTCTATGCTTTGGAATATATGGATAGGATTTCTTCTTCTTCTTTTATTTATTTATTTATTTGATGAGTCCTTTGAATTTTCTGTCTTGAGAAATGGGTTCTTGGCATTTTGATTTTTGGGTCTATTTTTTGCTTGATTTTTTAAGAAGATCCAGTATTTTCCTTTCATTTTACTGCATATATGGCATGTGTTTGATGGGTTGCTGCTTTTGCTATAATTTGGTGCTTTATTGAGAGATGGGTTGATCATAGAACCTCCTTTCTTTCTTTCTATCATTCCCTTTTGGGATGTCTGATGAGTTTTGGATGTGTTGATCTAGAACTTGTTAATTGTTTTTTTTTTTTTTTTTTTTTTTGGGTGTTGAGTAATCTATGCTTTGCTGAAGTATAAATGGATTATTATTATTTATTTTTTAATTTCCAATGTTGGTATTGTCAACAAGGTAGTAATCAGCATAAGCAGATGAGGAAGGGACCTCTTTATTGCTCAAATTGCTATAACCTAAAAACTAATAATTTGGAAAGGGAAAAGAAATCATTTTGGATTTGTTGATCGGGAGATGATGGTCTTGAATGATGATATGACCATGTGTCGCTATTTCTTGAATCGGTCTTCTTGTTCACAGCACAAGATATGATGCATGTCGTAAATTTTCATGAAGTTCTCAAGACCATTCCTTGAGAACAATATTGCATTGTGATATATGTGGCTTTATTATCAGCTTATGATTCGGAATGTTTCAGGTGCCTGGATTGTAATGTGAGGCATTTTTTATTTTTTTTTTGGCAGCCATTGGATTTAGGCCTCACAAATTGTAAATAAATACAAAATTTTGGTTCTGAAGTTTACAGTCCCTGTATATGGTGTTTTATGTGAGATGGAAATGAGAAATGGGTCCTGGGATTTCCATGAAATTTGCGAAGTATTTGAATCAAATTAACTGTGGGCACAAAACAAAAACTTTGGCTGCAGCTATACTTTCTAGCTCGTTTGACAAGTTTAGGGCCTGTTGGATGTCCCATGTGTAAGCATTGTGGGATTGAAGGATATCTAAAAAAGCAATGCCAGAAGATTTGTTTCCCCGCTTCTATCAGTTTGGAGTGAAGAACTATTGGAAATGCTGCTTATTTAGATTCAGAATTTGGCAAATGCTTGTATGACAAATGAGCATCTGTTCTGCCTTAAATATAGTCAGTTTGGAAGACGACCAAATGTGCCCTTGATTTCTTAAGTTTAGGATATGATAGTATGAGAACTCATGTACTTAATTTCCTCAGCATTTGGCTAATATTATTGGAGGAAATTCTCGATATTTGCTGTGCACTTCAGTTCTTGGCTGATTGATGTATTTACTACTGTTCATGTTGCATTGCCATCTTTCATTTTTGTGCTTCTTTTCCTTTTTATAAATAAATTGGGGGTATCCATAAACAAGGAACTTTCACACTGTCATCCATACTTAGTTACTTGGTTTGTTGTCTGCATGAAAGTTTTTTTTTTTTTTTTTTTTTTACCGTTTATTTCTCTAAGAGCTGCTTGACTTTCGGGTCCATGTATATAAACCTCTTTGTATTCCACTCCTTTTTAACTCTAATAATGTGGTTGGTGTCATGTATTTGTATTTCTTTTTGACTATTGTTAGAAAATGCTTAATAAATGTTTGATCATTTTCTGCATTTGTCAAGTTTTTTTCTACTTGAATTTCTTGGTTATGAGAATCCCATCTTGCAGGCTTTATGGCCTTGATATATGTACATCTTTAAGACATATCTGGATATACGGCAACATGCATCTCTAAAGCTGCCAATTCTTCCTAAACCTTTGGTTGGAGTGGTCAGTCAAGAAAATTTTGAGTAGTCTCGAGCATATAGTCTTGATGAAAGGTTTGTTTTTATCCATTGAGGATCATTCTGCATCTCATGTGTATGCATTTGTGATTCAACAATCTGCTTTAAACATGCTGTCGATCCATTTCAGCGGTTGAATTAGTTTACAGCTTCATCGGTCTTCTTATTACGTACTTGAAATTAAATTGGTTATATAGATTGGAATCTCTGGCTGGCTGAGACTAACTTCTTTGAGGTTTATATATTTCAGCAACTTCCACTTTATTCATGGCATGGGGCTGTAACCATACTAATGGATACCACAATTTTGTTCTTTGGTGTGCTGCCATGGTTTTGGAAGGTGAGTTAAGAGAATTGTGTCACTGTTATTCTTTTGGCAGAAATTCATTTGTTGTGCTTTTTGGGCTGTAAAGATCTGGAGACTTTCTGGTGCACATGGGCCTTAATTCAGAGAATGAAATACTTCACACCCTTGCATTCTTAGGAGGTGTTATGATTTGGTCACAGGTGTGATAAAAAATCCTCTAATGGTTCTCAAATAATTTATTTTTATTTTTATTTTTTTTTTTGTAAACACAAGTCTACTTGAATAAAATCATTCGGAGAGGATTGCAAACTCATTCGGAGAGGTAGTGGAGATCGATAGCGTCACAGCTCTGGGGTTGTTTCAAGGGTTTGCACGGGTCCGGGTGAAGCTCTCCTCCTTCTTGGAAATGCAGCGAGTGAGAATACTTCAAGTGAAGGGTTGCGATTATCCGATATTTGGGCTCATTGAGAGTCGGATCTCTGTAGATGGACCCTCGGCACCAAGGCAGCTCCCGGCGGCTGGTAGGGAGTCAACGAAAGCTTGGGTGGAAAAGTCCTTCCACCAACCAAGAGACCGCAGGAGAATATGTCCTCCTTCTGTTTCGGAGAATGCTAGTGAAATGAGGCTGGTCAAGGTAAACAGGTTCCTCCCCTGTCACTTGTTTGTAACTATGTCTGTGAGAAAGCAAGTTATAAGTTTTGTCAGAATCCAGGTGTGCATGATTGTGACAATGTCTGTGAGAATGCAGATGTTAATGTTTGTAAGAATGCAGGTGTGAATATTGGGGAAATTTATCGTCAAAATGCAGGTGGCTTTGTTTGGAACAATGCAGGTGCCAATGGTTATAAGCATGGCAACGTCAATGCATATGTGAATGCAGGTGTGAATGCAGGGGTCAATGCAGGTGTGAATGCAGACGTGAATGCAGATGTCAATGCAGGAGGGAATGCAGGTATCAATGTAGGGGCTAATGGTTATAAGAATGCAGGTGTGAATGCAGGTGGGAATGCAGGTGTTATCGCAGGTGGGAACGCAGGTGTGAATGTAGGTGAGTATGTAGGTATTAATGCTTGTGAGAAGGCAAGTGTGAATGTTGGTGATAGTTATCGTCAGAATGCAGGGGTCTTTGTTTGGAACAATGCAGGGGTCAATGCCTATGATAATGCAGACATCAATGTGTGTAAGAATGCAGTTATGACACTACTTGGAAGGTTGGTGATAAAGGCAGCGTGAATGCAGCTGTGAGCTCTCCTCTAGTCGAGCCCCACCCTCCTGCTGTTGTGATGGTTTCACAGAATGCGGCTGGGCTGCCTTCCTTTGGAAAGCAGCACACTAGGTTACTTGGTGAATGCAGCAGGCCTACATCATCTCCTTTTGTCCCGGGTACTTCTCATGAGATTCAGCGGGCTAGGGGCTGTTCGGGCACTCACTCTGATCCTGTTCTGGTAGATGATTCCCTTCCTGGTAGTCTTCCTCAATCAACCCATCGACAATTGGCACTTGATGCATTACCTGGAAGGGCTGTGGAATCAGGCCATTGCCAGATACCCCTGGAATCGGCGGATGAAGATAGGCAACAAATCAAGGAGGTGACAGGGTAGCTGAAACAGCAAATTCCTCTCTCCTGATGTTGTTAATATAAGGGCAGATTGGCAATGGGGACACCTCAAGAGGAACTCTACAACTCCTTCTTCCATTAAGGCACGTTCGGTGGGTAGCTCGCCTATTCGACCTGCTCAGCTTGCAGGTGTCTTCCGCAGTAACCAGGGGCAATTCCATCACCATGTCTTTCACCAGCGAGTTGGGGGGGAGCAGGTGAAAAATGTTTAGTCTCAACATGGTGCAGAGGAGCTGATGGACCAACTGTAAGTGGATCTCTCGCCTTATTTTCGGTCGGGTGAGCAACTCGCTGCGCAGGATCAGAGGCAAGGGCAGGCAATGATGTACAGGCCTAACCGGCAGGTGGTGTCTACGATGGAAATGATTCAGAATGAGGGGAGCACTAAGGCCAAGACCAATCACCGAAAAAAGAAAGCTGTAGGGCTCCTTCGTGCGGACAGACTTCTAGGTAGAGGCAGAAGGCGATTTGTTTCATCCAGGAAAATGGCCAGACTGATAGAGGAAGGGGAATGGTTCTGTCGTCTGAGAAAACTCAAAAGAAGGACAGTAAACTCTGGTTGTGTTTCAGATGGATAGTGCGATTATTTGGAATGTCCGGGGGGTAGGAAACATAGCGACGACCCGGACCTTGAGGAGGTTTATTCATCAGCACAATCCAATGCTCTTAGCTATCTTGGAGCCTATGGCCAGGGAAGAAAAACGTACTGCTATTGGTCTGAAGTTGGGATATCATTCCTCATTCTCTAATGTTGGAGCAGGCGGTAAGATCTGGGTTTATTTTCTCAATCAACTCTCTGTCTCCGTCCACTCATCGTCAAATCAGCTGCTCCCTTTGAATGTATCCTTGCAGAATGGCTCTGCGATGGGCTACTTTCCATTGTTTATACTAAATGTTCGCATATCCGCCGTCACGAGCTGTGGCAAGACTTGGTTAACATCTGTAGAACGGTGGTAGTCCATGGGCCGTGGGGGGGGGGGGGGGGGGGGGGGATTTCAATGCCGTGATCAATGCTAGTGAGAGAAGAGGCGAAACTTTGTCTGGATCCATCAGTATGTCGGAGTTCTCAGATGCCATTCAAAATGCTGGTCTGTCGGATGTGGAGTTTGTGGAGAACTCCTTCACGTGGAGTAACAACCGAGCAGGGCAAGCTAGAATCTAGGCCAAGCTGGACAGGATTCTGGTAAATGATAGGTGGTTGGCTATTTTTTCTTCCTTCAGAGTCACCCATTTGGCGCGTGTTTGCTCGGATCACTCGCCCTTTCTGCTCTCCTTCCCTCCCATTATTCAGCCGTCTGTTAAACCTTTCAGATACCAGCACATGTGGTCTATGCATGCATGACTCCTTTCAAGCGGTGGTGAGAAAAGCGTGAGAGGGTCTCTGTTCACATAATCCTATGATCAATGTTCAATTGGAATTAAAGAAGTCTAAGCAAATCTTGAAGATGTGGAATAAGGAGGTGTTCAGTAACGTATTCAACCAGATTAAAGAGGCCGAGGCGGATCTGATTCAGTTGAAAACCAGAATGCAGGATGACGCTTCGGAGGATCTTATGCTTCAGAGTATGTCTTCTAGGAGAAAATTGGCTCAGTTGCACCTCATGGAGGAGGTCTTCTGGAAACAGAAGGCCAGAAATTCCTGGCTCCTAGCCGAGGACAGGAACACAAAAAATTTTCATGCTACCGCACAAGAGCGTGTTAGGAGAGCAAACATCTTCGAGATAAAGGATAGCAACGGGGCTATTATTTCTGACGTGTCTCAAATGAAAATTGAAGCCGTCAACTTCTTCTCTGCGCTTTTTCAAGCGGACCACAGCTCTTCATCAGATGATATGCTTGATGCCATTACGCATGTGCTCTCCCATCAACAAAACGTTGATCTCCTTGCCCCTCCCTCGCCTGCCGAAACGCTTGAAGCGATCAAGTCAATGCCTATGGACAGTGCTCCTGGCCCTGATGGGTTTCTTGTCTCCTTCTTTGTGGACTACTGGCAGACGGTAGGGGAGTATATCCACAAACCTGTTTCTTATTTCCTGGAAGGGGGTCAAGTGCCGAGAGCGTTTACTGCTTCCTACATCAGCTTGGTTCCAAAAAAACTGTCTGCTGCTTCTTTTGCCGACTATCGCCCAATCAGCCTGTGTAACGTCATTTATAAAATTTTCTCCAAGCTCCTTGCTTCCGGCTGGGTAAGCTCCTCCCAAATCTTATCTCAATGGAGCAAGGAGCATTTGTGCAGGGCAGGTCCATTACAGAAAATATTGCGATGGCGTTAAAAGCAATGAGAAACATTAACAGAAAAGTTAGAGGTGGCAACCTCATTATCAAACTTGATCTGGAAAAAGCCTATGACAGTGTGGATTGGGGTTTTCTCAAGAAGGTGATGACGAAATTTGGCTTTAATGATAGATGGATTTCTTTGATGGAAGCTTATTGGAGAAGTTGTTGGTTTTCGGTCCTATTCAACGGGGAGCCTACGGGTTTCTTCAAATCTTCAAGGGGGCTTCGCCAGGGGGATCCTCTTTCCCCTGGTTTATTCCTTCTGGCTGCAGAAGTTTTCTCCAGGAATTTCAAGCAACTTATGATGTGGGGATGGTGCACTCCTTTCAAGCTCCACCGAGGGTGCCCTATTATTTCTCACCTCCTATTTGTTGATGATACTTTATTGTTTGTGAATGGCAGCCAGGAATCCCTAGTTCCATTAAGGCGTTCTTGATAGTCTTCCAAGATGAGTCTGGTCAGCGGATCAATTTTCAGAAGAGCAGCTTTCTTTACTCTGTCAAGCTGTCCACGGGGAGAATCCGGAAAACCGAGCGGACTCTCGGCATTCCCAAAGCTTAAGCGGGGGTGCTTTACTTAGGTGTTCCCCTATTCAAGGGTAGAGTTACCACGGCTTCCTTCACTGCTCTCGTTGACAAGGTGGGGAGCAAAATCTCAGGGTGGAAGGCCAGGTTGTTATCTCAAGCAAGTCGTTTGATGCCGATAAAGCATGTGTTGGGCAGCATCCCCCTTCATACTATGGCTGCGGCAAAAATTCCTCTCAGTTTGTTGTCAAACCTTGAGCGCAGGCTTGCCCAATTTTTCTGGGCCTGGGTAGAAGGAAAGAAAAAGACTCAGTGGATCGCATGGAACAAGATCTCCCGCCCGATTGAAGGAGGCTTAGGTATTCGAAAACTTCAGGAAGTGGTGAAGGCGCAGAGGAGGAAAATGGCCTGGAACGTCAAATATGGGCAGGTAGTCAGTCTTGGGTGTCGTACACGCGGTGTGAGGCAGCGAAAGGATTAATTAGAGGAGGGGAATGTGACAATTGCTTCGTCCTCGACGTCCCCCTTTTGGAAAGAGGTCAGAAATGAGCTCCCAATCTAGCGAGCAATGTCCAATGGCAGGTCGGTGATGGAAATATGAATATTTGGACTTCCAACTGGACGGGGATGGGGCCTCTTCTAGCCTTGGTTCCCACTCCCATCCCTCAGGCACTCCTCCCTTTGAAGGTTTGTGATTTCTTGGGCCCAGCAGGGCCTTACCCGCCCTCCTCTGTCAATCTGCTCTTGGCAGGGGACCTCTTCAATCTCATTGTCAGCTCTGGTTTTGCGATTTCTGAGGATCCTCCTTCCTGTTTCTGGCCTCTCGATGCTTCAGGACAGTTCTCCACTAGATCAGCCTAGCAACTGGGTAGGGAAATGGGGCAGGGTCAATGGTGGAACAACTGGATTTGGCATCCTTCCATTCCCCCTAAGATGTCATTGTTCGGTTGGAGGCTCCTTCAGGGAGCTCTTCCTGTGGACAGTCGGGTGCAAAGCAAAGGAGTCAACCTTGCTTCCAGATGTTCCTGCTGTCAGTTTAGCCCCTCTTTCAGTCTGCAGGAGGAATCAATTACCCATCTGTTTCTACTGGGTCAGCAGGCTACCTCTATTTGGCGCTATTTCTCGATTCATTGCGGTCTCTCTATCCTTAACCACCTATCGGTAGAGGATAGGTTTGTCAGTGGAAGGGTACTGATGCGCCTGGGTAGCTTCTGCGATTGTCAGGCGTGTCGTGCCGCTTCTGATCTTGTGGGAGCTCTGGTTGAGCCGCAACGGGGCCAGATTTAATGAGTATCGTATGGAGGCGAATTCTGCGATTGCACACATCAGGTGGAGGGCGCTAAATCTTCTTGAAGGTAACGTTGATGCCCAACAAAGGCTTCAAGGGGACAGATCGGTGGGGGTTCTTTCCACCAGCCCCTTGCGTTCCTCTCAGGTCATTCGGTGGGAGAGACCCGCCACAGGATGAGTGAAATTGAATGTTGATGGCTCAGCTAGTGGAAATCCAGGCCGCTCAGGAGGAGGGGGTGTTTGCAGAAATGAGGATGGGAAGCTTCTGTTTGCTTTTTTTATGGGATACGGGGTGGGCACAAACAACAAGGCTGAAGTCAGAGCAATTCACGATGGTCTCCTGCTCTGTTTGGAGCGTCGCCTGTGTTGTATTGTAGTGGAATCAGATTCCTTTATTGCGATCGGCCTCATTACCCCCACGTCGCCTGTTCCCTGGCAATGGAGTCCGTGGATCAGCAGGATAAAGAGGCTGGGTCTGAGCGGGTCCATTTCTTTTGCGATGATCCCTAGAGAGGGGAATGGTCCGGCAAATGGCATGGCTAGGGAGGGCAGTCAGCAGCAGGTTGCTAGAGTTACTGAAGATGTCAACGATCTCTCTCCTCATGTTCGTGGCCTCCTCTTCCTGGACAGACTCGGCTTTGGCTCGGTGAGATCCTCCCTTTCTTAATTCTCCCTCTCCTTTGCTGGACCTCTGCTTCATGTTGGGTTTTCCCGAGTGGTTCCTGAGTTCAACGATGGTCAGCTTGGTTTTGAGTTCCCTGTTCAGCGATTGTTGGGCTCCCTGTTCAGCAGTTGTTGGAGCTCTGTTTTGGCTTTTCTTATGCTAGGGTCCTGTGGGTCTGATGGGGTTTTGAGCCTCCTGTAATTAGCTTTTCACGATAGGTGTGGCCCGTTCTTTTTGTCTGGCCACGCCCGAAGGCCTGTACAAATCTTTTCGGTTTCAATGGATCTAGTGGTAACAGTCCACCTTCGTTCTTTTTTTTTCTTTTTTTTTTTTTTAAAAAAGGGCAAATGTGTCAAATTAACATATTTTAGACATTTCGGACATTAGTTAACAAATATGTTGTTCTAAACACAATACTTAATTTCCTCACTTCAAATTCAAACTTTAGATTCAGATTTCATATTCAGGCTTCAGACTTTAGATTTAACAAAGAGGACCTTACTATTTTTGGCCGAAAACCATGAAGCCTAGTAGAATCACGACCGTCTATAAATAGTAAGCTTACTATTTATAATAAGTCACGTTTTTAGAGAGTTTGAGTTGGAGTTTGAGTCTAAAACTTTTTCCTAAGTTTTAGTTGAATAATTAAAAAATTGTAACTTCGTTTTTATCATCAATCAATTTATTAAAATTATTTTTATTTTTATTCTTCGTAAATTCAAGGAAGCTCTGTGAGGAGTTCAGAGAGCTCTGTGGATTCGAAGTAGTTCTTCCTAAGGAAGATGAATCAACCTCATCATGTCCTCTCCTGCCTTAAAATTCCACCACTAGGAGGCGCGGCTTATAACCGACTGACAATCCAAGAAAGAAATGGCAAAAGTAGCGGAAGGAGAGTTCGGATATTAATTGGTGGATAAATGATGTGACGTAACTAAAAAGAAAAGTTATAATATCGGTCTTAACTCTTATGTTCTAACAAACAATTTTTCATGGCCTTGAAAATTTGTTAAATTTGAGTTATGTTTTTGTGCAACTCCAAACACTCACTATAGAGGGTCTTCATATAAAGATGATCATTGGCATGGCAGGTGCATGGTAGAAAAGGAGAGGAAGAGATCACCAGGATTAGAATTCCTCTCTTTCTAAACTTTCACCTAATTCACAAATGTTACCAACAGCAATGTATCAAATAACAATTGATACCATTATTTGCAACAATAAGACCTTTATTTGATAAAAGAAGGAAAATTTCAAGAAAAAAAAAAAAGACAATGCTATGGGTGAAAAGATGAAATCTTGAATTTTTGCACATATCAAATTTCTTATTGATCATCTCATCACAATTAAATTTTTAGTCTTCTTTTTCTCAAATAGACCTCAATTCCAGGAATAATTTTAAATACAACATCTTAAAAAGAAATCTTTAAAAGAAAATTTGTTAGAATAATGAATAAAGTAAGAATAAAGTCTATTTACAAAGACTTTTCATATGACTTAAATAAGCCATAAATCTTAAATTTCATGACTTTTTAAAATAGTAAGTTTTTTTTAATAATAAGCTTTATATATATATATATATATATTATATATATATATATTATATATATATAATATATATATAAAGGTACTATGCGCTCGACCTCACGAGTCTGTCCCATGAGGTCGAGCTGTGTGGGCCCCACCGTGATGCGTTTTGAACATCTACCCCATCAGTCAGATGAACCATTCCATCGTGGACCTAGGTCTCAGAAATCAAGTCAATCGTGACTTTTTGGCCACACCACATACAGAAGTGGGGAGGGGCCCTGCACCATTAAAACATTCATAACCATTTTTGAGGGCCCACCGAGATGTGTTTTGAAAATCCAGCCCATCCATTATGTGTGTCCCACTTGAATGAGGGTTCAGACCAAGTTTCAGGTGCATGAAAAACTCAGGTGGGCCCCACAAAATGCTTTTATATGTTTTAACGGTGTCTTCACATAATTTTAGATGGTATGGCCCACCTGAGTTCCGTATACGGCTGATTTTTGGTATATCCCGTAATTTAAAGGGGACCCATCAAATGCACGGTGTTGATGGTCGAAACGCATCACGGTGTGGCCCACACAGCTCGACCTCACGGGAGCTTATAGTGAGGTCGAGCGCATAGTACCTTTTCCCATATATATATATATATATATATAACTTCAAACTCAGTTAAACTTTCTCACTTCTAAAGCAACTTAAAATTAATCTCTAAAATGATTATATTTTAGGTAACGGTTCAATGGCAATTGCCTTTAATTGGCCAGGACGTACCTTCTTTGATAGCTTTCTAACAATAAATTATACATGCAAAACAGAACACTGATCAAAGTTATAGTCATCCAAAGCTATAGCAGACGCTAGATCCTTGAATCAATCTTTCTAATCCGATATCTTTCAATCCTAACCATTCATAAGATTGGCCTTAAGTGTATCCTATATCAATTACAAAGAGATTATGTTAGCTACAACATCCAATCCAAAGAGATTTGTTATAAGAATCAGCAAAACTCATCTTCTTTTCAACTCAAATCTATAGGGCTGTGTGGATCTAGAGCTGGCCCATAATTAGAAGATGAGCAATTAGGCCCCATGCAGTCCTTTTTTCCAAAAAGGTCCCTATACTCGCCCTTTTTTGTTTTTTTTTTTCAAAATGATGAGTTCATTCCATGAAAAAAAGGATACAAAAGGGCCTTTCGGTGGGACCCGATACAAGAAGGGAAAGATCCCGCCTATCATATACTATACAGAGGAAATCAATGCATCTTCCCTTTACGGGACGAGGGAGAGAGGAGATGTTATGGAAGAAACGGTTCCTATAATCGCCCTTGAGCATAGATTCAAATGTATTTTGCGATCCTGCAGGAGGAATTATAACCATTCCATCATTTCATGGAAGTTAAAAAATGGTACATAATGATTGGTGGGCCATCAATGGGACAATTAAAAAATATATATGCTTGATTTTTTATATTGGATGCGGCTAAGTTCATAAAATGGTGAGGATTGTCCAGTACTGAACGTAACCACATCTATTAGTTTTTCCATCCAAAAGACATACCAAACATGCGTGGAATCGATGCATGTGTTTTTTGAACCCTGGCCTTTCCATGCACTATATGCCAGGACTAAATCATTTTCAATATTTGCAGCTAGTTGTTCATGGAACCCACCGTGATGTGTGTATAGCATTCATCTGTGACCCACTTGATGGTTGGATCACGTTGGATTATTCTACCTAATGAATGGCCCACATGCATTTAGAACGTTAGCATGCAAGAATTGCACCTTCAGTCTCCTCTACTGCGCATGCTGGCAGTGGTTAGCATCCAGATAAGACTGTTAGTGAGCTAGGAATGTTCCGGCCCAGGTTAACTGGAGGACTGATGTTTAAGCCTGGGTCTGGCCTAAGGCCCTATAAGTGACACCTAAATCTGTTCCACTACTGCATCAACGGCTCAGATTAGGGCTCGGGCAGGCCTCAATAGCTAATATCGTTAAATCTGAACTTGGAGCCTAGCCTGCTTATTGGGCCTAAATTGAGCCCGACTAAGGCCCAAAGGCAAAAAAAGTTTGAACCCAATACCAGTCCATTAATAGTCCTAGAACTGTCTGTTCAGTGCCCCTTTACTCATTGTGGCTCGTTTAGGACACCATCCAAAACATGGGTGGTTCTGATCGTCAGACCACATATATATGAACGGGCCCCATGGGCCGACACATGATAATGATCCTAAGTCGTGCTACAGGTGAATAAACTCTACACAAACCTAAGATACGCGGAGAAATCAATTTTCGAACATACCTACTTATGTGTTATTATTATTATTATTATTATTATTTTCAATTTTTAGTTTTTCTAACAAAAATTAAATTACCTTCTATTTTTTCTCCTTTCATCCTTTTTTTAATCTCCCACTCACATGGATTTTTTTTCTTTCTCCTGTACTTTCCTCTCTAATCTCTCCTGCACACCCGTCCTACTCTCCATTAACCAATCAAATTATCAAAGTTAATTCCTATCTTAATTCCTCTTATTTAAACTCTCTTGAATTCAAACCACTTATGTAGCCTACCAAATCCCCTATTTCTCTTCCTCTTTTCATCTTTGCTTTGAGCATTTGTTTATATGTAGGGCCACCATGGTACATATCTTCCATTGGAGCCGTTCGTCATTTCCAACCCAACAATACCTGCTCCTCCTCCTCACTAGCCCTCGAGGAATTGTACAGAGATTTTACGGGCCTTCTGTTCGTGCAACTGGGGCCAATTTTTTCGTCATCCAAATTGTGAAATGATGGAAATCGCGGTGGATTGCCCAAGCACTGAAAATCACCTAGATTGGACGATCATAGCCATTGAATACGTGCAATTTATTGGTTTAATGGGAACCGCCTTTCTGACCATGCACTTCCTGTTGGCTGCCAGTTGAAAGGTCTATGATTTTTCTATCTTGGAGATTTTATGCATGGGTCGATCCCAGCAGGGGCCATACTAGCGTTTGTCAAACTCCTAAAGTCCCTTGATATACATTGATACACCATCTTATAACATCTTGAGCTTTTAGAGAAAATGGTTGTTTGACATGATATAGAGTGCAAGGTCAAGTTACTTATTTTTTTCCTTCTTTTTTTCTTTTCTTTTTTTAATCATAAGTTACTTAAGATAAGCTACTTATGCTTCAAGTAGCTTATCTTAGTTTCTACTTATTAAGGTAAAGTGATTAAATACATTTAAGTAAAAAAGTTGTTTATAATTTGATCTTAAACCAAATTTACTTATCTACTGCTGTAAGTAAAAAAAGTAACTTATTTGGTATGGTATCCAAACGGGCCCTTAGAATCCACCGGACTCTTAAACTTTTCTATGATGAGTTATAATACTATGCTCTGGCCTAGGGGTGGCAAAGGTCGGGTTGAACTGCGGGTCAACCTGATTTTCACGTCGGTTCAGGTACAGCTAAACGGATAGTAGACCGACCTGACCCCATTAAGGTCATCAATGGGTTGGGATATACGACCAACCCAACTCAAAACTCAAAACAAAATAAAGGTAAAAAGGTGCAGATGATATTTTATTTTTTACTTTTTATTTACTTATGTACACATCTGGGCTAGGTTTTGTACAGCCTTAGTGGCGTATTCCATTCTTAAACCTTAGTTGGGTCCGGTTAGTGGAGTCCGACAGAGTTACATTTAATCAGTCAGGTCAGGCTTTTTAAGTGGGTTGGGTGGAGTCGAGTCAGGGATAATGGGTCTTGGACAGAAATTCATGGCCACACCCCAACCCATTCAACCTGACAGATTGTACAAATATTGCCTTGATTCATTGGTTGCATCTAAGCCTGAGTTTAAGCCCAGTAATTCATTGGACTGGGACCTAAAGTAGCATCTTTGAAAGGCCCCGCAAGCGTGCCCGCGTGGTCCAACCAAGTTATAATGGTGGGCTGAGTATTTACAGTGGGCCTAGAACAACCCAAGCCTGATTGGATCTGAGCTGGGCCTGAAATCAGATTCTAAGCTCATGGACTGGAATTCAACATCTCTCAGCTCTTGACACAGGTTTCACAGCCTGAGGAAAAGCAAATATTGGGCTTTGATCAGACCAGGACTCGGCCCATTGCCAGCTCTATACCGATAACCTTTCTCAAACACGGCATTGAATTAAACTCTTGGAATGTTGGTGAATCAAGACCGTTTGATCTATTGGACCCGTTGTTAGAAAAGTATCTCCTCTGAAAATCGTCGAGATCAGTAGATGCATGCCATTTGATAGTTGGGCAATTCTTTGTAACCCAATTGCCAAAATTGAAATTTGGACCATTGCCGTTTTTATTTTTATTTTTTTTAACCGTTAAATGGTAGGCTATTTTTGAAAGACTGGAATCATCCAAAAAAAAAATCAACCCATCCCATCCAAGATTGGGGCCACGGAATCAATGGCTTGGATCATCTAAATAAAGATCCACGTGTACGGTATCTTTCAGGTTGTACGTTTTTTACAAGTAAAACAAAACGCATTGTCTTCAAAGTTGGAGGTCGTCTTAAAATACAATGATCGATTAGCGACACCAAGCCCAAGTCAAATACAATGCTTTAATTTTCAATCCAAGGGTTTTACTTTTTCCAATTTCTTGATTTTTATTTTCATTTTTGTCCTTATTTTCTCTTACATTACATTTCTTGTCTTTTTCCTTTCAACAAGATAATTAATCACCTTAGCCGGTTGCATGCTTACTTATCATGATCCTCACCATATTTTTCGCTAATGCGGTAGTTCTACATGATATCAGAACCATGCAAACGGTGGGCCCAACAAGATTACCTGTTCCTAAATGATCACATTAAGCGAACTCATGGAATTGGCCACACCACAAAAATAAATGGACGGTCGATGGTATGACTCATCATATAGATGTGACCCATCTTATAAGTGGATTAGTACTTTTTTACGAAAGAGATCTTAATGGTGGGCCCAACTTTTGTACGGGTCAGATTTTCTACACGAATGACACGTTGGTGGGAAAATAGGGGTGCATGCTAAGTTAGCATACGGCCGGCTACAAGCGGCTTTCCTTCCGAAGGCTGGGTCGCACGGAATGGGTCGCGCAAGTGGGAGCGGATTAGGTAGGTCGGAAGTAACAACTTAATAGATGAGTCCCTGACCGGGGGCCCACATTGATGTGTGCGTTGTATATCCATTCCATTCATCAGTTTTTTACAGCTCATTTTAGTCCATCGTCCCGAAAATAAAGCATATCCAAATACCAATATGACCACACCACAGGAAAGAGTGATGATTGACAACTAAAATCTCCTCGTGGGCCACTAGAATTTTGTATAGAAATGATATTTTTTCTTTCCCTTCATTAAGACCTTTGTGAACTTATCAATAGGTTGGATGGAAAATAAACATTATGATGGGCGCTAGAAATTTTTTAATTGTGGGCATTCAATGACCACAGTTTCCTGTGGTGTGGTCCACCAAAGACTTTTATTTATTTCATTTACCATGTGCTAAAATGATCTGAAAAAATAGATGGGCGGAGTGGATATACAACACATATATTAAGGTGGGTTAGGGACTCACCTTCTAAGCTTACCCGGGACTCACCAAATCTGCCCCCTCATTGCCCTTTTGTTTTTCAAAACTTATTTTAAATGAGATGTAAATGAGTAATTATTACTTTTTATGGTGGTTTGAAAGAGAAGAATTTAAAACCGTCGCGCAAAGTTGTCGTGGGATAGCAATTGCAGTGGTAACATTAGAGGTGGGCATTTTGGACTCGATCCGGTGGATCCAACCCGATCCAACCTGACTCGGTATTGTTCCGAACAGAACCGACGGCTTAGATCAGCCTAATCGAGTCTGTCCACCTAGATCCAATCATCTTTCAGGTCGGGTCCAGATAGAGGTCAATCCGGACCGATCCGACCCGAATACTCGAACCGAAAGGATCTGACTCGAATCGACCCGACCCGACTCGGAACGGGTAATATAAATATTCTTTTATACTTTTTACCTTCACTCGTTTACATTACACCCCTCCCTTCTTTTCTTTCCCTAATGGACGAACGAGCCTCCCCTTCCTGATCTTCTTCTTCTTCTTCCTCTCCACTCTCCAGTCTCCGGCCTCCCCTTCCCATTATTGTTGGTGTGGGTTTCACAGCTTAGACAGTTTGATTTGAGTTAATACCTCTGATGTGCGTAATTTGAAGGAGCTACATATTGAGTTTCGTAAACAGTCAGAGTATCAAATAACTCTCCACCAGGATGGATACAGCGTGGTCGGTGATCTGTGGGACCCACCATGATGTATGTGTTTCATCCATTCCGTTCATCCATTTTTAAAGATAATTTTAGAGTTTTATTCCAAAAAAAAAAAAAAAAAAGTTATAAATCTCAAGTGGACCACACCACAGGATAACAATAGTGATTGGATATCCACCGTTAAAATCCTCCTAAGGCCTATTATACTGTTTATTTGACATCCAATCTGTTGATTAGGTCATACAGTCCCAAATGAAGAGATAAAACAAAGATCAGCTTGATCCAAAACTTTTATGGCCCTCTAAATGTTTTTAATGGTCAACTCTCATTCAATACTGTTTCCCGTAATGTGGTCAAATTGAGATTTTCTTATACCTCATTTTTGGACTCGTGTTGTAAAATGATCTCTAAAAATAAATGGACGGCATGGATGAAACACATATGTCATGGTGGGGCCCACATAGCACCGACCATGTTAGGGGAGTAGCCAATTCGTTTCCGCCCTGCCACCCACCATGATGTCTATCTGACAACCATGCCAGCTGCGTAGGTACATGTCGTGCGAAGCCGAGCACTGACGCTCCTCGAGCTCCGAGTTATACGAAGGGTTCAAAGGATATCAAAGTTACATGGGCCCCACAGGTGATGTATTTATTATATCTACACCATTTATGTATTTTTAGAGATCATTATAGGGCATTATCCAAAAAAATGAATAATATCCAAGGATCATCTGGACCACACCACAAATAGCAGCGAAAAATTATTTTCACCGTTAAACAATTCGTGTGGTCCACATGATAGTTAGATCTGTCTTTTTTTCGTCTCAAGCCTTAAGACGAGGTCACCAAATGGATGGACAGTTTGGATATAACACATATCCCATGATCACATCCCTAGAACTTGCTAACGTCAATACAAGCAAGTCCCAGACTTACGTGAAAAGGATGGCACTGCACTTTAGTGCAGTGCACATCAACAATATAATACCTCCAGTGAAATTGCAGATAAGTTCTATCAGAGACATGTGGAGCCCACCTTGAATTATATATTTTATCTAAGCCGTTCATCTATTTTGACATATCATTTAAGGCGTTGAGCATAAAAGTATGGTATATTGAAGGCTAAAGTGGACCACACCACATGAAATAGTTGGATTAAATTTCTTACCTAACCCGATCCGACTCGGGCAGGGTGACCAAGTCAAACTCGGTTCAGGTCAAGCTAGCCATATATCGGATCGGTCCGAGTCAGGCGACCCGGACTCGATCTCGGATCGAGTTTGGATTAAACTACAGCGCTTTCGGGTTGGATCGAACTAGGCACGATCCGATTAGACCCGGACCGATGCCTAGCTCTAGGTAACATCTGTGGGGCCATCGTTATGCATGTGTTTGATACACGACTCTTTACATATGTTCTACGTGTTCGTTTTGGGGCATGAGCCAAAAAAAAGAGGTGAGATACAAGGCTCAAGTATACAACACCATAGGAAATAAGAGTTTAACACCTATCGCCCACCGTTAAAATGAGCGTCTCACAAGAATGTGTACTTGCCATCCAACCTAATCATAACGTCTCATAGATATGGATGAAGGGAAAGCACAAAAATAGGCTTGATCCAAAAGTTCCGTGACCCAAAAAATAAATAAACGGTCAGAATTCATTTTCCTCTATTTTATGTGTTGTAGTCCACATGAGATTTTTATCCGCCTCATTTTTGAGCTCATACCCTAAATTAGAAAGAAAAACAAATGGACATCCCGGATCAAGCACATACATAATAGTGGCCACAAGGGTTTTAGTGAGAAAAAACCCACCTTTCCTCGGTTTCAACACGCGGTCGAAATCAAGTCAATGGTGGAAGGCTGCTTTGCAGGTAAATACAAAGCTAAATAATAATTATCCATTGACACTTCATTTACCCAGAGTAAATTAGAGCAACAGTGCAAATCCGGCTAAACCAAACCTACTCGCTTGATAACATCCCTTCATTTTGTATGAAGGGAAATGCTCCAGTGCTCTCCCAGCACTATAGTCCGACTAGTTGCATCAGTTCACTTGGATGATCCAATCGATTGATCTGAGCTGTCCATTAAGTCCGAAACGATTTTCATGGCCTACCAAGAAAAACTCAACTGATTGGATGATCCAATCCATCCTTGATTTTGTCTTATTTTCTGTACCTATCCTTTTTCCCAGCGATGGATGAGATGGTTACCATTGCCTAACATTAGTGAATCTTTAGAATCATAAATATCCATTATGGTCCCCAACAAATAGATGGATCAAATTGTTGGTTAGACCTATTTTATGAAAGCAATCTCTACCGTCTATAGCCGTTGATCAAATGGTTAATATTCGTCAAATGGGTACGATGTTTGCATGGTTGCCCATAAAATATGAGTTGGACCTAATGAACAGTCTAGATCAATGGATTGGACTGCCTAAATACTTCAATGCAACTAGGAGCACTGTTGCTCTGAGAGCATAGGAGCATCTCTCTTGTATTAAAGGAGAATATACATACATGATAAGGTAGAAAGGAGCTAGAGATGAGAACTCGCTCTCTCCATCATCTCCACCGCACATGGTACATTTCTAGTGCAATCAAAACCGTGAATCTAGTGATCTGCAGCAGGGATAGACAATATAGCCTAAAACCACATCAATTTGATAATCCTAGCTATCCAACTGGTGTAACTTTTCCCATGGAAAGTGGAGCATTGCTCTTTTTTCATTGGCCAACCGTATCAACAGTCCATTTTCTGGCCAGCAATCCGACCACTAGGATAGTCTAACATTCTGATATTTCATGATCTAATGCATGCCCATTCAACATGGTGGACCAAAATATTAACCGTTCTGATCACCGTCGGATCTAATGTCCATTTCTCCCTTGGATATATATGCTCTCGCGAGCCTCCCTCTTCGTTAACTTCAAAACGCTAAGATAAATCCAGCAGTAGCAACAAATGGCTGCCTTCCTAACATGGACAAACCAGAGGTTTGCTAATTCTCCACGCGTGTGAGAGCCTGCCCATCCACATGCACGCAAGCCTGCCAACACAAGCCATGTGTGCGAGATCTTAGCTTTCCACCTGATTGGAAATTATGTTAGATATTCTGGATAAGTGGCCACAATTTACAATGTAAACTGATGGTTAAACATTCTCTAGCCATCCCTTTATTTTGTACATTGTGGGCCATCTGAGGTGTGAAACAGACTAAATTTTTAGAAAGAAGATCTAAGCTTTATTTCCAACCATATGGAAAGCCTAGATCTGAAACAACGCCTGTTCTGTCACGTGTGCCTGAGTGTGGATGAGCATGGCTCCAACACGCGTAGATTTATCAAACATGCGAAAAACCAATGAGGGCTGAGGCGGGAGACCGGTTCCTTTGCAACGTTTGTAGAATAAGCTGATTGTACAACGCAACGTGTTGGGCCCAATTTTATGTACGGATCACATCCAATCCGTCCAATGCTGCAACCTTCTGTCCACCCTGTATCCAAAAATCATGCTGATTCAAAACACAGGTGGGTCACACCACGTGACTTTAAAAGTTTTAAACATGATTTGACATCAAGTGGCTCAATCGAGTTTTTGGATCTGCCTAATTTTAGATATATAAGATAAATTGAGGTGGTGCATATGATAAATGGATTGGATGTCATGCGCATATCATATTTGGATCCACACACGGGGTTGTAGGTAAGCTTCTTCTACAAACGTTGTAGAGGAACTGACCTTAAATTCAAAAATGCAATACACGTAGGTACGCATACGTGCATGGACCCTGTCAAAGCAAAATGCCCTCAAAGCAATGCTTATATAAAGAGCTGGAAGCAGCACATAAGCCAGGAAAACCACATTCCCAACACCTATAGAAACTTGCATTTCTCGGGTCTGTCCTTCATAGCCTCTTCCATGGTGCAATACATGAAGAGTCTAGCTATGCTATGGCCATGGCTCATGATTGCAATCTGCGCCATGACCTCCAATGTTCTAGCAGTTGACCGTTTTTTAGATTCCTACGCCCCACCACCTTACTATTACACATCACCGCCACCACCATCTCCGCCACCACCTTCACCACCTCCACCTTACTACTACAAATCTCCACCCCCTCCATCACCGCCACCACCTTATAATTACAATTCGCCGCCGCCACCATCTCCGTCACCGCCTCCTCCATACTACTACAATTCACCGCCACCGCCATCTCCGTCACCACCTCCTCCATACTACTACAAATCGCCGCCACCTCCGTCACCACCTCCTCCATACTACTACAAATCGCCGCCACCTCCGTCACCATCACCCCCACCACCATACTACTATAAATCCCCACCTCCACCGTCTCCATGCCCACCTTCTCCATACTACTACAATTCACCGCCGCCTCCATCGCCTCCTCCACCATACTACTACAACTCCCCACCTCCGCCATCTCCATCGCCACCTCCTCCGTACTATTACAAATCTCCTCCACCTCCATCCCCATCACCACCTCCTCCATACTACTACAATTCACCACCACCTCCATCTCCCTCGCCTCCTCCACCATACTACTACAAATCCCCACCTCCACCATCTCCATCACCACCTCCTCCCTACTATTACAAATCTCCTCCACCGCCATCCCCATCACCTCCTCCTCCCTACTACTACATGTCACCGCCTCCTCCATCACCATCACCCCCTCCCCCTTACTATTAAAAATCACCACCCCCGCCATCGCCATCGCCACCTCCTCCCTACTACTATAAATCTCCTCCACCGCCGTCACCATCCCCACCTCCTTCATACTACTACGTGTCACCAGCGCCAGCTTTACCGCCCCTACCAAATCCATACTCCAAATCTCCACCACCACCATCACCTCCTCCACCATACTACTAGAAATCGCCACCCCACCATAACCATCTCCCCCTCAACCCCACCACCTTTTCTTTATTATTAAGGTTTCTCCACCCCCTATAGCCTTCGTAGTCAAAGCAAGTGCAATAAACCATTTATATTTTATGCAGGTGCATTTTCAAGTAGAGGTTTGCTAGCAAGGATTTCCTCGTTCCCGACTATCCGATGATCCATATCGTCCATCTCAATCTCACCATCCATACAAAAGCGACTTAGAAACGACTTGCCAGATAAGCATGTAGTAACTCACCTGCAGTATGAACGGTGATGATCCCTGATTAGTGAGATTCTTCCCAATTCCCATGATGATCATACACCATGCATATATAGGAGCTTCTAGATGAACGGTCTGGATTATCACATCATGATCAGGCAGTTTAACCACATGTTATTACTATTGTTTGTCGTGCCTAGTGTGCTTTTGCAGAAGATACTGGCGAAGGGATTTGATATCCACACCCACCTTGAGGGAGAAATGCACCTTTTTTTCTACTTTGGGTAATAAAGTGATAGAAGTTTGTAAATCTCCAATGCTGAGTAGAAAGTCAGATTATATATGCATTTGTATTTGTTGGGATGTCTTTTGATTTCTTATTATTATATTTGTAATAAATAAAATGAGCTCACGCTCACGTTATATTAAAAAGAGCCAGTTTCGTATTTTTGTTGAAGGAGCGTTGTGCTAAGCGCATGTGCTTGCAAAAAAATTTCATGTACGTGCCACTTATGTTCCATCATGGAATGATAGGGCCAAGATCAAATCCATCCATCAGAAAATAAAAATTATACTAATTATATAGACAAAGAATCAGGTTGATCCACTAGATAGGTGGGCCACAGTCTGCAAACAAAATGTATGGGTCTGAAAAACTTGTTTGAAGTTTTCTAACCCATCCACCTATTTCTAATATTGGGGTCCACATGCTGAGTGGACGATTAATATTTGAAAAAACATGCAGAATGTCGGCCTAACTTGATGGATGGATTGGATCTAGCAGCTATGTGCCATGCTGGCATATGTGTAGGGTTTACATGATATTTAATGGACAGTCGCTCCTCGATGGACGCGGATTGCGTCCTGCCCCCGCCCGTCTCCAGCTGGGAACGGGCAGGAGCTTTGAGTGGCCAACGTGATGAATGGGTATTATCCACACCGTCCATTCATTTTTTCTATCATTTTAGGATATAATACCAGAAATAAGGCAAATAGAATGATCAAGTGGACTAAAAATTGGGAATTAAACTCTTACCGTTGAAAACTTCTTGGGGGACACAGAAGTTTTGGATGGATCCGATATTTTGTTTTCTCTTGGTCGAGGTCTATGTAACTTTATTAATATGTTTGATAGAAAATAAACATCACGCTGGGCCGTAGAAAATTTTCAACGGTGAGAATCATTATCACGGCTACTTCCTGTGGTGTGGTCCACTTGAGACTTTTTTCTGCCTCATTTTTTTTTTTGTCGCCTAAAATTATACGAAAAAATGGATGGACCGTGTGGATAAGACCCATACATCAAGGTGGCCACTCAAAGTTCCTGCGAGTTCTCCCAGCTGGAGACCGGCGGGGATGGGACGCAATCCGCGTCCCTCCACGATCCAGTGCAGCAGATTTGTCTCGGATGCATGTCATGTATTCGATTGCATGAAAAGGAGGTGGGCCTTTGCGTGACTTGTGATAGTGATTGAGATTTATTCTTCATATGAATCGTATATCTCGCAGGGAATCAGTTTAAATATGCTTTGTATAGGGCCTTGCACAAAACCTTAGTATCTAGCCAACCAAAAATAAACTAGAATTATGGGATAATAAAGCAATGAAATAAATCAAAGCACAAACCACACAACACAAGAGATTTTTACGTGAAAAACCCTCAAAGAGATAAAAACCACGGGACCTTGTCCAGATCAACAATTCACTATGAAGTAGAACGTTACAATCAATCTGCTTGGATCAAACCTTTTTCACTCACGCAGGAGTGGATAAATAATAAGAGAATAAAAGAAAAATGGAGAGATTTCACCGATCACGAGGACATAGAAGCACTAAGATGTAGAGTGCACAGTAGATCATCTCTACGAGCATTACATCCCTTCCACAAGCTTCCTCTCTCTCTCTCTCTCTCTCTCTCTCTCTCTCTTCTCTCTCTCTTCTCTCTCTCTCTCTCTCTCTCACCTTTGATAACCCTAAACCCTTTAGCAAACTCTTGCAAAGCTTTAGAGAACCTCCTTACATTGCCTAGAAAAGCCCTAGGCACCCCTATTTATAGTTTAGAAATTAAACTCTCTTTCACACCCTGTCGCGAGAGGCCTCAGATTTCCGCAGTCCGTACAAGATCCGGACTCAAATCTGCGTAAGCTCGACTGGTCGAGCTAAGTCCTCGACCTGTCAAGCTAGCAGCCCACTCGACCGGTCAAGCACCTCCCTCGACTGATCGAGCACCTTGGAGAAAATACATCAATTGGTCGCTGGACTTTGAGTCGAGCCCCATTCGACTGGTCAAGTGCCACCCACGACCGGTCGAGCAGCGCGGTGAACTACTCCAAATTTTCAACCGGCTGCACTGTCTCTCCCCTGAACTGAGGAGGAAAATCCCATCAAATCTTTTCCTTTTCGACTCAGGAGGAATTCACCATCTAAGAACTTGCGCGTGAACACACAGTAGTCCGATTCCGTTCTGTCATACCCATGCTTCAACATAAATGAGTCGAACTTCTTGTACCATTGTTGTGGAGCTTGTTTCAGTCCATACATGCTCTTCCTCAGCTTACACACTATATGCTCTTTGTCCTTGACTTCGATGTACTCGGCCTCTATCGTCGACCATGTTACGACCTTCTGTAGCTTGCTCTGCCAAGAGACCGCTCCCCTTACAAACGTGAACATGAACCCTGATATAGACTTCCTGGAGTCTATGTCACCTGCCATATCTGCATCTGTGTAGCCCTCTGACACAAGTTTTCCATCACCATAGCATAAGCTCAACCTAGATGAGCCTCTTAAATACCGCAGTATCCACTTCACCATATCATAGGTGTAGTTCTTATGTAAGGATTTCATCTCCTCTTGCATAACTTTCAACTACTCCCCCTTATGCTCATCGGCTAGGGCCTCAGAATAATCTTCTGGCTCTCTCCCACCAGTGAGCATAATGTACTCATACGGCGAGTACCTCTTAGACGACTGTCTGTCTCTAGATGACCTCATCACCTGTGGCTCAACAGGTGGATCAAGTGGGGGCTGCTCCTTTGGTCCATCTTCTGAAGAAACTCCCTCGTCCTCTGAACCTTTCTGTAATCCCCCATCATCAGGCACCACGAGAGGAATAATCGGATCCATATCTTCTAGCTCACCTGAACTAGGCTGGTTCTTTTCTGGCTTACCAATGTCTTCTATACACTGATCTTCAAATAATACCACATCTCTGCTCCTGACGAGCTTCTTCTCGATCGGATCCCACAATCTGTAACCGAACTTTTCATCACCGTACCCCGAGAACACACACTATCTAATCTTCATATCGAGCTTGGACCTCTCGTCCTTTGGTACGTGAATGGATGCCCTGCATCCAAACACCCTAAGATGACTGTACGATGGATCATATTCAGTCCACACCTTCTCAGGCACTTCTCCATTCAACGGGGCTGATAGAAACCTGTTTATCAGATATACTGTTGTGTACATGACGTCTCCCTAGAACGTCTTAGGCAATTTCACATGGGATAACATACATCTGATTCTCTCTACAATGGTGCGATTCATTCGCTCAGCCACACCATTATGCTGGGGGGTCTTGAGAACAGTCTGTTCATGCCGTATACCCAGGAACTTACAATACTCACGAAAGTCGCCAATGTATTCACTACCATTGTCAGTGCAGATGCACTTCAATGATCTACCTATCTCTCTCTCTCGACCATATCATGAAACAAAATAAACACACCAAAGACCTCGTCCTTCGATTTCAAAGCATAAACCCAAACCCTCCTAGATGCATCATCTATAAAAGTGACAAAATACAATGCCCACCCAAGGTTTTTGTCCTCATAGGACCACAAACATCAGAATAAACCAAATCTAATGCATGCACTTTATTAACATGAGAAGCAGATTTAACAAATGAAACTCTATGTTGTTTCCCTGATAAACAATCAATACAGGTTTTGAGAGGTATACCTGTCATGTCTGGAAGGAGCCGCTTCCTCGCTAGTACCTGAAGTCATTTTTCACTCATGTCGCCTAGACGCCTGTGCCACATGTCAATAGCTGAATTTTCCGCTGCGTTCAACCCACCCTTGCACACACTGACACTTGCCCTAAAGGGTGCAACACTTCTTTCCTCTAGCTGTGATCAACGAACCCTTGATGAGCTTCCAGCGCCCACCAGCAAATCGGCTTTCATAGCCATCATCATCCAGCCTTCTCATCGACATCAAGTTGAGGCGAAGGTCTGGGATATGCCTCACACCCCTGAGAACCAATGTGCAGCCCACATCGGTTTTCACACAAATATCACCGACCCCTAGGATCTTCGATACGCTAGAATTTCTCATCTTCACGGTCCCATAGTCACCTGACTTGTAGCTTGTGAAGAAGTCCTTGTGCGGAGTCGCATGAAAAGAGGCTCTCGAGTCAATCACGAAGTCGGTGTCCTTACTCGTAGCCGTGAGATAAACATCATGATCTGCTAAAAGAATAACTATAACGTCGTCATCTGAAGCGACCACAGTGGAATTTAATTCATCTTCCTTCTTCTTTCCTTTTTCCTTTCTTGTCGTTCTTATTCTTACGACATTCATGCTTATAGTGGCCCTTCTTGCCATAATTCCAGCATTCAATATCCTTCCTAGTACTCGACTTGCCTCTTGATTTATTTCAGGCCTTCTCGCCCTTCCTGTTCTTTCCTCTCCCTCGTTCCTGTGTTACAAGGACCTCTTGCTGAGTAGACCCCTGAGACTTCCTCCTTGTCTCTGTTGAGGCACGAAAAATATCTCATTGCAATGGTCAGAAAATTCCATGTCCAGGGGAAGTTTAGGTATTTCGATAAAAATTCATGTCCAGGGATAGTTTAGGTATTTTGGTAAAGTTCCAGCTCAAGGGGTAGCTTAGGTATTTTGGTAAAATTCCAGCTCCAGGTGTATCTGTTGAGGCATGAAAAGTGATGAAAGGATTGAAGTAGAAGAAGATTGGAAAGCAAGGTACTAGAAAGAAAAATGAAAGAAGAAAGAGAAGTGTCTTTGAGATTGTTTGCACGGTTGCACGGGACCGCGCAAACGATATCAGTTGCGCACGAGGTCTGTGCAATTGGTTTCAAGAGAAGATTTCTTTGAACGGTTAAAGATTGATGTAAGGTGGGTCCCACGGCTCCTAAATCGAGGTACCACACGTGCGAGGGCCTATAAATACCCCCTCCCCTCCTTCATTTGAGGAGATGTAAGATTTCGAAGAAAAGGCAAAGTGAAGAAGAAGACTGAAGGTAGGACCAAAGGGCTCCGGTAGGTTGTGTGGACCCGCGCAACCTGTATCCTTTGCGCGGAACAGCGCAATCAGACTGCCCTGCAGTCTGTAACAGCAAAGGGTCGTTATGCTGCCGAAATGGTTGAAGTCTTCAAGTTCCTTCTATTCAAGTGTAAAGGAGAATATTCAGCAGAAAAGCAATTCCTCCTAAGTCCTAGGAGATGACCGAAGCAGGCGCCGGAATGCTGCCGAAATTTCTATCTCCTCGGAGATTAGTTGATCAATTCAACAATTCCTCCTAAGTTCTAGGAGATGACTAAAATAGCGTCGGAATGCTGCCGAAATTTCTATTGGACTATCTTCTCTTTCATTACATTACATTAATTGTACTTTATTTTCAGAATCAAGGGAATCAGAAGATGTAAATGAACTCAGATAAATGTGATCAATGTTCTCTCAACAAATTCTTTGTTATCATTGAATAAATGTCTCAAATCAAATACATTTGTTTTCTTGTCGAAACAGTCTCCTCATTGAAGAGACAACTAGTTACCTGTTCCATGGATACCTTTCCATCTGGCGCGGAGTTACTTAGAGACACCACCAATGTCTCCCAACTGTCAGGCAATGAACTAAGCAATAGCAAAGCCTGCAATTCATTATCCAGGACCATCTTCATAGCGGAGAGCTGGTTCATTATATTGCTGACCTCATTCATGTGCTCAACCACAGAACCACCATCTTTGAAATTGAGATTCACAAGTCGTCTTATTAGGAAGATTTTATTACCAGCTGTCTTCCTCTCATATAACCCTTCCAATTTCATCCATAGGTTAACGGATGAGGTCTCCGTAGACACATGGTGGAACACAGAATCATCCAGCAATTGTCTAATAAACCCCACCGCATTCCGATCCAACTTGATCTTCCAATCATCATCAGACATATCCTTGGATTTTGCTGATATGCCTTGAATTAGAGAATACAAGTCCTTGCAATAGAGAAAGTATCCATCTTAGCCTTCTATATGGTCCAATTAGAACCATTGAGACTGATCATCCTTGATAAGTCACCTTCCATAATTCAAAACCGATCCCACTCCATTCAATGAACTTAGCTCTGATACCACTTTGTTGGGGGCCTTACACAAAACCTTAGGATCTAGCCTCCCAAAAATAAACCAGAATTATAGGATAATAAAGCAATGAAATAAATCAAAGCACAAACCACATGACACAAGATATTTTTACGTGAAAAATCCTCAAAGCGGTAACAATCACGGGACCTCGTTCAGATCAACAATCCACTATAAAGTAAAACGTTACAACCAATCACAAGCACACACTGCTTGGATCAAATTTTCTTCACTCACGCAAGAGTGGATAAACAATAAGAGAATAAAAGAAAAACGGAGAGATCTCACCGATCACGAGGACGTAGAAGCGCTGAGATGTCGAGTACACAGTAGATCACCTATACAAGCATAACCTCCCTTCCACAAGCTCTCTCTCTCTCTCTCTCTCTCTCTCTCTCTCTCTCTCTCTCTCTCTCTCTCTCTCTCACACACACACACACACACACATTTGATAGTCCTAAACCCTTTAGCAAACCCTTGCAAAGCTTTAGGAAACCCTCTTGCATTGCCTAGAAAAGCCCTAGGCAACCCTATTTATAGTTTAGGAAACTCCCTTCCGCACCTTGTCGCGAAAGGTCTTAGATTTCCACAGTCCGCATAAGATCCGGACTCAAATCTGCGTAAGCTCGACTGGTCGAGCCGAGTCCTCAACCGGTCGAGCACCTCCCTCAACTGATCGAGCACCTTGGAGAAAATACATCAATTGGTCGCTGGACTTTGAGTCGAGCCCCACTCGACTGGTCGAGCAGCCCAGTGAACTACTCCAAATTTTTAACCCGCTGCACTGTTTCTCCCCTAAATTGAGGAGGAAAACCCCATCACTTTGGCTAATAATTTGGGATGTTGTAGACGTTACAAACACTCAGTGGATTAAACAACGTTTTCAATGGTCCACATTCGATGCACTGTTTCGCCCTGCCTGATCAGTGGATAGCCGGGCAATTATTTGTGTTTCCATCCGTTTTTGAGAGATGAATGTATACATCTTGTAAATTACATACGTCGGTAGTCTTCTTCTTGGTGCGGCCCACTTACTTAACTGCCAGATGTTAGACACGTTGGGAAATCTTGCTTGTGTAATGCGTGAGATGGTGCGTGGAGAACATCAATTAAAAATGTGATAGTTCATCACTGCTGCGAAGGATGTGGTGCCTCATTGAGGATTTCGGTGCTTAGCAAATTAAGTCAGCGGAGTTGGATGCACTCATCCAATGAAAAAGCACCTCGTGAAAGTGCACAGGGAAGGAGGGAAACGGATTGGCTACTGCCCCCGACACCAGCCCCGTGGCTGGTGTTCGGTGCTCTGTGGCCTTACCATGATGTATGTGTTTCATCCGTTCCATTCATCCATTTTTAAAGATCATTTGAGTGCTTTATTCCAAAAATTAGAGGTATATAAATCTCAGGTGGTCCACACCACATGAAAACAATAGTGATTGGATATCCACCATTAAAATCATCCTAAGTTCCACTGTACTGTTTATTTGACATCCAATCTGTTGATTTAGTCATACAGGCCCAGATGAAGGGAAAAAACAAAAATCAGCTTGATCCAAAACTTTTATGGCCACCAATTTTTTTTTAATGGTTGACGCTCATTCAACACTGTTTCCTGTAATGTGGTCCACTTGAGATTGTGATATATTTCATTTTTAGTCTCATAACATAAAATTTTCGGTAAAAATAGATGGACAGCATGGATGAAACAAATACATCATGGTGATGCCCACAGAGCACCGACTACCAGCCATTGGCTGGTGTCAGGGGGAGTAGCCGATCCGTTCCCGGGAAGGAGCGGATTAGGTGAGACCCTGGATTCACCTAGGAGTGTGGACCCCTGACTGTGGGGTTCACAGTGATGTATGTGTCTTAAATCCACACCGTCCAACTATTTTGAAAGCTCATTTTAAGGAATGAGCCCAAAAATAAAACTAACTCAAATTTTAGGTGGACCATACCACGGGAAAAAATTCTGATTGAATTCCTACTACTAAAATTTCCATGAATTCTGCCTGAATGTTTATTTTCTATTCAACATGTTGATAAGGTCACAAACAGCTAGAAGAATATATGATACAAATATCATCTTGATCCAAAGCTTTTTGTGGCTCACATGAAATTTTTGATGGTAATCACTATTGTTTCCTGTTCTATGGTCCATATGAGATTTGGAACTACTTCATTTATTAGATCATGCCTTAAAATGAGCTTTCAATGTCACAGTGGGCCCCAAAATGAGCTTTCAATGTCACAGTGGGCCCCACAATCAGGGGTTCCACCCGCCTCGGTCGATCTAGGGTCTTACCTAATCCACTCCTGTACACTGAGGTGAGAACCACTAACGACCCATGACCGTGGGGCTCACAATCATATACGTGTCTTAAATCCACATCATCCAACCAATTTGAAAATTCATTTTAGGGCATGAGCCATAAAATGAAGTTTGAATCAAATTTTAGGTGGACCACACCACGGGAAACCGTCTTGATTGAATCCCCACCATTAAAAACTTTATGGATTCCACCCAAATGTTTATTTACCATCCAACCTGTTGATAAGGTCACAAAAACCTAGATAAAGAGACCACACAAATATTATTTTGATCCAAAGCTTTTGTGGCCCACGAGAAGTTTTTAATAGTCAATCAATGTTGTTTCCTATACTATGGCCCATCTGAGATTTGGAACTGCTTCATTTATTGGATCATGCCTTAAAATGAGCTTTCAATGTGGATAGACGACGTGGATGTAGTCACATGCATCACAATGGGCCCCATAGTCATGGGTCCCATCCACCTCGGTGGATCAAGGTCTCACTTAATCCGCTATGGTATACATCAGTCCACCGAGGTGGGTGGGACCCTAATTGTAAGGCTCACAGTAATATATGTCTTAAATCACACTGTCTATCCATTTTGAAAGCTCATTTTAGGGTATGATCCTAAAAATAAAGCTAACTCAAATTTTAGGCAGACCACACCACGAGGAGAACAATTTTGATTAATGAATTCCCACTATTAAAACTTCACGGATTCCACCTAAATGTTTATTTTGTATCCAACATGTTGATAATGTCATAAACAACTAGAAGAAGAGACCATATAAATATCATCTTGATCCAAAGCTTTTGTGGCTCACGATAAGTTTTTAGTGGTCAATCACCATTGTTTCCTATTCTATTGTCCATTTGGGATTTGGAACTGCTTCATTTTTTAGATTATGCCCTAAAATGAGCTTTCAATATGGATAGATGACGGAGATGTAGTCACATACATTATAATGGGCTCACAATCAAGTACAACTGATTCATTAAATTCTAAATAGAAAACTTTTTGTCAAAGATCTATGAATTAAAAAAAAAAAAAAAAAAACTTCTTGAATTCTCAAAATCCGTAGAAACATTTTCTTGATTCCTCAACTTATCGATTCACTTATATAAAATAGTAATAATTGATATGCTACTTAATTTGAATAAAAGTCTATCTAATTCAAATGTTTCCTATCTACTTATGTCCAAAAGCGAGAATTTGAGTGGAAGGTTCTTTCTTCTTTTTTTTGAATTAGTCTAATTATTTTTATGTGATTTCATGGTGTACAATTCCTTTGTTTGAGATCATTTTCCCTTGAGAGGTAATGAGAAGAATGAACTGTTAACTATGCCTAAATTTTAAATAAATGGAACTTTTATTGCACCTCGATCTATGCAGATTAGGTGAGACTCCCGATCCATCCAGGTGGGTGAGACCCCTAAGTGTGGGTCTCACAACAATGTGTCTTAAATCCATGCCGCTGAGCCATTTTGAAAGCTCATTTTGGGGCTCCCTCAAAATGAAGCTAGCTCAAATTTTAGTTGGACCAGTCTTGATTGAATATCCACCGTTAAAAACTTCATCGATTCCACCCAAATATGTATTTGTTGTCTACTCGTTTGATAAGGTTACAAATGTTGGGGATTTTGGCCTGCAGAATCACACAGATCTAGATCTAGGATAGCAATTCAATGGCACCAAGCACATATAAGATAACACATAGATTTAACGTGGAAAACCCTTGTGGGAAAAACCACAGCACAAAGCGATAGAATTCCACTATGAAAATAGAAATTACAAAGATAAAGGACTTACCTGATTCGAACAACCTCGAATCTTACTCTTGCTACACCCTTTGATAACCTTAGAACCCTTTAGAATACCTTTAGGAAGCCTTAGAATTCTTTCTCATCCCCTAGAAAAACCTTAGGGACACCTATTTATAGTTTAGGCAACTTCCTTTTCGCATCCTTGCAAAAACCGACTCAATTTTTGCAATCCGCATCAAATCCGAAAACGAATCTGCGTAACCTCGATTGGTCGTGCAGACTGCACAACCGGTCAAGAGGACCCCTCGACCGGTTGTGCATGGGCCACGATCAGTCAAGCACCTCGGACCCCAAAAACGGATGCTCGCTGGACTTTGAGTCGATCGAGCAACTCCCACGACCGATCGAGCCAGGCTCACGACCGGTCGAGCAGCCTCAAAAACGTCAGATTGAAGGCTTCTGACAACAACAAACACCTAGATGAAGAGACCACGCACATATCATCTTGATCCAAAGCTTTGTGTCCCACAAGAAGCTTTTGTGGCTCACATACATCACAGTAGACCACACAGGCAGCGGTCCCACCCACTTCGGTGGATCCGGGGTCTCACCAAATCCGCTCCAGTACAAGGATGACCCAAACTGATCAAAAAGATCAAAACATCATTTCATGAACGGACTTTTTCATGCCCCGAGTCTTTTCTAAGGGTGTCAATTAGTCGAGCTCGATCCTGAAAAATCAGAAATTAGAATGGCCAGCCCAGAAGCCCAACACGAAACAGTTCAAAATCCAGGCTGAGATATACCAGGCTAGCTCACCCTGTTACAGCCCTAGTCATTGCTGTTTCACCGTGGGTTTCGTAGGCAGCAGATTGCGCACTAAGTAAACTTTGTTGGGCCCACTGTGATGTATGTTTCTTATCCACACCGTCCATCCGTTTTTCCAACTCATTTTAGCTTATGAACCAGGAATTGAACTTTATTCAAAGCTCAAGTGGACCACACCATGGGAAATAGTGTGAATTGAACGCCCAACGTTGAAAACTTCCTTAAGGCCGTAGAAGTTTTAAATCAAGGTGATATTTGTGTCTTCCCTTCCTCAATGTCTGTGTGACGTTATAAACAGCTTGGATGACAAATAAACATTACTACGTGCCCTAAGAAAGTGTCAACAATAGATGTCATTATTCCCATGGTCTCCTGTCAAGAAATTGACCACTGTAAATGCCACCTTTTATCCAGCATCTTTTCAACACGCTCTCAAACTTTACTTTCCCAAAGTAAACCATTCTGTACGGACACACTATTTGCAGACGAAAATACCTTGCATTGACGGTGGGCAAATACCTATAGCTACGGTTATAATTCGTAGCCATAGAATGTGACGGCAAGGGTGATTAAATTTTCTTCCGCAAATAGCGTTTTCCTATAGAATGGTTTGCTTTGGGAAGTAATGTTTGGGTGTGCTTTGAAAAGACGCTGGGTAAAAGGTGGCATTTACTGGTCAATTTCTCCTGCACTTTTATCATGGAAACGGATTGGCTACTCCCATGACACCAGCCCCATGGCTGATGGTCGGTGCTCTGTGGGCCCCACCATGATGTATTTGTTTCATCCATTTTTACACGTCCTTTTAGGGCTTTATACCAAAAATGAGAGAGAGATAAATCTCAGGTGGACCACACCACAGGAAAACAATAATGATTGGATATCCACCATTAAAATCATCCTAAAGCCCACTGTACTGTTTGTTTGACATCCAACCTGTTGATTAGGTTATAAAGGATCAGATGAAGGAAAAAAACAAAGATCATCTTGATCCAAAACTTTTATGGCCCCAAAAAGGTTTTTAATGGTCTATGCTCATTCAACACTGTTTCCTGTAATGTGGTCCACTTGAGATTTGGATGTACCTAATATTTGGTCTCATAAGATAAAATGATCTGTAAAAATATATGGACGGTATGAATGAAACACATACATCATGGTGGGTCCCACAGAGCACCGACATCATGCCATACCGGTGGCGGATTATGTGTTATGTAACACGTCAGTGGATGTTACGCTTACCTTGTTGGTCCCATCTTGATGAATTTATTGTATATCCATGCCGTCCATCAGTTTTTTCAGCTCATTTTAGAACGTGATTCCAAAAATTAAGCTGATCCAAAACTTTGGTGGACCACACCACTGGAAACAATGGCAAATAACCATAAAAACTTTTATCAAGCTGATCTTTGTATGTTCCCCTCTATCCAGGTAAATGGGTTGGATGGAAAATAAACATTAGATTGAGCTCTCGTGTTACGTCTGGGAAGTTTTTAATGGCAGGTCTTCAATCACCTATTTCTTGTGGTGTGGTCCACCTAAGATTTGGACCTGCTTAAGTTTTTGGACCATGGCCTAAAATGAGCTTAAAAAATCAATCAACGGCATAGATATATGACAAATCATCAAGGTGAGCCCCACAACAAGGGTAACACCTAATTAGCTCCCAGAGATCAGATTAGGTGGTATTACTCCCGACATCGTCATTGGCATCCAGAAAATCATTAGCATGTAATGCCTGTGAAAGAAGGTAGACTTCGCACTCAACCCTTGATAGTTGATGGACCGACTTTAACAAACATGCGCACGCCAGTATCTTCCCCATGTCAGAGGTAACACCTAATCCGCTCTCACCACAACAAGCCATCCACCTGTGAATGAATCTCAACTGTCCCTTAATCCCATGAAGGCCATTATCCACTATATTATTAAGGGTTGGATGATTCATGTATAGATTTCCTATCAAAGATCACGTTGACTTAACCATCCTAACCACTAATGTTTAGGTCATCAGTGAATAAGAAATATGATTAATGGTCAAATCCATTGAGTGAAATTAGATTATTGAGATCATGGAAGTCAATGCGTGGCGGATGCCTTAGCCAAGCTGGCCGTGGCGGATGCCTTAGCCAAGCAGTAAAGTTGAGGTCATCAGGGCAATCCTAACCATCCTAACTACTAAAGTTGAGGTCATCAGGGAAGCCAATGCCGTGGCGGATGCCTTAGCCAAGCTGGTAGTGAGGGGTGCCCAGATAGAACCTTGGCTAGTGAGGGGTGCCCAGATAAAACCTACATGTATTCTTCGAATCTCCCTAGGCACACCCGTGGTGCCCTTGTGTTGGATCGCACTGGCCTTGGATATCTGCCAAGGCCTTAGCTCGGCTTGCTCATGGGTGCTACTTTTAGATAGAGTCTTGCTCCGTTTTCTTTTTCAGTTTTTGTCTCATCAGGGGATAGATTTGATATGATTGGAGTGGCCCGTCCCTTTTTGTCTGGGCCCTCCCGAATCTTGTATAGATCTCTCTTCAATGAATAAATGGGCCTTCCGGCCCCTTATTTAAAATTTTAAAAAAAAATAATAATTAAAAAAAAAAAAAGATTATTGAGATCATAACTAGGTCGATTTTATTCCACGGTTCACACCAGAGCGCCCGTATTTTGAATAGTTCAGATTATGTGAATGAATGGTACGCTACGTGTGTAATAGTAGAACACACACACACAACAAAAAAAAAAAGAAATCAAAAAAAGTAAAGAACGTTGTTAGACTCTCACCTTAGTCTAACCTGCTGGCAAAGTACACTTGTGGGACTCGTACATTGATGTGGCCGCACTGGACTACTGTTCGGTAATCTACACCGTTTGTTGGATTGCCCTGAAAATGAAACCCTCGTTTCGATTCAAAAATGAGGGTTTTGTGGCCTCTTTAGATGCCACCTGCATTTGGCAGTTTGGGACTTACTCGGTGTGATTTAGACAACAAATAGATGAGACGCTAAAAAGGCCTTGCATACCAATGGCCACTTGTGAGAATTGAAAACTAGCCTATCCAACACAAAGCCCTGGTGTATTCTATTCACGAAGAGAAAAAGAAATCTCGGGTTTTAGTTGTGACGAGTGGGGCCATAGTTTGATAATCCGACTATTAGTCTATTTCCTATCACCTTGGATGGGCCACTCTCCAAAACTCTCCCAAAACTGAAACTTCCAAATCACATTAATAATAGACTATTTTTTAGTTGAATGTGGATTATTGTCAAGTTTTACATCCTATTCATAACCTAACTAATGCGCCAAAGTCCCAAGGAGTTATGTAACCTGTAAAGTAGGTTATTAAACTCTTGGGGATTGTAACATTCCACCATGCTCCGCAGCCGACGTCCACAGTGGCCCACTTTGTGGCAACCCTCTCACTAATGAATGTCTAAGTCTCTAGTGCTAAACCCAATCATTGTGTATGTTCCTTTCATTGTTTAAAAGAGTTCCTGTGTTTTGGTCCAACATGTACAGTCCCTCTTTGCCTTTTCTCCTCTACCAATCTCTTTTCCTGTGATTATGTTACGACCCGTGGTTTTGGGTGCTTGCATACACGCACCCGAATATGTACACTTACATTAGCTTAGGTATATAAGTGGAAATCCATCTTAAAATTCAAATTTTACATGCGTGTTCATAAAAAAATGAGCGTGCATCACTTTATATACCGTATATAGTCTTACTCATTTGATTAGTTCAATGGTATCAAATCATCCAGCTGCACATTGCACTTGTATTCGTCAACTGGCTAACACCTAATTACCGAAGTAAACTTTTAAATTTAAAACTCATAGGGTACACTTCGAATCCATTAGTTTAGTTTATACATAGGACTTACACACTTTTAAGGACCATGGCTAAGTGAGAGCCGTTAAAATACATTTTAGCCATCATTAAATATCATGGGTCAATATTGAGCTCTTTAGATAGAGCACGATAAACTGAAGTAGGATGTCATGTTCCACCCAAATCAAATGTTCAATATACAATTATCGATGACCTAAAATTTCAGAATATATTGGGAGTTCAAAGTCTCTAGACGCTATCCGGTGAATTACATCATCTTTTATAAAAATAAAACTAATAAAATAATGATAAAAAAAATAAATTTAAATAAAACACAATCCCTATTTAGATGCATTGTCACACACACTTATTTTAAAGCCTATACTATCTAAAACTCTCCTTGCTTTCCAAATGCTGGATTTTGCGGTGAATCTAAACTGCCATGTTTTTGCGGTGGATCTAAACTACCTATTATCCAGACCGTCCAATAGGTTGACCCATTGATATGCTCAAAGACAATCTTCCAACACTAGCCATCCCAAAGTCTCAACCACACATCAAACTGTCAGCTAACCAAACTACACCATCCATCCACCGTTTTCAAATTTTAACAATCTGAACTTCGATGGCCATCAATCCAAACTATTCATTAGTGAGGCACCGACTTACAGATTTGCCAACTGGCCCTTCTAAATGTCTAAATGAATCATTCATTAGGGAGATTATAAGGTATACATCAAAACTATCGGTTAATTTTTATATATGATGTCGGTAGACATTGTTTTGAGTCATAAATAGGCGTAAGCCGTTAAATAGGCATCTTAGTCATCCTTGAGAAATCAAGGCTCAAATTTGGTCTGTTTATAGAGCACGCAAAATGGTGATCTTTGGTAAAGTTTCAATCTAAATTGACGGTCTGAAAAGAAAATATTTACGTTTGAAAATTTTTATATAAGACTCATCCGTCTCCACGAATGATACAGATATTTATTTTTTTTTAAATAATAAAAAAAATTACAGCGTTTTAAGATGTCCTTCTCCACCGTATGTGAAGCCAACACATACATGATCTAAGCCGTTCACCTGTTAAGCAAGAAGCGATCAACAATGGATATTTAATCTTCATGATTTCCTGTCCTATCATACAGACCACCTAAGCAGTAGACCTTTCTCAATCTTGGATTTGTGTCATGAATGGTCAAGTGGGATTGCTGGTATACATAATACATCTCAGTGGCACCCACATTAAATTTACAAAAGAAAAGAAAATTTATAAAATAAAATAAAATCCCAACGTCCAGTACTGATGTGCCAAAACTGGAGAAGCTTTCTATACTTATATTCCTTCTTGGCTCGGGACTGGTGTGGGGACCCATCTCGTGTGAACCGTTAATCATAAGGGACTTACTTGTAGATCCAAGTCATTCATCAAATCGGGGCTTCAATGAAGTTTTTAACATTAGGTATTCCCTGCCCAAACTAGCATTGTATGGCTCATCTGAAGCCTAGAAATTATCTCATTTTCTGTTGGATTATATTCATGTGTGACTAGGAGAACTGATGAATGGTGTGGATCCCTTACCAAACCCTTCTATAGACCCCATCTATCATCCTATATTTCCCCAATCCACAATTAGACATTTGAAACGAAAGAGATCTCTTTCCATTACCTGTAACCGCATTAGACCAACATACGCAGAATACGCTTGGGTCTATCCAAAAGTCCTGTGAGAGTTTAAAGACTCTATAAAAGATCTTCCCCGTCTAAAATGAGAGGATGCATAAAAACATAAGAATTTAAAGAGAAAATATTGTGTATATCACTGAGTCGACCCAACTGAGTTGAGTTGTGATCTAGGGTGTCTGGAATCTGAACATGGATTTCTTCCATCATTAGTGTTTATGTGCAATAGTACAACAACTTGTGTTAAGTTGCACCGGTTTTCCAGAGATAGATTGGGGTACTGACTCAATACACTGTCGTTGAAGTCATGGGTTGAGCCTTGCTGATGTTAAACGTGTTCAAGGAGTCGGTTGATAGAGTTTGAGGCGAGTTGAGTCGATGATGAAGTAATTTGAAGTAAAAATAGTTCCAATACGATATAGATGCAATAGCATTAAATAGGTGAGTGATCCCGATGTGTTTCTCATCCATCAAGTTAAAATAGATAAATTGTATAATATGTTGTATGCTCACCCTGATATAATTTCCATATACTCTTAATTGATTTAGATGAATGTGTAATTTTTATATTAATAATTATATAATTTAATTAATGTGTTAGATTATATTGATTCAAATGTGATAATCGAAATAATCTATGCAATACATTATTCATGATTACTTGGTGCATCTATCAATTGCATGCACAACACGTGCTGAATTCCTGGGGGACCTCCCGAGATGGTATCCTGATAGAATCGTTACCAAAAGCCCACTATACTAGTAGAAACCTACTCAAGGAGTAGATGCGGGTCTTGCTTATGCCTACCAAATGGTAGAAGCTTGCCAATGGGCATATGCGGGTTGACGGGTTTCCAACTCAAGCAAGTGGACGGATTCCCACTTGATGCATTGATGCATTGCATTTGCATATATATATATATATATATATATATATATATATATATATATATATATATATATATATATA